>CM061531.1:164008879-164141934 GCA_030545055.2 Neoaliturus tenellus
GTCAAACCCCCGGCCTTCCAAAAATTGAGGGTTTGGGAGGTAAATAAAAAAAACCTTTTTTATACGGGGTGAGTTTTAAGCTTTGCATTCTGAGAAATTTGCCACAAACCGGACCTGAAAAGGTCGAGTGTATAGGAGTTATTGATTGTTGTTTTGTTCAGCAAAGATTTTATGCAATGTTTGATCGCCTATTCGCCTGTCATTTTTGACTTAGTTTTGAGATCGAGTTTGCGGCATTGTTCTCTAGTCTTAGACACCTTTAATTTTATGTACATATCAACCCATGCTTACATTTAAGAATCTCGGCTTACTCCTCGTGGACCGTCCCCCATTGGAGGTGGAAAGTCAATGAACACATGAAAAACAATATAGTTAGGTCTAAAATAGATGTAAGGAGTTTAAACTTTATAACTTATACCATATGGAAAATAAATAGGGGGGAAGGGACTTAAAACTCACCCTGTAGAATGTTTTCCAGTAGTATATTATTTAAGTGTAAAGTTTGATTGTTATCCATTTTGCAATCTGTTATCCTTTTATGGTCAAGTTTGCGGCATTGTCCTTCATTAGTTAAACAATGCCTTCAATTCAATGTACATACCAACACATTCTTACATTTAATATTTATACTACTTATTCTTTGCCTGTCATCCCCCGAGGAGCTAAGAAGCTTATGATTGAAAAAAGTATGTTTTTATCATTATTTCGAGACACATCAATAGTAGGTATTGGTAGCAAGTGTATCGGTCGGTGTATCGGTCTTAAGACTTATTGTTTATCTATAACGTGATATTTAGCCCTTTATGTTTTTCTGTCAATACCATAGTAACCCTAAGAACTATGTTATATTTTATTTTATTAAATTAAATCTTATTCAAGGATCGACCCACAAAAGCGACCACACTCGCTACAACATTGCAGCCTCTACACGGCGCTAGTTACCTGCGCGTTGTGCGGCCTCTGGTGTCGCCTGCCGTGGCCGCCCAGGTCTGCCTTGAAGCCGTCGCCGCAGTCGTCGCTCTCCAGCACGCCCATCAGGTAGCCGATGTAGGAGGTGGCCAGCCGCAGCGTCTTGATCTTGCTGAGCTTGGTGTCCGCCGGCACATTGGGGATGCAGTCGCGCAGGTCGGCGAACGCGTTGTTGATGCTCTGCGTCCTCCTGCGCTCAGGCCAGCCGTGTAAACAACAACAGAACTAGGGTAGACCCTACGGAATACTGGGGTACAAACAGCGACAGGACTAGGGGTAGACGCTGCGGAGTGTTAGGGTACTAACAACTACAGGAATTGGTGAAATCGTATACAGAATATTAATGTACAATCAACAGCATTATTAGGAGGGGCTGTACATCGTATAGTGAATAATGTATATAATGTATTAGGGCGTTAACAACATAGGGAAAAGCCTCTGCATTATTATGGTAAAAACTAGCTTACATTATTATGGCAGTCTCTACGGAATAGTAGGATACTTAAACTTAAACAAAAATAATGATGGCGACGATGTAAAGCCGCATCCACACTGGTCGAACATTATCTTAGGTAATCAGCCAAACTGTTGTATGTTTATATCATGTATAGAAATAAATAATTTACAAGGTGGCCCGTGCGCAAATTGCGCATTTTATGATTCTGTATGAGTGAAACTCACCTACAATAGGTGAATGTTGATTATGAAGTGACAGATCTATTTTTGTTTACTTTCTGGCTTTTAAAATTCATCTGAAGGTAATCAGCTGTTAAATTACAATTCACATTGAAGAACTTGCAATAAAAGTTGGTCAACATTTTAAAGCGCCTTCTAGAAATAAATCAAAGGCAAGGAGGGCGAAGCCCGAAACAATATGACCTTTTTAATTACGATTCGTCACTGCGGTATATCCTAAGCTTTAAAATGACACCACAATCTTAAAAATCGGTTAAGTAGGTCGAGAGAAAAAGGGACGTAACAGACGAAACCCTTATAGAAATAAGAAGATAGATCAGTTTGGTAACCATTTGTAATAAGCGTTGGTTAGTTTTGGTTTTAATCCCCCTCCCCTGGAATGAGTTTGTCAGAATGTTCGGTCAGTGGGACGCAATATTTGCTGTGATGAAATTATGTAGTAATGGAGCATTTTTATGAATAATTACTTTTGAAATAGTACCAATTAAAAAATACCATCAGGAGTGCAGTAAATTTAACATTTACTTTAAAGAAAAAAAGAAAGAGGACTGAGGTGAAGACCCCGCAGAATATTAATTGCAGCTATGCTCTGTTACGGCAAATACAAGCGAAATATTCCATTAAAACAAGGCTAGATCCTTAAAGAACTCACAGACTTGCAGCGTAATGAAGGGTAACGAAGCGTTGAAGAGCAAGGAGCAGCGGTTTGCAGTGGACAAACAGCGCATCGTTCGGGATATACAGTAATTGACCTTTAATAGAATGCGCTCAACCTATTGCCCCTACGCCTCAACTTTGGGTGGCTGTATCCTATTTCGCTTGAGTGGTAATAATAAACTCCAAACACTCACTATGGATTTACCTATGGCTTGCTTTCAATACCAGACACCATCAATGGCGGCTCATCAATGTAGTTATCGTAACTGTAAAGTACATGGACTTACTAAAGCATTGTTATGAGAGACTACTTGAAACCAAATGACCGCCCGAGGCGACGAAGATGTGTTTTTAGATGGTGTAATATTTTGCAGGTAGGATTTAGCTGCAGTCATTTTGTTACAATAAAAGTGTTCTGCTTAAATCAAACTCCTACATTATGAAATCCCAGCCTCATTCGAAGAATCCTCAAGAAATCCTAAAAAGTTGATATTTCCTCGTAAACAAAGTCTACTTTGAGTTATTTAACTTCATTAAGAGATTAAGCAAAGCCAGTATTCGAAAACTATTGATTTTAGACTACTTTCAGTGTTTACAAGGAAGGTTCATTGCCTACTAGTGACAGTTATTTAAGTCATCTTCACCCTTGTAAAAACACTGAAAACGTGCCTCCGTATTCCACTGTTTCAGACGGTCTTTTTTGATATTTATTGGTAAAATTTGTGTTTTATTGTAGATAAAGGTTAGATCTAGGTCCTTCATACCTGATCTATGAGTAAATATAAATTGTATAAGTACAAAAAATCTTAAAATTAAAAACTTAAGTAAAATCAAGTTGCTTTGAGACGTCACAGAGAGTAATATTTGTTAAATTTTCAAAATTTTGAGGTATGAGGGAAATTATGGTAGACGTAAAATTGGACTATTTAACTAAACATTTACCAAGTTTAATGAAAATCGGTGGAAAAACAGCGTCCAAAACATGGGAATATGAAACCATGTTTTGCATAAATGTATGGTTAATATTGCCGACTGCGCAACAAGTAACCCAAAGGCGAAGAAGACTCTTAACTCCCTTTGAAAATCCGTTAAAAATTAATACAATATCATCGGTCTCCTAGCCCTCCCAAGCCCCCGTATCTGTGACTGCCCTACCTCCTCTCCTTCTTATTGGCCGTGTTGCGCCTCTTCACCACCCTGATGATGGGCGTGGGGTCGTGTAGGTGCAGGTCGTAGCTGGGGCCGCACCCTTGGGCCAGCACCTCGCCCCCGTGGTACACGAAGCCCCCGCACTGCTGCTGCGTGTCCAGGTTGTAGTAGCGGGAGCCCGGGCTGGCGTAGCCCCCCTCCTCCTCGCCTGTAGGGGTGCCGGGACAGGAGGAGATGCTGCGGGCGCCGTCTGACCAGTAGTCACCGCCACGGTCCAGGTACTCTGCAATGCGGGTAGAATGTTAGAGTGCAGTAGCGGGAGCCCAAGCTGGCGTAGCCCCCCTCCTCCCTTCGCCTGTAGGGGTGCCGGGACAGGAGGAGATGCTGCGGGCTCCGTCTGACCAGTAGTCACCACCACGGTCCAGGTACTCTGCAATGCGGGTAGAATGTTAGAGTGCAGTAGCGGGAGCCCAAGCTGGCGTAGCCCCCCTCCTCCTCGCCTGTAGGGGTGCCGGGACAGGAGGAGATGCTGCGGGCGTCGTCTGACCAGTAGTCGCCGCCCCGGTCCAGGTACTCTGCAATGCGGGTAGAATGTTAGAGTGCAGTAGCGGGAGCCCAAGCTGGCGTAGCCCCCCTCCTCCTCGCCTGTAGGGGTGCCGGGACAGGAGGAGATGCTGCGGGCTCCGTCTGACCAGTAATCACCGCCGCGGTCGAGGTACTCTGCAATGCGGGTAGAATGTTAAAGTACAGTAGCGGGAGCCCGGGCTTGCGCATAGAAAACCTGGTGTATACACAGAAAAATATTACACAGAAAATAATCATAACAGTTAAATAGACGCTTACAATTATATACATAACGTAAAAAACTGAAACATCTCAATATTAGTTAATTGCAAGGAAAATTTACTGCAGAAATCAAAAAAGAAAAATTTACTGCCATAAAACTAATCTAAGCTGTATTGTTTTTACATGTAATTGCAGGCTATTAAAATAGAAAATTACCAGGGAAAAAATAAGAAAATTATAATACACATATTTGTAAATCTTAGGAGTCTGTAGTACCTACGCCATTTCGGCAATTTATCCCATAAGAACAATGTTAAATTTGAAACATTACTGTGATTTTGTTTTTCGTCTTAATATTACAAACTTGATATTATTTTAAATGTTACCACAGTGTCCTTCATTTGACGTGATAGAAAATTAATTAAAGAAATTATCCACTCGAATAAATACAAAACAATGCATATTAACAAACCATTTTAAACCATTTTTAGGAGGTTTATTAAAAAAATTATCCACGTCAAATAAACCACCATACCATGCGAATCCGATGCAAGATTATCGATATAAAGTGTTTCAAAGACACCTATAATTAACATTGTTCTTATGGCACCAAAATCAAGATGGCGGAGGTACTGCAGACTCTTAACTGTAAAACAATGGACGAAAACATTTCATACCGTGTTACGGAAATTTGGAATTTTGCACCAATCCACATTTTAAATGAAGGGAACGCGATTCGAGGATTTAGGACTTGCAGGAGTTGAATCCAAAATATACACATATTATTTTATGTTTAAACAGAATGAAACGGGGTTTTAAAAACTACCTAGATATCAAAGTTTCTTCCACGAGGAGACTTGCGTACATCATTGACATATTTAGAGATTGAGTACAAAACCGAAGACCATAATCATGCTGTTTAACGAGTGAAGATCCCAGAGGACCACATGGCCCCCCGGAAATAGCCGAACTGAGCGTCCGAACAAACTACTAACTACTACTCCGCTGCTTCAGGGGCGCTCCTGCGGTAGATGGGTTATGATCTGGCTGTAGCTTGGAACTCATTTGATATTGATAACCGACACCTGCTAAAATCAAGTAAGATATTATTGTTTCCAGTGCAAAAAAGTACAGATCATCATGATGGGCCAAGGAGTTTACTTATTAATTTACTCTAATTGATTCAACTAATTAATTTACTAATTAATTCAACCCGTGTACACTGTACTACAGTAAAAACAATAAAGTAATGACTAGGCCTGTGTTTGAAAATTGTTTAGAGTTGTTTTTTTTTGCTATAGTTATTTTTTTTTTTCATTTTGTTTTTGTGTATTTTTACGCCGGTGGCATTTTATATCGTTTTGGCGGGGAACGGTCCAAACCCCGGTCTTTTTATTGTATCTAATTTTGACCTGTTTTTAGATAGCATCAGTAATAATCCCCATGACAAATGGCAAATTGGCCCGGTAGTCAAACCAGTTCTACAAAGCTACTATTTTTTTCTATGGATCGATCAGGCGCCTTTGGATTCAAAGGCGAGTACTCTAACCACTAAGATATTCAGCCAGTTATTTTACGAAAATTTTCCCAGTTATATTAATTTATTATAGCGGGGGTTTCAAAAAATTGCTTTAGAACATTCGGAATCCATTTTAATTCATAAAAATAACGTACAGTGATGATTATAGCACCAATTTATGAGGAAATACTCAAAGCTTAGACACACATTCAAATTAACCCATAATATGGAAAACTGACTACAAAAAGAAGACATGCTACTACACAAGTATAAATATTATTTAATATTTTGATTTTAGTTTATATTTTATTGTCTAGCCCATAAAATTTAATTAAAAAGTTACAATTAACGTGTCAGAAAAATGTTACACGGGCATACTATATTAAGTTTAGTTTAATTAACAGTTTGTAGCATGTTAAGTTGTTTTTAGTCATGGTTCTTCCACTCAAGCGCGAATTTGATAGCTTGTGGCGAGCGACTAAACATTTCAGTATATAATGCGCCTAAACAAAAAGTTGGGATCCACGGTTGGTATAGTTTTCTCAAAATAATAATAATAGAGAACCGTACAGCATGACTACTTATTCTAAAAGTGTAAATCGAGTAGCCTTTCAAATATTACTTTCATTTTCAGTATAGGATTCATTCATTTTCAAAACAAACGTTATTTGTTTGATTCCTATCAACGATTGGTCTAAACTTTGTGAAGTGTAAAATAATGTTTATTGGTAGAGCCTACAAATAATGTAAAATTTCTAGTCATTGCATGTTGATAAGATAATACACAAAGAGTTTCGTACAAATATTTTTATGAATTTTAGATTAAAGATGGTCTTTTAAACTTGGACAGATTTTCTCGCTGACAATAAAGATATTAACAAACATATACTCAGAGGTTTAGGTTTAACCAACGCCAATACAATACAATTTGCAACTACACTTGGAAGTGCAGAACTGCAGCTTCAGCTTTCTTCTTTTGCCTGTGTTGGTTGTATTGGTATATGTGGTAAGCTTTGTTTTACAATAATTTATACATATGTTTAGAACTTTTCTGTTACGAGCAAGGAATCTATAGAATATTGATTCTTTCTTTGTCATGATTAAATTACCGTTCCAACCAGAGGGTTAGAGCAACGAGATTAAATAGATATAGAGTGCTCACCAGATAGGGGAAAGTGTCCCTTTTTGACTGGCGCCATGTTACCCATGATTCCCGCCGTTTCCTTGGTAACCAAGTCCTTTGTTTACATTTTTCCAACAGTAATTTACCATTTTATCCACACTTATCCGACGTTTCTATGGTAACCAATTTCAATAGCCTGTTCACAGACCATCAAATCAAACGAATTTAAAAACAAACAACATTAAACATATGTTTTAAAAATATCATCAGTAATTTTTGAAGCTTGTGGCAACCGATCAGAATTGCTAAAACTGGTAACCAAGGAAACGAGAGTAAAGTGTGGGATGGTTGCCAAGGAAACGGCGGGAATCATGGGTAAAATGTGGCGAATCAAAAAGGGACACAAAATTAACATGTGATGAGCACTCTATATCTATTTAACCTCGTTGGGTTAGAGGTTGTAATTGTTACCATATGTTTTAATAACATATAAAAGACACTGGCTGGATAGCTGAGTGGTTATAGTGCTCGCCTTTGAATCCAAATTAATTATGCAATTTAAATTATTCGAATCCACGTGTTATAGATTCAACGTGTGTTTCAATAAATATACACCAGAGTGCAGCACCTGTATGCCTACATTGAAAAAGTCTTAAAGACGAGTGAGCCAAGCGAACGAGCTCGTCATGAAGGCAAGTGAGCGGATCGAACAAGCTTTTCTTGAACAAGAAATAAGCCTTTTGGAACTGAACATTTTAGCGCACTGTCTGTAACTGATATTACTATAAAGAATATCCCTGTTTGAGATTACCGAGCAAATGCTCGGCCCCCAGGTACCAGTATTAGTATGTAATTGTGTTGGTATTTCATTACAAGTAGTTGAGTAGTTCAATTACTTATATTCAGCTTTTAACATATGTTTGGCTGCTTTACTCTCAACAGCTATTTTATTTTACAATCTCATGAAAATTGTTCCCCATGTTTATATTATGGACAAAAAACGAACTTTAAATTGGGATTCCGTGGTGGTTCTTATGCCGATATTTATAATTGCCCTGCCTGCAAACTCCTATAATAATTAGAATAAATACATTCATAGACGTTTGATCTAGATCATTCATCACATATAAACTTACAGGACTTCATACAAAAAATAAATATTATATTATAACCTGCCAGTCCTGTCCAACGTAATGGGGGGGGGCTCAGTGCGGCTGTTTTGCAGGACTGTGTTATAAATTATGAAGCCATCGTCTGCTTCATAATATTAAACTTGCAATAATATTACTGTATTTGTAATAATTTTTATCTTTTCACACTTAATTTTCCATTACAAATAAGAATTCAAACAAAGAAAACATAAAAAATAAAATAAAATGCGTCTTTATTATAGGATAATGTCGTTATGTTTTTTTTTTTTTTTTTTTTTTTTTTTTTTCATTTTGGTTCATTTTCCCTTCTTACAAAACGTGTTTTGCAATAACTTATCATCTATGCTGAAGGTAAAATAACTTTAAAAGGTTGTATAGTTTAAACAGATGTTTCAATATTTGGAGCATGCTGACATTTTTTATCACTTTTGTTATAGTATTATAGTAAATGGTTGTTAAAATTCAGTTTATTCTATACAGTTTTTATATAATATGTGTTGATCTCTTTTACTATCAACAGCAGTTTTATTCTGTAATTTAATCTATATATTAATAGGCATGCATGTTTTCCCTCCTTTTTTCTCAGCTTCTGAGCATCGTAGGGAAACCGTGCATATTGTTAGAAAGGTACTGTGTTGTACATGAGCAGAATCGCATTATAATTCCCATCCGCCCCCAGAGCTGCACCCTACAGGCTTTCAAAGTTTCAATTTTAATCTTATCGGGGAAGGATAATGGCTTGAATCATAAGACAGCTGTTTTAACAACAAATGCTAGCAAATCAGGAAGAACAGATGTTTCAGTTATAAAACATTTTAAAACTAATTGGCTCAAGATCAAATGTATTTTTCGTCGAATTTCAACCAGTGGGCGATCTCTAGTAAAATTATTCGCCATTTTTATCTTATGGACAAAAAAAGTAACTTTAAAAGCTGCTTCTGCACTTCGCAATCAAAAATCTAACCTTATTGCAAAACTACGAACTGAGACAATATTTTCACACCTCAAACACTAAAATTGGTCCAAAAAAAGGCGGAGTTGTGTTTAAAAAAACGGCTTCAAGTACTATACATATAGATATATAGATAGACTTGTGTTTTTTTATTACTTATACATCTCAATACTTATACAAATTCAATTTGATTGGTTTTTAAATTTTTTTAAATCCATTATATATATATATATATATATATATATATATATATATATATATATATATATATATATACATATATATATATTATATATATATATATATATATATATATATATATATATATATATATATATATATATATATATATATGGATTTAAAATAAATTTAAAAACGAAACAAAATTAATTTGTAAATTTATTTAAAAAAAAAAATGAATGTTCTGTTTATTTTTATTACGTACTTTTATTTGTGCAATTAAATTAAAAATTTTCTATAAAAGGTCTTAACACATTTATTTTGAATGCACCAAGATTGTTAAATGTGGACAAGATTACAGTTATAAAATATATATCGTTATACATGATTTTACTAACATGTAATGATATAGCTACTTTATATGTTCGGTTTATTGCATTACTTAAAAAGTTAATTAAAACGTCATTGTAATTAAAAGTAATCTTTTTATCTGTTTACTGCAGTTGTACAAAATGTTATTGCAACAATTGTACACAATGGAATTATTTATAAAAAATATATATTTTATATTAGTATTAGACATACGTGAGCCTACTACCGGACTAAACCTATATAAAATTTGTCCAGGAGCTTCTGTAGACCTAAATTATCTTAACAACAGTAGCACAATTTCCAATTGTTTCAATTGTTATATATTAAACTTCAATAAAGTTCAAATCGAAGCAAAATTCCAATATAATATGTATCAGAATCTATAAAGCGCCTCGTAGTACAAAGAAATAAAAAGGGAGTAAAAAAGAACAGTAGGCCTAAAGGGAGACTATTATTATTTTTTTGATTTGACAAAAAAGACTATTGGTCCGAAGATAAACTCAGGTAACTAATTTTATTTATGTTCAAAGATGAGTAGGAACTTAGTAGGCCTAAATATTTTAAGAATGGCGCGTAGCCTTAAAATATTATTTTAGGTGTCTGCATTTATGAAGATACCACACCTTAAAAACATTTACATGTTTAAGCATTTGAAGTCCTGCAAAACTCTTAAAATAAATGTACTTAATTTTAATCACATTGAAAAGTTGCAATTACGCGTAACTGTGACTTCAATACGTAAAGACCGAATAAAGCTTCAATAGATTATGGTATATATAAAACCCTAATGAAATTTTAGGCTAAATAAAGTTAGAATAATTGAACAAAACAATCTATTGCAATATTGCAAATAATTTTGATTGTTGTTCTTGAGGAATTTAAAAACCTAAATTCAGATACGATATATCAAGTGCGAATTATAGATAGGGAGTTTTAGTCATCCCCCATTTTAAACATGTATTTATGGACTTTTATCAATTTTGGGGGGACGTGGATATAGCTAAATATTTAAACTATGGCTAACTCATCAAACATTGTGAGTGTGTAGTTGTGAGGTACCTCCCCAAGTAGAAGTACGTATTGTTTGAGTAATGTTCCTTAAAATTTACTCTCTTCTTTTAGCTTGATTTAATTTGAAAAACTAAAATTTTCTGGACGATTTAAACAATTTTAAGAAAAATTTATTACGTTTTATAGACAAAAATCATTTGTATTTGTGCCTTCCTACGTTAGACTTTTTTTAAAATTTTCTTAAAGACCGATTTTTGTCCTTGTTATTTTTTTAACTTCTTATCTTAGAGGGAACTGATGGGTATATAACATCATTAATTAATTAACCAATAGAAAAATGTAGTCCCATATATTAAAAAAAATTGATAAAAATCAAAACAAATAGTTTGATACATTACGTTACATCCATGGAACTTTTGTTGCTTCCGAGTTATTTCACATTTAAAAAAAAAATATCAGTAAAATTTAACGATTGTAGGCTACTAGCAGTAAAACCCGGTGAATTTATGGGAGAAAATACCAAAACTAGTTTTAACACCATTTCAACTTGTAAGGAAATTTTCCTTCAACTCACCCTGCTGGTGGTAGGGGTTGGCCGGGTGGTAGTATCCCTGGAAGTAGCCATCCTCCGGGGGTATCTCGGGGTACGCACCCTGCAGGCTCATGGTACAGACTGTCGGGGGTCCCTGTCTGGGCGACCGCCCCCGCCCCTGAGCCCCTCCTCCGGCCCCGCCCCCGCCAGCAGCTCGCACGCCATTGGCTGATGCCGGGATGTGGGTGGGTAGTAGTAATAACAGTAGCCACGGGAACTGTGGAGAGTGTACACATTGGCAGTGTGGAGAGAAAACCCTCAACGTTTGTTTATTAATAACAGTAACGCCCATAATTGAGGGGGGTCCTCCCGGGTGATAATATTGTATCATACTTCCCGTTAACCGGCTAAACAAAACTACAAATTTCGTCATATTTAAAATAAATTGGTCAATAATTTACCCAATGATAATGATCCAAGACAAAATTTTTTTACATTTACTCTATTGGAACAAATAATTCGTCACAAAATACCAGTTTCTAATGAAAATATATTAATTCAAGTCTGAAATGATCGTACTGCTTCGAAATTATTTTTCATAATAACAACATCCTTAAAGGCGCTCTTCTTCAGCCGCGACCGCACTGGCCGAACAGTGTTCCGCCGAACACTTGGTTGTTTGTTGGTATTTATTGAGAAATTTACATCAATTATTAAGTATACTTATACTTAAATAATAAATACAGATTCGTTTCGTAACGACATAGCCACCTTTAACACCGTCATAGCTTCTGAGATTGTGTCCATAATATAATGGCAAACATTTTGTTAAACAAATACATACTTGTTATGACTAAAACAATATATTACTACGAATAAATTTATTCGAAGAAAAAAATGGTTCAATAAAGAGAAAGCCTTTGTCAAAAAGAGAAAGTCGAATCTATATCTATTAGTTGGTTGAATAAACAAAGAATTTTTATTGCAAATTGTCGTTCTATTAAAACATGCTATATTGTTTACGTCATTATTAACCCACTAACAGGGGTTATTTAGCAATCTTTATACCAAAGTGATGCAATAACGAGAAATAAGTCAGTGTAAGTCTCATTGTCAACAATTAGCGCGAATGAAAGGAACATTACTACGGGTACGGGTCGAGACCATTGCGGCGTTGCCAGTTCGGTTAATACCTTGTATTTAAAAACATGTCAGGCAAATACTTTTCCGAAATTTCACAACCCACCGCGATCTCCCTAACTCACAGCCTAAGACGAAGGGCTATCTATCTACCGCAAAAAGGCTGATAAAAAACATGCAAACATAGAGATTTTAAAAAGAAAGCCTATAGCCTATGCTGCATTAGTGGGGAGTGGGTGTACATTGGTGGTCATAGAGAAACCCTTGTATTTATTTGCTAATAGAATCTTGCATGCATTATAGGCATCGATTAGTTAAAAAATTGTTTTATTTAACAAATCAAAGTTTATACATTGGTTACAGTTTGAAATTATCAACTGCCATGTTGTCCTTTTCCAGATTAAGATCTATATTTTACAGTGTAATGCAAATAGAGATCTAACGTGTTAATAAAAAATAATATATGAAATGTATTGTTTACCGTCTATATTAAAACTTGTTTTAGTTTCTAAATGAATTGTGATTTGAATTCTATTTGTGAACAATGAATGAGATGGTGAAATACTTTTTAAAATTCTACATTAAAAATTGGTGAAACCTGGAACTATCAAAAAGCCAATGATAAGCTTTATTTTAACTTAAGCATTGATTCCATTTACATTAAAGTTGCCTTCTAGTTCATCCGTTATCCTCGTACATTTAGGCTAATAAAAGGTAAAACAGCAATGAGAAAAAACAAAATTATATTTTATTGATGAAAACGTTCATAGTATCGAAAATAGTGTGAAAATACTTGAAAATATTGGAGTTTAAAAAGCTTAATCAGGTTTAGTCATATGAAATGACTATTATATATTTTTCAGCAAGGACTAATTTATACGCAGTTAGGTTATTTATTTTAAACTTCACACATTTGTTTTTTAGTTCCGCGTCTACCAGGAGATACCGAGTCCCCAGGGCACTCTCTGGAACACAACTCCTGACAATACTCCGATAGTGCGGCCATGTAGTCATGAGCAACACCTCCCTCTGATAAGGAGATAACGACCGGGCCAGCTGTTGATGTAGCCAACCATCACTAGCCTGGCGAACTATCTAGACAAGGGAAGGGTCTCTAGACAATACGGGATCAAATGTTCTCTACAGAGCCGATGGTAACTTAGTTAATGTCGACGCTTACAACATGGTAGATCTCAGCTATCGCAGGATTCCTCTATTGGTAACAAATGGTAGTGGGTTTACATGGTTATAATCCATTAAATCTGGGACTCGACAATGAGGTAATTGGTTCAAATAGAAATGAAAGTTTTGTAATGGCTTTAGAGCTGATATCCAAATTTGATCCATTTTTAGCAAATCACCCACAAAATCCGATAATTGTGATAGTGGCGATAGAAATTGTGTGTCTAAAGAGGTTATTGAGTTAAATGGCTCAGAATGTTAGGCAAGTAATTTTAAGTAGTTAAAAATCTAAATACTTTGCTCTCGTCATAAACTCTACCCCTGACCTGTCAATGTAGACCAGTCAGTCTTCGCTGTTCGATACGTAACAAGTGCTGGTGACCTATGTAAAAGATTACTTAATTTCAATTTCAATTTCCATTGGCGGGTCATAAATCGGAAGATAATGAGCGAGATGAATGAGCTCGAAAATCTTAAAATAAACATTAATGACCGCATAGAATAGCTTCAAATGATAACGCTTCAAATATGACCATAGTGTTAACCATGGTCTGCAAGGAAAAATAAAGGGAAAAGCTCTTTAAGATTTATTCATTAGAGGTGCAGCACATTCCCTGAACCTTCTTGTATCGTCTGCTACACATTCTTGTGGAGAAGCGTGCAAATGTTTCATGTTGCTTTAGGAAATATATGTATTTTGTACACAATCTACAAGCGATGGAAAGGTTTAATTACAACTCAACATACGTAGCGTTATGGGTACATCGTATGAGAAGACAATACAAAAATCGTGACCTCATTGATGCTCTGCTAATGACTATTGAATTCTGATTTGTAACAAAATAATTTAATTTATTTACGACAGTTGCAATAAGAACCAATAAAGGTACCTTATCTTATCCTATAATACGAGCAATGTCTGAAGGGATGTGTGTTCCACGATCTCGAAATCTAGCGGGTAGGCCCATATTTTGCTTAAACTTTGCATTTAAGAGGGTTTTGCCTCAAAAATAAGTTTAGAAATAGCCTCAACCCCAGGGAAAATCAAATTTGGTGTTAATTTAAGTTTTAAAATCTTAATTTTTAACATTAGTGTTATAGGTTGCTATTTTGGTAACGAAATAACAACGAAAGGTACACAAAAATAAAGAAACATTAATGTTAAGCAATATTTTTTAAACAGCTGTTAACTGTGAAGAGGTATAGTTGGTTATGTGTAAACTTAATAGCTTTATCTCCATGATACTATCAAAAGTGAATTAAAACCAATGAGCAAGGCTCGGTTAACCTGGTACTTACAAGTAAACAGGTACATAAGAGGTACAATATTAAACCAAATAATATAAACCCGTTGCTCAATGAGGTCTTAAACGTTCAGGTTTTACATTACAATTCAGGGCCAAGACTCTCATCTTGCTCGGAATTTGACGAAAGAAGTGTTGTAATATAAATCATTGTAACTAGAATACTCTAAGGGTAGGTTTACACGTGAGAGTTTTTCACTCTCAGAGAGTAGTTAGTTACTCTCATAAAAATCTCAGACAGCTGTTGATAGTACTCGCAGAAAACTGTCTGGGATTAACAATCTTGGAAAATTCGCTGGTTGTGTAAACACCTCTGCGAGTAACTGCTGAGAGTACGAAACTCTCTGAGAGTGAAAAACTCTCAAGTGTAAAGGTAGGTTTACACGTGAGAGTTTTTCACTCTCAGAGAGTTTCGTACTCTCAGCAGGTACTCGCAGAGGTGTTTACACAACCAGCGAATTTCCAAGAAGGTTAATCCCAGACAGTTTTCTGCGAGTACTATCAACAGCTGTCTGAGATTTTTATGAGAGTAACTAACTACTCTCCGAGAGTGAAAAACTCTCACGTGTAAACCTACCTTAAACCTACCTTAACGGTCGGTAACAAACTACAGCTGATTCCAAGGGAAAAGCACCGAGTGCGTCACATCTATTTGACAGTCGCTATCAGCTGAACCAAAAACTACCCGTATATTATTGATTTGGTGTTTGTTTTTGTTAATGTCACCTACCTTATTCTTTTCTAGATTCCTTTACGCAATTCGTAAGAAGGACTATGTGTCATAAGATGTTTTAAATGGGCGGTTTCCATGTAATTGGTTTTTATAGCCTGTAATGAAGCATGTATTTAAAACTAGCTTACCCATCATGCTTTGCAATGCCAGGCTGAGATATTTAATCAGGATTGTCCCATGTAATTGCTAAAATTGTTAAATTTTTTAAAATCAATAACATCCTACCAATCTAATATTGTGATTATCACCAAAAATATACTTATTTACAGCTGTACATTAACGATGTTTAAGAAAGTAAAAATAAGACATTGTAGGAGTTCTCTTAACAAAACCCCCTTAGCGTATTAAATATATACCTATTAAATACTTAGTTCATATATAAATAAATACTTAGTTTATCTATATCTATAAAAGAGGAAGTATATATATATAGGCCTATGTATGTTGCCTATAGACTCCAAAACCGCTCAACAGATTGTAATAAAACTTTCAGGCATTATTAAGCATTATTAAAGGATGGTTTGTGTGAAGTTTGGACCAAATCCGTCCAAAGGACTCTGACCCAGTGGGCATACAATGGTGCAGTGTCAGGTTTTAGAAATTTAGTGTTTACAAAATTAACTGCTGTAATTTAAAAAATTGAAAGTTTCATTCAAGCAAATGCTTATAATCATATAAGTAATTACTTAAGACCTCTGGAGCTAAAAATTTAACATGGACGATTCTCTTGGCTCATAGGTACTCACTGGGAAACGATTATGCAAATATAGATTTTTAAGCTCTTTAGGGCTCCGCCCCACTGGATTTCGAAATTACTTTAGGGCCACCGGGGTTGAAATTTGACATAGACGTGCCTCTTTGCTCATAGGTGCTCTTGCATCTGCAATTACGATCAATAAGGGCAATCTTTGACTATTCCGGGTTTAAATTTGGAAATGCCTGTTTTTCCCATGGCCAGTTAGTTGTACGTGGTGTTCTTCCGAGTTTGTATGCCTGAAAATTTTTACATTTATATACTAAATTAAAAGACAAAAACTGTTGTTTGTCCTGTGGCCTTACAATGAAATTAATATACTTATTTTCTATAACATTGACTTTTTTGTTGTATCAAAAAAGTAATAAAATAGTTTTATTTCTGTAAAAAATTTTATTTGAGCGCAGCAACGCACGCCGGGTAGCTGCTAGTATATATATACTAAAGAAAGTCAACGGAAAATGGAATCCAGACAGTCAGAACGTCAGATAAGGATGTTTATATTCATAAAAACGTTATATATAAACATCCTTTCTGACGGTCTGAATTCCATTTTTCGTTGACTTTCTTTAGTTTCATTATTATCCCCCGTTCAAATGTAATGTGCGGTAGAAAGACAGAATTTTATTTCAAACTACAAGAAAAATTCCCTCAGACCTTCCTACTTTCTCCTATTTTCTTTGCGGTTATATAATAATAATAATAAATTTATTCCTCTGACAAAGTTTCACAATGTATGGGAATTTACAAAACAAATTTCAAGTTTTTTGCACTTATTGTCAATTTTACAAATTTTCATTTAATTACAATTTCATCTACTAATTTTCTCAAAACTCTTTCTTCATTTTAAACTTATTTGAAATTTTTCTTATTTCTTTTTCTTCCTACTTATTTCTTCTTTCTTTGTTCTTCATTACTATATTTGTTATTTTTAATTTATGTTTAATTTATTAATGGTCTACTGCTCTATACGTTTCTCATTTTAACTCTTCCTTCCTTCCATATCTTCTTCCAGTCCTTCCACGTCTCCTTCCACGTCATTCGTTTGCTCTTCAAAAATGTCTTACGTAGGACCTCTCAAGTGGATACCGGAAACAAAATATACAAGGACGCAAGAGTGTGAAGTTTTTATGATTTTACCATAAAAGTTTGGTTTGTTGTATGAAAAATTTATTATTTGTAATTTATTGTACAAGTTTATTGTAATTTTTATGTACATTTTAAATATATTATATTTAATATTGCAATGTTTACTTTGCCTACAAATTGTGATTAGACCTTCAGCATCATACAGCCCGGTTGCTTGAATGCTTCAGATCATGTACTACAGAATGTTATTCAATATCTTAATTTAGCCCTATATAATATTAATTCACACTTTAAAATTTATATTGATTTATGTATCTTTTTTAGGTATTTATGATTTTATAACATAAGATGCATAACATTACATGTAACATTTTGGTTTTGGTAGAAAAAAAAAACTTTTAAATTTAATGTTTTATATTTATTTTTGTGGTAGGCCTATGTTACGGTTGATTGTAATAGTGTTCATTAAATTCATTTATGGAGTAAATTCATTAATGCTTTTAACATTTTACATTGAACATGAGACCTTCAGCATCATACAGCCCGGTTGCTTGAATGCTTCAGATCACATTACAGAAAGTTACTATATCTTCATTTAATCATTATATAATATTAATTTACACTTTAAAATTTACATTGATTTATGTATATTTTATTTGGTATTCATGATTTTATAACATTATATTATACATTTACATATTAGGTGTTATTGGAATTGTTGGTAAAATTTTAAATAAAAAATTTGTAAAAAGACATAATTGTTTACGGTTGATTGTAGTAGTGTTCATTAAATTCATTTATTGAGTAAAACGATTTATCCGTTAAAAATTTTTTAAGCTCATTTTTAAATTTAATTTTATCTTCAATGTTTTTTATTTTATAAGGTAATTTGTTAAAAAATGAAGCTCCAATATTTTGAGCAAGATTATAATTTTATAATATCCTTTGTGTTTCTTGTTTTAAATTATTTTTCCCTCTAGTATTGTAAGAATGTATTATTTCAGTATTTTTCTCATTTGTATTAAATTTTGCAAACATTATAACCTCATAAATATATAGTGAATACAATGGTAATATATGTAGTGTTTTAAAAGCTTGCCTGCAAGATTTTCTTCTATTTAAACCCTGGATTAGTCTTATTGCTCTTTTTTGTAAAACAAAAACTCTTTTCATTGCATTTTATTATATGTTATTTTACTCGTAATATGACCCTTGAAATTCAGAGTATGATATAGCGCTTATGATCGTGTTACTTCCCCTAAGTTAAGTTGGCGTTGCAATGCCTTCTTTTTATATCTCAACCGTCAAAAAATGAATATTTGTTTACGAGAAAGCTAAACATTGGCACAAAATGACTTAAAACATCAAACAACTGTACTTATTCTCAGTGATTGTGATTGGTTGGTTTCTTGGCAGTGGGAGGATTGGGAGAAAATGAGGGAATTGAAAACTGCATTTCGACCGCACATTTATTTTGAACGAGGTATAGTCTTTTCATTTATTTTAATTCCCCAATTAACTCAACTAGTCAGTATCTCGACTTTTAATTTAATACAACGACCTGGTTTGAAGAGTTTGTTTAAGGAGTTTCTATTTAAAAAAATTATTTAATGAATTGTAATGAAATTACAATTTACATTACTTATAGAGTATACGTTAGTAGTGTAAAATTGCGGCCGCTGGCCCAGTTCAAGGTCACCTGAGGGATGACGTCATCGAGGTCAATGACCTCACCGATGACGTCATCGATGACGTCATCGATGACGCAATCGATGACGTCATCACCAATGACGTCATTTCTATGACGTCACACCCATGACGTCACAGAAATGACGTGCTGATGACGTCATCACCCCTTACGTCATCAAAACGACGTCACCGACGCCACTAAGGTCAAGGTCACGCAGAAACTTAAAATGTTTTAGCACTTTTGCCGTTTCTCGCACTACGCTTCGAGTTTCAGTCAGAGTCCCCGTGACCTTGACCACTTGGAGCGAATTTTCGACAAGAAACGGCAAAAGTGCCAAGTTAAACTCGAGTTTCTGACATGACTCTGCCTAAATGGGCAATCGGTTATCCCTCAGGTGACCTTGAACCAGTACAACGCCCGCAATTTTATGTTACTGTGACCTTGAACACTTAACAACGGAGCGCCGACACCGATGCGCACCCCACGACAGCCACCGAGTGACTGACTATCAGGCTCTGTGTACTCTAGGTATATGGGGAAGTGGAGGGGGAAATCTCAAGGTCATCCAAATGGAGTTTTAAAAAAGTTGAAGAGTAGAAAGACTACTCTTGTGCTTCCTGGGCGACCTCATCAATCTCTAATGGATCTGTAAACCAATCCGATCTGTAGCGGCAGGAGTCCAGAAAACAGGTGCACCACCCATCAGGTTGTCCGTAGCATTTCCGACAATTGGTAAGATTGGAGAAGTGAAATTTAATACACCGCTGCGGACAACAAGTATAAAAGTATTTGGATTTGTAGATTTTGAAAGTTTGTAGTACCGGCGGTGGCAGCTGTTGGTTTTTGCATCTACACCTGCAACATCCGAAGCATTCACATTGCCGGCAGGCCAGCCCATCCACTTGCCACTTTGGTAAGAGGAAACACTTATCCTCACAGCAATAGGTTGTCCCCGTCTCTTCCTCCCAACGCTTCTTTGCACAATATGTGACGCCTTGTATCTCCAAACACCTATGCTCGCAACATGAGATGCGCTTACTTTCCATAGTTGATGTTGCTTTGACAAGGGAGCACGATGAAGTGATGCTGTGGTCAGTGGGAATGGGGTTTATATAAACTAAGGTGAGTGGAGGGGGAAAGGTCAAGGTCATCCAAATGGAGTTTTAAAAAAGAAAAGAGTAGAAAGACTACTCTTGTGTATCTATAGCGATTTCATTGATAGTGAGTGCTTCTGTATGCCAAGTTGATCTGTACTGACAGGCTCCTAAATAATGTTTGCAAAAACCTGCAAAATGATTGTTGCACAATTTGCAGCCAGTTAGCTGTTTTAATGTGAATTCAATGCAACGTTCAGGGCAACAAGTGTACTTATGCCCTCTCATCTGGTACACATGGAATGTCTTCAACTCCGGTTTCGGCTTCTTCCAAGACTTGCACTTACACATGCATTGACCAAAAGCTTCACATTTTCTACACGCCAAGCCATCCGCAACATCAATGTCATTCGGCCATGAAAAACATTTCCGTTCGCAACAGTAGTTGAGTTGACTCTCCATGTTGCTGTGGTGAAGGTGCGCGATGAAATGATGCTGCAGTCATTGAGAGTGCACCTTAAATAAACTCAGTGGAGGGGGAAAGGTCAAGGCCATCCAAACGGAGTTTTAAAAAAGATAACTAGTCGTCCTCCTCCTCCTCCTCATCCGTTGTACTTAGAGAGCTGTCAGACGAAGAGCCCCGTGCAGGTGCTCCCCAGATGAAAAACAAATCAATTTTAAAACGAAGACCAGGATCTTGCATCATCAATTCCTTTAATTTGTCACATACTAAGTCGACCTTGTGTAAGGTGTCAACAACAAGCTTCCAATTCGTTGGTTCAATATAACTTGTAGTAGAGTCTGCCTCGCTGATAACCACATCCTCCGGCCGTATTGGAGTGTAAAGATGTGTAAAGTTCTTTGGCTGTAGCTGAGGTTCAGGCTGGCTGGAAGTGGAAGGTTGAGTGTGGACCCCTGTCGCATCGAAATCCATAGTCATTCTACATTCAATGTTGGGGTTTTCGTTTAATACATACACCAATTTCTCATGCAACATATCCACTTCTGCCGAGTCTTGCAGATGAACATTCCAGGAAAATGGCCATTCTTCATCCGTAGTGGAGTCAACTCGAGAAAGAGTGCTGTCCGCCATGATAGCTAAGCAAGGAATGATGTGAGCTACAGACTGTGGTAACAGTATTGAAAAGTAGAGGGGGTAAACCAAAAGTACGTGGAGGGGGTATTTTCAAGGTCATTTAATTTGGGTTTTAAAAAAAAGGAAATAGTGGAGGGGGAATTCTCAAGGTCATCCAATTTAGGTTTTAAAAAAAAGGAATGAAGCTTACTCCTCTTCAGCCTCGTTGTCCCCTGCATCTTCATCAGCCTCATCTTCATCGACGTCAGACTCGCCGTAAGGATAGATCGGGGACATGGGCGAATATTGTGGAGATTGTTGACCGTTGTTGTCGTCCCCTTGCATTCTAACTTGGGACCAATCATAATTTAAATTCATTTGTATTATGATCCCAGGGTTGTCCCGCAGTATTTCCTTCATACGTTCGCAAATTGACTCCAAATAGTGTACACTATCGATCGACAGTGTCCAACCCGTACTTGTACCGACATCAGTAGTGGAGTCAGCTTGGCTGATGGTGTTGTTGTCTGCCATGGTTGCTTGTCGGACAAGGAATGACGGTTGATGTGATGCTCATGCAGGAACATGGTGAAGTGGTGGGGGGTGTGGTGGAGTAGTGGGGGAATTTTCAAGGTCATCCAAACGGAGTTTTAAAAAAAAGGAAAACTTACAAAGTAACATTGAAACTTTCCAATTGATGGTGGCGAGCGTTTTCTTCTGCAACCTTGCCGACACATGTGACTATGCCGTACAGTATGAAAAGTACAACCATAATAAGGCCGAACAATAAAAGATAGCCGTTGACTATCATGATATTTTCTGAGTGGATCTGTTTTCTTCTTATCGCCCTCTCCTGCATCCTCTTCTCCAACTCGTGGACGAAGTCACAACATGCGTGAGGACATCTTTCATCTGTTGGTAGGTTTGCCATTGTTGATGTTGTCGGTGTGGCTGTTGAAGATGGAATGAGGTTTCCAATTGCGATGTGCCATGTACACCAATAGTCAAGTGGTGGGGGTAACAAAGCAGTGGAGGGGGAAGTTTCAAGGTCATCCAAATTGTGTTTTAAAAAAACCTATCTTGTTACTGAGCTTATATGTCAGTAACAAGATAGGTGTTTTTGCTCTTTTACTTCTTTAATATAATGAAAAAATATACATATTCTACAATGGTTAGGACAAGAAATACAACTGCTAGTCAGCTGAAGTAGTCCAAGTTGTCTGGCTCGGTCTTCATGGACGCTGGTGAGGAAGCCGTCGAGGAGTGTCCAGGCTCTTCCTTTGACTGCCGGGTGTTCCGTATATTGCAAGCGTAAACTTGCACATTTATACGGTAGCCTCGTGCCACCATCAGCTGCAACTCCTTGTATAAGTCGTTTAGCTCCTGCTGAGTCTTGATGCTCACCTCCTCGTAACTTGCGCAACTAACGTTCAGAGACATCTTGATGTTGCTAGGTTGGCTGCTGGAGTAGAAATGAAGCCGAGGCACAGCGCTTGGAGGTACATGAAAAAGTGGTGGGGGTAATAGTGGTGGGGGTATAGAAAATCCAATTAAACAGTTCTAAACTTTTTCCATCGATACAATGGAATGGAACAAATAGCGCAGGTGTCCTTGTAATTTTCAAATCGAAACAGTGGCGCTAGAAATCCGAATTGTTTTATACCACCATCCTGTACGAATCGCCGAAGGTCTCTGACGGCGGCCTCGCCACAAGGCCTACAAAACTTTTCCCCGTCGTGGAACTTATACCAGGAGTATTCCGAATACCCTGTATTTTCCCTCCTGTAGCGTTTGACATCTTCTTTTATTGTTAGTGGGATATTGTCTTGTAAACATGTTGGGAACAAGTCCTTGTGAGTTATAACTCGTTGTATGCAAAGCTCGTACAAGGTGCTCATCGTTTGCTAGTTGGCAACAGACTGACCGTTTTTCGCATCCAAGCAGGTTTGAATCCTAGTGCGGTAGTGGGGGTAATTACAGTAGTGGGGGTAATTGTGAAATGCAAAGGTCAAAGGTCAAGGTCACCCGCGAAGTTTAAAAAAAAATGCAACATATCAATACGTGAAGTCTGTCACATATTGATATGTTGCATTTTTTGTTTTTTTTTTATTTTTTTTTGTCTTTTATGATTCGTTTATTTATAAAACATTACAACAACAACATATGTACAACATTAAAACTTAAATCTAACACTGCTGCTTGTCAGCGATGTGGATGGTCAACTCTGTAGAATTGCTACCCGTGCAGCCGTGGGACACCAGGTATAGACACCCGGGTTGAATAGAGCGAAGATCCTCGTTTTGTAGAAGATGGACGAATCTCTTGGGCAGGTACACCTGGAACTTTGGTTCATCCCCCGGAGTAAACGGTGCCTCGCTGAGACTGCAGCAGATGGCCTCCCCAACTGTAGTCTCCATCTTCTTCATAGCATGGATTATGTAGTGCTTCTCGTCTTTTAGTTCCGAGCACTTCTTTACAGGTAATATTGTTGACTTGGAGTGAGCATTGAACTGCTCGACCAAAGTCTGAAGGAACTGGTGAGATGCCATGGTCAGGTTACAGATCGTCTTCTTGCTCGGAGATGTTGTCGTCTCGGAATCTCGAGTAATACTCATGCCAGGTCCCTGTCTGCTCCCCACTTATATACTCTCCGTTACCCCCACCACTCCCCAATTCCCCACTTTGAAGGTAAGAGGCGAGTTTATAGGCATTTTTCAAAGCGCAATGTCTATCTTTATCATGTTCTGGGCTTTTTGTACAAATACATATGGTTTCCAGCATGTATTGATAATTCTTATCCAATTCCACATCATTAACCGGAACATGAGTAAATCCTTCGATCCATCTTTTCTTTTCCAGCCCCTTTGTGTAAATATTGGTAAACTTGTCTGAAAAGTGATGCATAATGTGATACAAGTCCGTGTAACTTGTAAAACCATCATACCAATCGATATGATGGAAGTGTTTTGAAATCCATCTGTTGGTAGTAGCGGCTTTACTAGTTAAAGACGAATAAGAACATGGTGGTTTAAATAAAAACGAATAAGGAACACTTGTATTCATGTCCAAAAACACAAGTTCTTTTATAATGAATCTATCATCATTACCACGAAACGCTTGAAACTCAATAATACCAGGCTTGGACTTTACTTGTTGTTCTTCTCCCTTGTCCATTTTGAAGGTCACACGTCTGCTCATTACGAAGTCAGGAGGTCAACTGATTTCCACACCACGGTAGGTACTACTTTTATACCAGGCCGTACAGTTGTTGGCGCGTTGGTGTATATTTAACGTGGGCACCGTCCCCAATAGGCCTAACCCCACAAAATGTTGGTTATTGTTTTAAAAACTAACCATTGTCATTTAAGTTTCCATCTTTATATTTTCCTTATTTTCATTTTCATCACTAACACTTGATTCTTCTCCTCCATCTTCCTCTTCTTCCTGTTTTACTGATTTCTTATGTAGTTGAGCGTACTTTTCCAATTGTCTCCACATCTGTACTTCATGAGGAACTCTATTAAATATAGAAGTATCCACAGGTCCGTATAATATAGGTGCGTCCGGTTGTTTGTCCAAAGTGTCTTCCAGATAATCTTTAATAATCGAACTTGAAAACACCAGTTGTCTCAAGTATCTTGTTATAGGTTCAGTAGCACAAGTTAAAATGAAAAACTCCTCTCGATTAAGTTGAATTTTGTTATCATGTCTTGTTGTGTCTCTAAACCGTAGCTGATGATCACCACGTTGTTTAATGATATCAATTTCCACATTTGAATCCAAAAGTCCTACCCTTGTCTTTCTTCCAAACATGTTACTACTTAAATAGCATTCTAGCAGATGCAAATGTTTCATAAACGATTCCCAAGCACTGTCCGTAAACAAAATCATTTTGGGTCCATGAGTTAAAATTACAGTAGGGGAATAATCTGTAGATTTCATAACACCGATTAAAACACTTTTATCCAAACTGGAAGAGATTGGGTAAAATATTCGCAAAAATACCTCACTCAATATGTTTGGAGAAATATTATCTTCAATATCCCTTTTTCTCTTTTGTATAGTCTTTCTTCTTTTACCTTTTTCTTCAACATTATTACTGGCGTGAAGTTGTCCGCAAACGTTTTGTTCACCTCCTTCCTGGTGACCTTGAGGATCTAAAAACTCAGATATCTCCTTCTCAATATCTACCACATTTTCAGGTGTACCACTAGGAGAAGCCATATTGAATACGATGCTACCCATACAACAGTAGGCAACAAACTGATGAGGAGCGGTCTGTACGCTCTGCTTTTATACTCGCGGAATGAAACAAAACCGGTTCTTACAATACATTTTTAACAATTCCAGTTAAAGGTGTGTATGTTACGATTTTATCATGTAGAATTAAACAGTATGCAGTTGTATTAGCCGGTATAGCATCGTTGAATTCCATTTCTATTTTTATATCCACACTTGAAGACTTTACTGATTCATTTTGTTTAGAACAATCGATTACAACTATTGGGTAGGCATCGAAATATTTGTCAGGTGGTAATAAAGGTGTATTTGTTTTACCGTAATATGAACTTTGGAATCTCGCGTACATATCGTACAATATACTGTATTTCTTCTTAGTGAATGACACATTTAAATTGTCGTATGGAAAGAATTGTGAATTTAAATAAACTTTAATATTTTTCAAGTCACAATGATCAAATTGTCCTGCATGTTTAGTAATGGCGTCTCTTCTACCTGTTTGTAAACCAAATATAATATACCTGGCTCGTTCTACATAATTCGATGTTTTAACAGTCCAAGTGTGTCGATCCGTAGTAGGTAAACTGGGATGCTCATGAAATTCCCAACTTCTAAATGGAATAACAATATCACGATCGGCTTTTAATTTTCTTAAAAGTAGCATTCTATGCTCGTCAGCCAATTTAACATGTGGAACTCTCCATACAATTTTGTCTAATTTTAATTTCCATTCTAAAGTCGCATCTGTAGTAGCATCTGCAGCTTTAATAATGTCTTTATCGTTAGAAGATCTCAACAAAACTAATTCTTGTTTAACGTTTAATATTATTTTCCTATAATCTTCAGCAAAACCAAGCAGCAAACGTAATGGAATATGAAAATCAAAATATCCATTTGGATTTGGAGTGATCGTGTCAATCGTAGGTAATACCCATCCGGCAGGTTTAAGTAAATTGGTTTCATTGGGTGTTATAGATGTTAATCCTTTTAAAGTTGTCGTAATACCTACTTTTTTAGTGGAATCAACTGTTACACCTGATATTTCATATCTAATTTCATCAAATAGGAAAGCCATAGGATTATTTATAAATGGAACTGTTGTACCAACAGTAGTACCGTCCTTTTTAGTAACTTGTCCTTCAATATACAAGTAACTTTCACATGGTAGTGTGTAAATGTCTTGATTTTGTATGGGAATACGAATTTCATCGTTATTGTTTAATTTCGATGAAGTGTAAGGGTTGTGGGTGTGATATTCTTTTTCCCATAGGGTTTCGTCGAATGTTGGACCCTGCGCTATATCCAGTATATCCATACTCGGTTAATTTTAATCCAATTCTCTCTAAGAAACGAATGTTCTCGCGTGTTAACTCCTCCACAGCTGAAGAGCTACTAATGCGGTTTCCCGTAGGTTGTTCGCTTTTAAATGTTAAACCCATGGTTTTGTATTAAAGTGTCGATTTTAAATGTAATCTAATCGTAATAGGCTCTTCTCTGAAGTCTACCAAGTTACCGTCTTGATCCAATACGCTCAACACGATGTCTGAAATGAAAGTGGTGTTCAACGGTAGATATACCAGGTTTTGTGGCTTTTCAACAATTTTAAATCCAGGTGGTACACTTGGGTAAAAAGTATGTATGATGTGGGTGTTAGCCCCATCCCTGTAAGCACCTTGTATAATGTTACAAGTTATGTCTATACTATTGACTTTTAATATTGTTACTGTTTTCTTACCGGAATGTGTTACATCTGGTTCTAAAACAGGCTCATCGTTGGAAAATCCTAATAAATCACCAATTGAGTTTGGTTGAGTGAAATCTATATAATATTTGGAAGTAATTTCAGCTTTCATCGTATTATTATTACCTTTTAATGTTATATTGTCTTTTCCCATTTTAGTTTGCAAAAATTCATTTATATGATCAATTTCATAAGAACCTGTGGGTAACCTGCACTCTTGTAAGTCTGTAAATTTTCCACTGGCATCCTTTCCCTTATAATAATGCAATACGTTATTTTTACCTTCCGTAACATTGGGGATAGAGTTGTAAGTTGTAAAATCCAATAGTGCCGCCTCCCAAAACCTTCCTTTTTGCAAGCGTAACGCTGGAAAAAGGATACTTCGTAAAGTGGACGATTTTCCTGTTAATGATACCGTATAGGAAGACATCTCAATAGTGACTGATACTTTTAGCTAGAAATTCCAAACATAAATGGCCGCATATTGAAGTATTATCAGGTTGTTCTCTTTTATAGTTATAATATATGTTTTTAGCAGATTTAAAGTAATTTTGAAGTTCTTTTGGTGGTGGCAAATTACCGAAACTATCAAAATAATATACATTGTTATTTAGTTTCTTATAACAAACCCAATGGGTGCCAGGCCCTTCAGTATTATCCAAATTTACAATTCCAGTCTCATTTTGCCACATTTTCTTTGGTAAACTGTCTTTCATAAACACACCGCGGAAAAATGGTATTTTTAAACAGGAAATATATTTAAATAATTCAATATTGGTTAATGCTTTATGTGGTATGACCAATTGATTTCTTTCATTTAATATGCACGATAAGGTCTTAGGTAAAGACCTGCCCCGTTTTTTACCATTGACCACACGGTGGGCTTCTTCCTGCCTTTTCTTGTAGATCGTCGTCTTCTTTTTATATTTCCTCCATGTTTTCTTGTGGTTGACCTCCTTTTTACTCTCCTTCTCCTCCTTCTTCCACCTCCTACTGCTGTTTTAGCCTTCATACCTGCTGTTACTGCTAAAGCTGCTTCTTTTTCTGCTATGCTAGCGTCACTTGATTTTACTCGTTGCCAAGCTATGTCCGCAAGCTTTTTGTCAGCTCTTGATCTATTTTTTGAATTGGCAAACGTGGAATATGCGATATCGTGTTCTTTACAAGCCTGATCTAACTTATTTATGCCAGGATCGCCTCTTTCCAGTCGTTTTTTCAATTTAGTTCCTGGTCCGCAATACTGATAACCTCCCGGTATATGAAATTCGTATGGTAATGCGTCTATTGCTCTATTTACTATGGATCCTACTGGAATTCGTTTTAAAGCTTTACTTAACAGAGAAACCGCTGTAGATGTGATCCCACTTCCTTTCCTCGCAATGTCCCGATTTGGACTGATATACCGAAATGTCATTAATGTCTTTTATAATTGCAATTCGCAACATATGTGTTTCCTCTATGAGGAGTTAAACATAAATGAAGTTGTTTGTTAAGATATTCAAGTTATATATCAAAAGTACCCCAATTAGCAATGTTAGAAGTTCTAAATTTTATAGTTTTAGGGTTATAAAAGTATTTATTAACAATTTCCTGTTTTATCCATCTTCCTCTCAAGTTTTCATCAAGCGAAGTATATGTTTTATCTGCAATATAATTGTGCATATCAAATAATAAATTACCTATTACTTTTACAAGGAAATTAACAGTTACAGCATGATCTGCATGATCAGGGTCTTTAAGCTCTGTTATACGTTTATTATTACAAGTATACACTTTATTATCCATTTGTGATAATGTGATAGCCTGTCCTACAGTTGCAGCATCATTTGCTTCTCTTCCTTGCGCCATGTTTGTTAATTTTTTATTACTACATATAAAAAACGCATGGTAATTATTTGGATCTAGATGTACTGTTTGTCCTAAGGCAGCCGCGTCTCTATCTGCATGACCCCATGACACATTTGATAACCTTCCATGCCTGCAATCCCAATAAGCGTTTTTGTATGTCAATAAATGAAATTTTTCATTACCTTGAATAAAGTCATCCCCTTGCTTTGATAATACTTCATCTCGTTTTGCAAATCCAGTTGTTTCTTGTTTTAAAGTCTCTTTCATTTGACCCACTGTTGCACCATCAGATGGTGCTGAACCATCTTTTACATTCGCCAAACAATTGCCAAGACAATCGATAACTCCCACATCACGTATGACACAATGATCTTTTATATATTTGAGATTTACAGCATCATTTTCATTTTTTGGATAACCTATATCGTTAATAACAAATTTATAAAAAGAAAATCCATCTTTTGTCTTTTCAGGTATCAAAGAATGTAAATAGCGTCTATTTACGCTGTCTTTTGCATCTTTAGGGTCATCTACGTTGGATATACGTTTATTGTTGGCACTATACGTTTTCCCATTGAATTTTAACGTATTTTTTAATTCAGATGACAAATAACCTTTGTTTATTGCATCACCGTTTTGATTTGGTTTACCAACGTTGATGATTCTATGATCTTCTGCGTCATATGTGTTATTTTGTAGTCTTAATGTTGGCGATATCTTTTCCTTTAATATTTTTAGATTTATTGCATCGTTTTCATCCGTAGGATCTTTTATGTTTTTTAACCTTTTATTACTCATATCATAATCTCCATCAGGTGTTTGTGGTAAACCAGCACTTCTTTTTAAACTATTGGCATAATATAACCCATCCGAGGAGTAACGTCCGAACTTGTCGACACTCATGGTGCAACTGAATAGTATTCTAGGGAGTAACGCATTTTTATGAGATTACCCCACGGTTTCGGAGTTCATCCACTAAAGCCACCCATTCGTTTTCCAATCCAGTATGACCCGCTTCTTTAGCTTCATGTATTAGTTTCATTCTATCCACCAATTTATTGATACTATTGTAATAAATCACATTTGTGTTATATAGTTTCTTCATTAAACCTGTACCCGTAACGGACTTACTTCTTTTTCTTCGTTCCTGAGCACTTACATCCAAAGTGGATGCCATAAATCTTCGTTTTACAGGTTTTCTTTGTGTTAACGGCATTGTTTGTCTTCTAGTTGGTATTAACTTGGATACAAATTCTTTATATTTTAAAGACTTAGATCTAAAAGGAGGCTGGTCAGGTAAATACTTTCTCCTATATGCATTTGTCTGTTCCAAAATATTTTTATATGCTTCCATGTCTTTTTCTTTCACTACCGATACTGAAGGCTTATTTTCAAATAATAATTCAAATAATCCTTTTGTGCCCTTATACCTTTGATCACCAATGACAATATTATCATGTTCGTCAACGTTTAACGGGCTATTACCTATCATTAAACCGTCTTCTGTTAATCTCGCTCCATAACTATGGTAATTCTTATTAGGAATTGTTCCGAGTAACATTTTTACCATGTATTTCCTTCCTAAAGGTCCTTTGTTATGAATGTTTTCACCCAATAAGCTTATGTTTGACGGACCTTCCCTTGTCTCTTCTTCTTTTTCCTCTTCACTAGCAGTTGATACAACTTCATGTCCTCTTTTGGCTTTTACTTCATATAATTCTTTTATTCCACTATAGTCCGGTGATTCTAGCTCTCTTTCGGGTTCTCCACCGGTAAAACCACTATACGTAGAGGATTCCAGGTCTTCATCACTAAAATCTTCTGATTTTACATTTTCTCTTTCAAACTTCGTAATAGGTGCAATCGCATCTCCTTCCAATACAGGTTTAGCAAATTTTTTGTTTAATTGTTTCAAGGGTTCAGTAATAGGTTTAAAAGTAGATTCAAGGAATTTCTCCCTCTCGCTAATACCTAGTTTCAATGCTCTGTTTTTAGCCCGAATAGAATCACTAAGTGATTTTATTTCTTTTACTAATTTTTCTTGGTTAACCATGTTTGTAGCAAGACGTGTTGTACAACAATGAATGTGTTATACCACGTTTAATGTATTAATATAAATTTATCAAATCCTATCCTGTATCGACCATTGTTTAGCGGTTGTTCCTTCATAATTGTTAGGAACCCATACTTTTCAGCCCAAGCCTTTCCACACAACTCTTTAAATCGTTCAAATGTCATATCCGCATTTACATGATCAAAATATATGTTTTAGGTTGGTTTCGTCCTGTTTAAATACAATTAACATGTTTGCATTGTCTCTAATGAGTTGTTTAGGTATTTTGCTGTAAGTTTGGCCAATATAAATGCTATCTATGTTGTTATGTCGACCCATAGCGAAGTAATTCCTTATTGTGTTTTGGTTTTCACAAGATACATCGTCGAATATAAACACGGAGAATGGTTTAGCTTCTTGTGGCTGCATGACACTCTCGCTTGCATTATACTTTAAATATTTAACTTCAGGCACATTAGTCAGTATTTTTTCCAATAATTGATACTTTGGTTGTTGTAGTGATTTTGGAAATACATATAGATTGTTAAATCGTAATCCTTTAGGGTTTGTAATCAAATTGAATACTACATTAGTTTTTCCACAGTTGGAAGGTCCGGTAACCAGACAACGAACGGTGTTTGGTAACAAATTGCCATGCTTCCCACTATTGAATTCTGAATTATCCACTGTGAGTTCATCTATATAATTAATAGTAAAACTCTCTTTTTGTGGTACTATCTCCATCCTTTGTAATGGTTCAACCTAAAATGATTCTCTATCGTTATATCAAATCCTTTTTAGGTATCCAAGAATCTTCCGTCTTATTAAATCCTAACCATCGTACTTTGACCTTATCTTTTTTCCGTTGCAACACCTTTTCAACTAAATATACATCGCCTACTGTTGATTTTAACATTTCATGTCCATAAAACCCTCCTTCAAGCAATTGTCCTTTATTATCTTTTAAAATATATGTCTCAGGTACTGTAGGTTGTACTTTGAATACAGTAAAAACCTCATTGGTCCAATTTGGCAGGTATCTTTTACTGAATACACCTTTATATTTACTTATTCGCACTTTATCACCCACATTAAATTTTTTAGGCTTTAGTTTTTCAACTTTTGGTTTAGTATTCGTTTTTATACGTTTTAATACAAGGTTTTCATTTTTACTAGTTACTTGGTTTGGTTTCATCCCGATAGTCCTATGAAATTTGTTATTGTAATCGTTTATAAGTTTTGGTAACATATCAATCCATATGTGCGATCCTCTGTTGGAAAACATTTTATACATTGCACTTTTTAAAGTTCTGTTGAATCTTTCGATTATTGAGGCTTTTACTTCTGAATTGGTTGAATAATGGTTTATATTGTGTTTTTTCATTAAATTTGCAAATTCCTTATTAAAATATTCTTTTCCATCATCTGTTTGTAAATGTTTAATAGTATGTTTGTCTCTTTGTATAGCTGTTTCCATTGCTTTTGTAACACTTTTGCCACTTTTATCTTTTAGTGGTAAAGCATCTGCCATTTTTGAAAAACAGTTAATAACAGTCAATATGTATTTATATCCTTTATTTTGTTTGCTATAAGGAATCATTTCGATTAAATCCGCTTGATATAAATCATTAATTCCTTTTATCACCGTATTTCTTCGTGGAAACTTTCTTCTTGCAGGTTTATAAAGTTCGTTGACAATTTGTTGCTTTAAGTCCTTCATATTGCAGGTTTCAATGTTTGTTGTATCACATGTATAATCACAATGAATGTTGTTTTAAATATTCACATCATTTATATGGGTCAAGGTCATCCAAACTTGTGTAAAAAAATGGGGAACACGGCGTTGGACTTGCCGTGTTCCCCATTTTTTTACGGAAGGAGAAAGGAATAAGGTCGTAGTTGTAGAAGGACGAAGAATAGGTTACTAGTTGATAGGGTTTAGAGAGTAGTGGCCAAAAGGAAGAGTGTGGATTTTGTCGGGCATAATGTATCTTTTATCATCCCGAGCTGACAACGCTTTTTTAATTTCGGTGACACTGTAGACTTGATGCTTGAAGCTTCGGATATTGTTGAATGTTGCTGATATCGTAGTATCTTCAAACAAACAAGTCTTGTAGTGGTCAAATGTCACGTGTTTTTTCAAATAAGATGTCTTCACTCCTTTTGCTTTCTTCACTGTCGGTGTGTTGTTCTCGTGGTACATCTTAAATGAATACAATTTCGCCATCAGCGCCACTATTTCTTCTAAAGGCATTCCATTTGCTTCATCTTTGAATTTTCCAATTACTTTTTTATATTTTTCATTAAAATTTGGATGGTTTTTCGGATAGTCAGAAAAATCGAAATCTTCTTTGTATGGAAAAGTCCTTAGGTCTTCATACATGTCCAAAGTCTTTATCCAGTAGATAAACGCGTCCGTATCCATGTATGCGACTCCAATGTTTTCCCTTCCGTAATGTTTAACCATTTTGTTATAATGGAAATCATACATCAGGGTTTTACTTATATCCAAAATCGACATACCTATGTATAACGGACGGTCCATGACTATTGTTGTTTTCTTCATACTGACAGCGACTAGATTTTCGTTTATAATCATGGATGTTCCGAAATTTGGTTTTTGCACTAATTTTTCCAATTTCCTAGGATCACTCACTAATTTTACATTTTTGTGTTTTCTTTTGTTCTCCAAGGTCTTCCCAAAGATGGCATTGTTCATTAATTTATAGAAGTCCTTTTCAAATGCTGTTGTCGCTGCAGCTCTTCTTGCAGTGTTGGAATCAATATATGGTTTCAACCAACAAGACTGGGTGAATTCAATTGCTCTATGAATTCTCACTATACGTAGACCCAATTCAAGAGCCTGTTGAACTACCCAGTAGTGAGCCACATAGCGATCCTTATTCTCCAAGGTCATCATCAATTTTGGCCATCTTCCTGTCGGTGAAACTTCAGTCTTGGCTAGGAGAGGCAAGTCGTAGTGATGGTCATGAAGGTGCTCTGGATATTCGAAATCACAGTCCAAAATATAGCCTTTTGGACCATTCTTTGGAATCTGTGAGATGTCTCCAATGGTGGCCGGGTCGATCCATTTGAAGTCAGCGTAGGGAAGCGGATTTGACATTGCCCAACCATAAAGGTTGTTTGCGTCAAAGTAGCCAAGGTAGACCGATGGTTGTTGCTCGTCGAAGCCGGGGATGTACTTGTTGTTGGCTTTGACATGACGTGTTACAGCTTGTGTCAAACCGCCCCGTACACCAGATTCCATCATGAGCACCATATCGATATCCGTTAGAAGTTCCAGTCGACAGTTGGTTGACTTTAGCATAGCTTGCCATGCTAATCCTGGAGATGTGTACGAGTGTAGAGGGTCCAGTCCATAGGCGGAGAAGCAGGTGTTTCGGAATTCTTCCATCACATCGCACAGCAGAGTTACGTCCAATTTTATATAAAAGTCAGAATATTCCCCTAAGGTTTGAATGTTTAGTTGGTTCCAAACATTACAAGCATGATTGTAGTCTTCAACGGAGATTTCACTTTCGTTTAATTTGCTGTTGAAGGCTTCGATCGGTGGTAGACTGGTTTCTTCAAATTTTTCTGTAGATGTTATGTAGTCGTAGGGGAATACTCCTTTACGTAATACTAAGTCCAATTTATCTTCAGGTACAATCTTGCTGGTTTCTTTTAGGTCTTCTCTTCGTAGATTCTCAGACAATCTGCTCAAACTAGATGGCATAAATCTATAAGAGTCTACAAAGCGAAGTTTAATTTTACCTACGGTTTTTGAGAAACTGATGTACTTTTCCAATGTTGTAGCAAGAACATCAATTTTACCATCATCTCTTCCTAACTCTGGAATAATGAAGTGGGAGTCGTAGCCGCTAAGATTGTGTAACACGACAGGGATAAAGTGGGGCAGTTTGTAATTTATATTGCATGAATTACAAGCAGCTCCTCTGTATAAACCTGTCAGGTGATCATGATCTCTTACTTTTGGATTTTCTTCACTGAAGCTCTTCTCGCATAGATAACATCTTGATGCCATATTGTATTCTTCTTGTTGATTCTCATTCAAAGGTTCCATAGGTACGACATTACCATACAAGCGTTGTACCTTTTCAGCAATGTCATACAACTGGTCTACGAAATACTTAGCGGCTTCTTCACCACGGTAAAGTATTGGAGTGGATGTTAAACCATAGTTTTGCAATTGGTTTTCAGACAAGGTTGATTTCACTATTAGACAAAAACTGTTGGGTTGATGCAACTGATATTTTGTTCTTCTAGTCACTTCACCGTCCGGCAGCTCCTGTGGTACTAACGTAGATTCAAAATCTGCGTAGATGACTACTGGAATCCGATATTGGTGAACTGTTTTGTTAAATTGGATACACGCTCGAGATGGTGGTGGCAGACTAATCTTCACTTCATAATTTTCATTACAAAGTCTTTTGTGTTCTATCAACCACTCTAATCCTCCTTGTCTTATTTCTTTATATGTGAAACAAAAACATCTTTTACACACTGTTAACCTACGCCTCTGTTTTGATAATTGATTTCGAATCAAGGATGCAAAGTCCTTTATCCACACATAATGTGAAATTTCACCCTTAGTGATCAGTAACAAATCAGTGTGGTTTCTTTGCTCAACTTTTACTACCCGCAAAGGATAAACGTTGTTCGAATCATCCAGACCGAAAACATTCACTGAAACGCCAGGATTTTTCTTTTCAAATTTGTCTATGTCTTTCAATGTAACTGGGTAGGTGAGGCCTTGAAAGTTGTAGCGGTGTTCATTTTCGTAATACTCTCTACCAACTCTTTCAGGATGATCTTTAACATACTTGGTTAACATTGCATACTTAAAACATTCATTACCTTCATTTTGCACATTCCTACACGATTTAGTGTTTTGGATTTTCTTTGGTAAAGGGATAAAACTACTACCCCTTAAACCATATCCATGCTTGTGAACCCTTACATCCATACCTTCAATTGATGACAAAGTCCATCCAGATCCTCTTCCTTCATGTTCTTGAAGTTTTGTTATAAGTTCTTCCAAGCATTCTTCAATAATATCATCGATGTTGGAGGTGAAGGTAAGGGTTCGGTTTTTGGTAATGAACGCTCTCAATGCTGTTTCACCATCAGTATTGTTAAACATAGCCTCTAACACCATTCCAAATTTAATAAAATTTAATCTTTGTAGTTCTTCCCTCAAGGTTCCACCAACAAGTTCCTTAAACTGGGTTATGAATGTTTCCAATTCCAATTGAACGTTATTAATTTTGAAATGTGTTACAACTCGTCCTGGCAAGGCCGTGGTGCGCAGTTGTCTTACATCTTCCAGTTCTTCTTCTTCCATATCCTCTTCTTCGGTGTCCTCTTCTTCGGTGTCCTCTTCTTCAATAGGTCTTGTAGCAGTAGATGGTCCAGCACCAGCAAATTGGATCACACTAGGTCTTCTTCTTTGCATTTGCTGTAGATAGCTGTCCCAGTAGTCCGTCTGCTTCTGGTGCTCTTCCAAAAACCGGTCAATTGAGTCTAAGTCTATTTCATCCATGGTAATATCTTCTTTTCTATCTTCGTCTTCATGTAATTCTCTGTGTATGGTGAAAAGATCTTCGTCTTGAAAGATTTCCCCACAAATGTCGCAAAGAGCCATTTCAAACAGTTTGGCTTTGAATGCACACTCTGTGAATGTCCACGCAATAATGAGCAGCGCACTCCACCGGGACCCTTTATATCCGAGGCAGATAGGTGGGGAAAGTGACGTCATATGGAAACAGGTTATCACTCATGTGCTAAATTTAGCCTTTACACAACCGTTTGTAATACATTTATCAGTAGGCTTGATAAATTGATGATATTTGGTCTAGATTCAATAATTTGTACAAGTTTTTTCAAAGACGTCTGTTTGAGCAAGTTTATGTAGGTCAAGGTCATTTGGAATTATTATTTTGAGCGGGGGATAGAGCACTAAGCAGCATCATTTACTACAAAGTGCTCTATCCCCCGCTCACATTCTTTTTTAACTTTTTGTTTAAACTTTTTACAAGGGTGAAACATCACCATCAGAGTCGGAATCATCCTCATCACGGAATAGGCAGCGATGACAATACATAATTCTTCTGGCAACTAACATCCTATCCATTGGACGATGGGGAGTGTCTTGTTCTTGTTCTTCTTCTTCTTCGATTTCCAATTGGAATTCCATTTCCGACTCAGATGACGACTCTAATGTTTCGTAGGCGTGCAAGTCCACCTCATTGTCCGTTGAACCAGCTTCGTCAGAGTCCGTTTCAATATCCATTATCTCTTCCTCCTCCTCTTCTTGATCAACCGCAGGTAGTTGGTCCTCTACTTCTATAATTTCTAGAGGTATTACCTCCAGAATAGAGACAATTCTGTTGCGATGGAACACGGTGTTGTCAAGTGGAGCCATGGTATGGAAGTGTTGTATCCATCCAATTTGCTTACCCTTTTTATACCCCCACCAACTATACAATTTATGTGGGTCAAGGTCACGTAAAGATACCCTTTGAGCGGGGGATAGACCACTAAGCAGCATGCTAGTCCATTGCCGCAAAGTGATCTATCCCCCGCTCTATTCCGCAGACCACACTCAAGTCCAAGTCCACATCCAAGTCCACATCCATATGTTACACTTTATTATTACTGCCACCAAGTAATTGTCACTCGCACATTTACTTGGTTTTGATAAAGGTACTGCACAAACTCCATATTGGTTGTTTGTTCGTTATACAAATGCATCATGAAATATGCAATCTTATCGATTGCGGCATTGTCCAACGGTTCGCAATTCACAAGTTCCAATGTGCCCTGGCTGGTCTTATCCTCTATAAGTTCCACCACTTCGTTGATGTCTTCTTCCAAGAGGATGAACTCAACACTGAAGCTCTCCATTGTTGTTGTTGATAGTGTCTAGACAAATGCTTGACTAAATACTTTATTCATCAGTCCTACATATATACCAATTTCCCCCTCCTATTACCTATTCCCCCTCTACCTTTATATAGGTCAAGGCCATCCAATAATACCCTTTGAGCGGGGGATAGACCACTAAGCAGCATGCTAGTCCATTGCCGCAAAGTGATCTATCCCCCGCTCTGTATTCCACACAAGTCCTAGTCTTTACACACACATAAGCCCCCCAGTCTTTTACACTTACTCATATACTCTGTCCTCCCTGCCAATTAAGAGTTCCCCATGTTTGCCACTATTTTCAATTAACCTTTCCAAGTCCCAAAACACAATGTCCAAATTAACCAAGTTCGCTCGTCCAATTTGAAACACACTATTCCCCCCAAAGTCACTTGCTCTCACTTGTTGTCCTGTATACTGCTTCTTCTTCCACGCTACAATCACTACCCTACCTTCTTCAACAACCATTCTTTTAACATTATCATACACCTTCTTCAACATCCCTCTACAGTTTAAATAGTTTATGGTTACATACTCCCACTCCTTACCAATGATCAGTGATCCACTCATTTTCTAGCGTTCCACTGGAAGGTTCAAAGCAGAATGAAGTCGGGATGTACAGACCCCCCTCTTTTATACCAGTTAACCGGTTGTCCTTGCTGTAAAGTGGGTCAAGGTCATCCAATGCTACCCTTTGAGCGGGGGATAGACCACTAAGCAGCATGCTAGTCCATTGCCGCAAAGTAGTCTATCCCCCGCTCTGTATTCTACACACACACACACACACACACATGTCCCTGTCCAAGTCTTTCATTACATACCCAATATATATTCAGTTCCTTCATCATCACTATCACTCATCACTGCTTCCACAAACTCCACAGGATTAAAGTTAAATTGTTTCAATTGTTCTTTTAAGTTTTCAATTTGTTGGTCCTTTACTTCTAAAACACTGTGAAGGTGTGATATGTAGTCCGCTGCCTCGTTGATGCTTGCTACTCTCGGATCGCCTAACTTCAAGCTGGGAACTACACCCTGCAGCCTGTAGTACGCCATACGCCTTTCTTGCTCCTGCCGTTGACCAGGACTGAGCAAGCCTTGCCCGTCTTGGCTCACCTCCAGCAAGGTCCGTAGCATTGGAGCTTTGCAGGCGTTTGCCCGAGCAACAGTTATGCTGTGGAATGGTCGAGCAGGTCCACGAGTAGCAGGCAGGACGTTGGCAGCACGCCTTCTTGAAGAAGAAGAGGAAGCCTGAGAAGTTTTGCAGTTGGAAGCCATGTTGAAGTGAGGTATTCAGCTAAGCGATACAAAGCAGAATAACCAAACTGCACATCAATACCCGTATATATACACTTATCAGTGGTGGGGGTACTAGCTAGCCTTGGTAAAGTGGGTCAAGGCCATCCAAAAACATTACCAGAACGGGGGATAGATCACTAAGTGGCATGTTAGTCCATTGCCACAGAGTGATCTATCCCCCGCTCTGTATTTCACATTCACGCACACATTCATACATACACACAAGTCCCAGTCCAAGTCTTTACCCACACACCTATCCACTCTCATCCTCACTATCATCACTGTCCAACAGGCTTTCACACTTCTTAATCAGTTTTTCCCATTTACTCCTGACATAAAGTAGCTCCCTGCGAGTATTCTCTAGCATTCTGTCCCTTTGCTCTATCACTTCGTCGTACCACTCGATGATGTTTGGTGGAGTCTGAGTTGATGCATCCGTCGTGGTTGGTTGAGACGCTCCGCTGCTCCGCAACTCCTTCCTCACAGGACCAAAGCCGGAGAATCGGACACGACTTCTTGACGAAGGCCCCGATCGGATTGGTCCAATGCTCGGGCTGGAGTTGGAGGCGACCGGGCCAGAGGTAGAGGCTGGGACGTTCATAGCAGACATGGTGGTGTTCAGCTTAACGGTGTAAAGCAGAATGAGAGGACGGTTGATCACCACTCCTATATATACCCATTTTTAGTGGTGGGGATAACACTGGGAGGGGGGGGGGGTTAAAAGAAATTTTGCTTAGTCTTCCCGGTCATCAGTTTTACATACCTTTAGCACACCCATTATTTTGGTTTCTTCAATAACTTTACACACCTCAAACACCCAAGCAAACAGCTCATCTATGTTGTTATAATTAATTTTTTTCCAGTCTTCATACTTATGAGTTTGGTTGTTTATAATACATAGATAAAATGTAGACCCGTCTTGTCTTATACAATACTCAACTTCCATTCTATGCTGGTTTAGCACTTCCCAAGCATTGTGTTGATCTATCAAGAAGTCATCACCTTTGTAATTGTACCGTGACATGTTTACCACGGAGCACAGAAACAGACTGAAGCAAATGAACGGCTCATACAAGCTTAATAAGAGCGTTAGAGTGGGGGTATCACGTGATACACAACATTAGTTGTAAGGTTAGCACTTTACTTTAAACAGTAATTTATATGGGTCAAGGTCATTCAAACTTTGAAAAATTTTTACCTCCAAACACTTGTAGCAAGCTAGTTTTTATTTGTTAATGATTTATTTGTAACTTAGTCTTCACCCTCAAGGACACGGTTTGAGATTGTCCCAGTGACTTTACATCACCGCCAGGTTAAAGTATTATACAAGTCAAGTATTTTTTTTTTTTTATTAGTTGACTTGTATAATACCCCTCTCCCTTACTTTAAGAGGGTTAAGACTAAATTTGGAAAAATAATTTGGAAAAAGACTTTTAAATATTGTCCAACACAACCTAACAATTTTGGCTTTTTCTTTTTTAGTGAGCCCATGTCCTAATCCATTTCCCAAACAGATCGGCATCCTTTTCTTCGAATTAAATAAGCCCCGGGGACAAAAAATTCTCTTTGTACCATCGCAGGTGGTACTTTCATTCTATGAAGGCGGCCATCACCTTTTAGAATGATTTGCACATTTATGTTAAATGCTCCATAAGCTTGAACAATGAAATAATATTTTTTGTCCCTCTTGAGCCTATTAATTTTCAGCTTCTGCGGACTGTTGGGGTGTTTGAACTTGGACTTTTCAGGCATAATATTAAGGCTATAGGGCTTTGGTGTCGGAATTTTGATTTTCTTATTCAAGTGTCGTTGGCAACGATCTTTTTCTGGAAGAGCAAAACTCGGACAACAAAGAACCACAGCCTCTCTGCTAAACCAAACATAATCGCATTTATCACGCTTGCCAGCAGGGCATTTAACACGATTACGTTTCTTTTGTGTTGGACTCTTAGTGTTTTGGAGCTTCTCCGAATTAGGCTGGCTAGAAGAAATAGGGGTGGAAGGGGGTGGAAGAGGCAAAGATTGGTCAAAAGGAATGGAGCAAACAATTTTGGGTGGGGTAGGAGAGCGTGTTAGGTCTATGGAGGGAAGTTCAGGGGAAAAGATGGATTTACGGGGTGCTTTGGTTGGTGTGGATGGCATGGGGGATATGGGTGAGGGACATTGTGATTTGGTATAGGATAGGATTTTTCGGGTTCTGCTGTAGGGGGTTATCCTCGACCTGGACGTCTCTTCGAAGACTGCAGACTCCGATCCTGAGTCCGATAGCAGCGAGAGTGCTGGAGAGGCTACCGGGACTCGACCGCTGAGTTTTCCTGACGATGGTGGAGGTGCACCGGCCTCTTCCACTGTCGGCGGTAATGGCGACAGGCTGGGCATTGAGGCGGGCTGTGGTGGCGGCGGCGGCGGTGGTGGCATCGTCAGGCAGCTCAAGATGTTTGCAGTCATCAGATATTCCATGATCGAGGTGGAGGATGATGGAGGTTGAGTCGAGTCGGTTGAGGTTGAAGCTGGCGGGTAGTTTTTCAGTTTAAGGCCCATTTTACCCATTGTAATGAATGGACTTAATGAAAAGAATAGATGAGAATAAGAAAGTGAAGTTATTAAAAATGATCTCAAGAACAAGAGAGAACCTGTCCGTACGGGAGCTTGGACGGGAATGAGAAGTGCATGCAGCCGGGCCGCCTTATATCCCCACCGGGGCTGGCACGCCCAGAATATCAGGGGTGTGGGTGGGGGTGGGGGTGGGGGGGGGCTCGCACTTTTTGTCGGGGGGGGGGGGCTCGCACTTTTTCAAAAAATAAACCCCACTTGGGACATTTATGTTGCCATCGCTGAAGCCTCCCAAGAGACCCAACTATAAACAATTCCAAACTTGTGCGTTACTAATACCTAACTGTTAACTTTTAAAAGATCTCTATATATATATATATATAAACTGTGTTAGTAAGATCTGACTGTTAAAGATTTTGAAAACTTTTATATTTAGGTCAAGGTCACGAAAAAACTTTAAAAAAATTAAGCCCCACACCCCCCCATGGGGGTGTGGGGCACTTGGGTTGTCATCGCTGTAGCCTCCGAAGAGACCCAACTATGACAACAAGGCAACATCCAATGTCGTGTACCCTTCGCCACGCGAGACTTGTAAACATTTACTGCATTTCCAACTAATAACTTTTCCAATAGCTAACGAAATGTCATTTACATAATTTTGAAAGAAACTGAGGACGCCCTAGTGGCTTACGTCCTCGGTCCGAGTGCAGAGGCCATCGGCTCATTACCCCCGTATAAGCGTACAAACGGACCACCTCCTATTTCTCAGCCGCATTGAAGCATGCATGAGAGGAGCCTAACAATTATAAAAAAAAGTGGCTTTACACGGGGGCCTACTCCCGTAACCCTATCTTTAATATTTTTAATTTAGCAATGCAGTAAATTTTTACAAGTCCTATGTGGGTCAAGGCCACACGGACATTAAAAAATTTCGGCCCCCGTACATCCATGGCGAACCACGAATGTTCGGGGGCCTTGGGGACAAAAAAACACAAATAGCTAATAAAGTTTCATTTACATAATTTTGAGTTTCCAGAAGGGAAACTAACTGAGGACACCCTAGTGGCTTACGTCCTCGGTCCGAGTGCAGAGGCCATCGGCTTATTACCCCCATATAGGCGTACAAACGGACGCTCCTATTTCTCAGCCGCATTAAAGCATGCATGAGAGGAGCCTAACAATTATACAAAAGTAACTTTACACGGGGGCCTACTCCCGTTCCCTGTCTTTACAATTTACTTTGAGCATTGCAAAAGCTCAAGGGGGGATTGCTAAAACAAGCGTATACACTTTAGAAAAATATAACACACTTACAACACACAATTGAGCTCAACGTAGTCAATGCTGGAACAAGCACATACATGTTAAACACATATAACAAACAAGACACAAAGGATAAAAGACACACAGGAGACATAAGGTACAAGTAAAACACTCTCATATAAAACAATTCGCAATACCCAAACGCAAGCGCAATATCTTACAACTAATACAAGTCTTAAAGTTAGAGTAGACTTCGCTAAACACTGAAGGCGCCATTCAATGTTTAGTGATGCCTATGGCGGTCCGTCCCGGTCGTTCACGTTCAACGCGCGGGAGCGGACTGCGAGCCGGCTCTGGCCGGACCCCCTTATATCCCCACCGGGGCTGCCACGCCCAGGATATCAGGGGTGGGGGAGGGGGAGGGGGTGGGGGTGGGGGTGGGGGTGGGGGGGGGGGGTTCGCACTTTTTGTTGGGGGGGGGGTTCGCACTTTTTGTCGGGGGGGGGGGGTTCGCACTTTTTGTCGGGGGGGGGGGGTTAGCACTTTTTGTCGGGGGGGGGGGGGTTCGCACTTTTTGTCGGGGGGGGGGGGTTAGCACTTTTTGTCGGGGGGGGGGGGGTTCGCACTTTTTGTCGGGGGGGGGGGGTTCGCACTTTTTGTCGGGGGGGGGGGGTTCGCACTTTTTGTCGGGGGGGGGGGGGTCAGGTAAGTTATGTGGGTCAAGGTCACCCACAACACTTGTACTCTAAGTGTTGGCTATACCCCCACCACAACTGGGTCCCTAGGCTGCACAACACCGCTTCGCCAGTATGTCTCCGGCTTCCATGCGGTGCGTCTCGCTGTTCTCTAGCTCTCTATATGTAAGTAATTTTACAAGTTCTGAATGTAGGTCACTAAACTTTAACTCTGGGACGATATCGACTTGTAGTATTTCAGTGTTTTGACTCAAGGTCATCACACTTTAACTCTAGCACATCGGTTATCGTACCAGAGGTGCTCAATAACCTAACTTGTAATGTTTATGGGTGGCGTTTGCACGCCACGTGGTATCGCCATGAGTGTCCAGTCCAGGTTTTAAGTTAAATTAATTTTACTGTAATCTTTTCCATTTCCGCTTCGTTTTGCCAAAGTATAAGGTGTCGCTTAATAAAGTGGTATTTCTCTAAAGTTATAGGAGATTGCAAGGATACAATTAGTTTATTTAGGAGACTCTTCATCTTGGAGTTTAACACAATTTCCACTTTGACTTTGCTTCCTCGGCTCTCACAGCCTAAGCTGTACAGAAATGTTTCTTCTAGTGCCAACTCGGGCCAAGAGAACAGTGTGTTGACTGTAGGACAGCTCATGGTGAAGTGATGCGATACTCCAGCGTACCACCTCACCTTCCCCCGCCACTGTGACCTTCCCCCACTCCTGCTGTTTCCCCCACCTCTTTTCCCTTGACTCATGCGCTACAAGCGGTCTCTCAGTATTGTGCGGACTTTTGTGAGGTGAAGCCATGTCGCAGGACACTTTAGGTAAGAAACTTAGCCGTGTTAAGACTTTATTAGTTGCTCACTGTCCACCACCCAAAGTTAAGAGAGTTTCAACTTTAGCTAAGTGGCGCAAACTGTGGCGCGGACACCCTAAGTTTTATACAAAACAGACTAATGTCAGTTTTACTGATGAGGATTTGTTTAAAATATTGGATGAAATGACTTTTCCTTGCAAAATTCAGTTAGTTACTCCCATTCCTGACAGTTTAGAGTCTTAGTCTCTCAAGCCGATATACCTAGCATACACAGAGCCTGACAGTCAGTCACTCGATGGCTGTCGTGGGGTGCGCATCGGTGTCGGCGCTCCGTTGTTAAGTGTTCAAGGTCACAGTAACATAAAATTGCGGGCGTTGTACTGGTTCAAGGTCACCTGAGGGATAACCGATTGCCCATTTAGGCAGAGTCATGTCAGAAACTCGAGTTTAACTTGGCACTTTTGCCGTTTCTTGTCGAAAATTCGCTCCAAGTGGTCAAGGTCACGGGGACTCTGACTGAAACTCGGAGCGTAGTGCGAGAAACGGCAAAAGTGCTAAAAAATTTTAAGTTTCTGCGTGACCTTGACCTTAGTGGCGTCGGTGACGTCGTTTTGATGACGTAAGGGGTGATGACGTCATCAGCACGTCATTTCTGTGACGTCATGGGTGTGACGTCATAGAAATGACGTCATTGGTGATGACGTCATCGATTGCGTCATCGATGACGTCATCGATGACGTCATCGGTGAGGTCATTGACCTCGATGACGTCATCCCTCAGGTGACCTTGAACTGGGCCAGCGGCCGCAATTTTACACTACTTACGTTCACTTCAATTTTTGAGTTTTTAGTAGGAGGCGATTCTGTGTAGTTTTTCTTATAATTTTTTAAGAACATCAAACAAACACACTAATACAGTCTATAGTGAGGTCTTCTATTGGGTAATGTTTGGCCCCACCAACGTTTGGAAAAAATCAACTACAATTATTAATACCCTTCAGTTGGACAGTATTATAATAGACGACACATTTCCTTATCAGACTCTTAAATAGTTATATACATAATTAAATTATTTCTTAAATAATGTGAGTTATACAGAGTAGCCCGTAAGTCAGTTGACAAATTTACGTTTAATGAAATATTACACAACAAAATGGAATACATGTCTATTATTATTAATTCATAACTCAAAAACAACATTTAATGCATTATAAGTTTATTTAAATTATATGTAATCATACCTTTATTTAAATGATCCAATCCAACTGCTGAACTAAAAAAAAAAAAAAAAAAAAAAAAAACAATTGCAAGCGCCAACTGACTCATGGGCCACCCGATACACTGTGTTTTTAGTAAAACTCTCAGAATGAATTCAAAACGCATTTTACAGTTCAATAAGCCCAGTAAAAATACCTATCAATGCTCTTAGTGATAGTAACCATGGTCAACAAAATCCAATATAATACGGGGAAACTCAATTTCCAAAAATCGTCTACCTGTGTGGTGATTAGGCATAATTTTTCTTTAAAAAGATTATAATTTTAAACGGATTAAACATTTATCACTACCGAATAACAAACGATTTACACATTCATATAATCATTTACACTATAAGAAAGACTACGATTCCATAAATTTTACCGGTTAAACAACTCACTCCAAATTAGTTTATTTATCGCTCAACTCGAGACTAATGGTGCACGGTTGAAAAATTGTAAGTCAGGAATAGATAAAGGGAGATTACGAGAAGATCCGTCAAGAGTTGTGAATTTAAGGGGGGGGGTTGGAGGGAACAAGAGAAAGAGGGAGAGGAGAAAAGAGATTATTGTGTAAGTATGAGGGGCGGAGCCTCGACTGGAGGTGGGGATTCAACATGGAGGGGATGAAAGAGCTCTATAATTGCGGCAGACGCTTTATAATCCGTATTAGGCCCGATATAGCGACGATTGCGCGATAGGGAGGGGGCGGCAGCGCGTCACGGCCGCAAGCAACCAGAGCGAGCCCGGTCATGCGTCAATGTAATGGTTTATAATACTTCGTACAACGTAGGGCATAACAACCAGTTCTAATCAAACCAGATCAACAATCGTATACTGTAATACGAGCAACGCCTGAAGGGATGTGTGTTCCAAGATCTCAAAATCTAGAGGGTAGATTTTGCTTAAACTTTACATTTAAGACTATTTTTTCCCAAAATAAGTTTATAAACAGTCTCAACCCCAGAAAAAATCGTGTTTTATCTCAAATTAAGTTTAGAAATCATAATATTTAACATTGTTCTTATGGGTGGCTATTTTGCTAACAAAATAACAACTAAAAGTTAACAAAAATGACATAAAGGTACATTAATTTTAAGCAGTTTTTATTAAACAGCTGTAAACTGTAAAAAGTCTGGTTTAAACTTTTTTTTCTTTATTGAGGTTTGACAAATGTCATGACACCTATGATATATCCAAAATACAATGAAACACTACCACAAAAATTTAAGAAAGTTGAGCAAGTCCACTAAGAACTTCGTCCTAGAAGTGTCATCTGTACTTCACAATTTCTTATTTATACTAAAAACATAATTTAGCAGGTGCTTCCAAAGGCTTTCGTTTTCAGTTCTTAAAATTTCTTGTATCGATGGTGGAATCTTCAAGCTTAAATTTTCATTCTTGATTTTGTGCAGAAAATCCATTCTTTGCTGAGCATAAGCAGGGCATTGTAAAATTATATGTTCTATTGATTCATCTTGAGTGTTGCATCTTGGACATAGCGGAGAATTTACCAATTTCATTTGAAATAATCTGATTGCGTTGTAAGTGTGACCAAATCTCAATCTCGTCATAACGTTTATGCTATTTCTATCTAATTTAGAGTTGTAAAACCAAGGTTTGCCAAATGCCTCGTTTTGAAGTGATTTGTACCATCTTCCTTTTCCTGATGTTTCACAAAGAATTTTGAATCTTGATCTGATTTTCTTCTTGAAAGTCCGAATTATGTCCATATTCAGTAAATGGTGATGGTCAATATCTATTATGCTTTTTTTCGCTGCCAATTTAGACAATTCGTCTGCAATTTCATTTCCAGACACACCGATGTGGCCGGGGATCCATTGGATAGTAAGGCTTTTAACCTGCATCAATTTTGATAAAGTTTCCCAAAGAAATGGTTCTTTATTTTCACCAATTAAGGTTTTTTCTATAACTTCAATTGCTACTTAATAGATGGATTACCATGACACTATAATGAAACCATCAACGAGCAGTAGTGTGTTTTGGTTACTTCTGGACCGGAAGTCGTGCCATCTGCCCGAGCAGCTGCTCGAGCAGATGGCGTCAGATGCTGGGGTGCAGATGGCGAGAGCATATGCCCTGAATTTGAAGTAGAATTGGGCATGAATTAAGAGTTAATTTAAAACTGAAATTTAACAGTTATAACTGGGGCTTGGAAAGTATGTCAAGGTCATCCAGAGTAAGTTTTAAAAAAGCCTATCCAACTACCACCAGAAATAGTTGAAAGTTGAACTAGTTGGTGATAGTGGGATAGGTTGAAGTAACTTTTGAATTTTATTTGTGAACATACAATTAATGTGCAACAGCAGAGTTTAAACAAGTTGAACTTTTGTGATGAACTACAGAGTTGTAAATGCAAACACCAACGACGATGAGAAGGTAAACGCAGAGTCCCCAGATGATGTATTTGAAAAGCTTGAACAAACGTAACATTTCGAATTGGTTTTCCCGTTCCATTTCCAATCGTTTAATTTCCAATTTCAATTTATCCTCTTCCATTCTAGTTATGAAGGGAACTTCATCCATCATATCCATCATGATTGTGTTAGTGTTTGAAATTTTAAAACAAGTGATGTTGATAGTTCAGAAGTCGAAGACGGAATGAGAAGTGAAAGGGAGAAATGTTAGTTAAATAAAGAAGTGGTGGGGGGAAGGATGAATTACAAAGAAGTGGTGGGGGAAAGACGTTGCTCTTCATTATTACCATCAGTAGTGTCAGATGGTGCAGGAGTTAGATTTAGTAAACTGTCTTCGTCCAAACTTTCAACCTTATCACAAATAGGACAATCGTATGTTATTTCCAAATTCATTTTGATGGTTGTAAAATTATCTACAAGTTCTTGTAAAATATTAAAAATGTCTTGTAACTCTTCTTTAGAGTTTATTTCAAAACTAGAATTCATTCGGGCCAATGGAGAGTTGTTCATTATTGGAGAGTCGGTGATGGAATGAGGATCGGCGCATAGGGAGGGGGCTTATATAATGGTGACCTTGAGCAGGCGTCTAGGGAGGGGGGCTGTCTAGGGAGGGGGCTTTTATATGGGGAACCTTGAGCTTATGATTGAATAAAATGTTTAGTTCTTCTTCTTCGTCTTTTAATTCAATTATTTGAACCGAAGTAGTTGTTTCATCCTCTTTACTTGATGAAGAAAACAATTCACCAGGATTTAAATATTGAACTACAATTCTGAACCATCTTATAGGATATTCGTCAATGATAGAAAGTAAGTTTTGAAACAATTCTTCCATCTCCTCCCTGTCAGTTATTATATGTTCAAACTTGATAAATTTGTTTTCCATGTTGTTAGTTAGAGTGTTGGAAGTGGAATGATTTAATATTATATAAAAATTAGAACTAGTGGTGGGGGAAATCTCAAGGTCATCCAAATGAAGTTTTAAAAAAGAGTGTAAAACTGAAATTACACATTTGATGGTTCTACAGGATCGGAATACCAATCTGATCTGTATTTACATCTTTTTATCATATGTGTACAAAAATCATCTTGATGAGAATTGGTGCGTTGACAATGAGCAAGATCTAGAGGGTGAAATTTGAAACATCTTTGAGGACAACATGTATGAAAATATCTTGATTTGTAAAATTTTAAAGTTCGCAATTCCGGTGGTGGTAGTTGTTTTGTTTTGCATTTGCAATAACAAGATCCGAAGAATTCACATTTAGTACAAGCTAACCCATCCACCATCATTGGTCCTAAATCTGTACACTGTTGTTCACAACAATAACGAGGTTTGTACTTGTATTTTTGCTCTTCCATGTTGACGATGCGGAGTCCAGTGAAAGAATAAGAGTGTATAGTGTTGAATAGTGAGTTTTATGTACTGTGAAAAGTGGTGGGGGTAATTTCAAGGTCATCCAAATGGAGTTTTAAAAAATTATACCTTACAAGTGTAAGGATTATTAAAATTTAGGAAGTTTGTTTCTCTTTGTTTTCTTCAGCCTTTTTCTCTTTCTCCGCCTTAGCCATAGCAACAAGTTCTTCTGTTGATAATGGATGTACTTCAGGAAATTTTAAAATTAATTTAGCTTGATATCCTTCTTTAGTTAATATATCTAAATCTTGGGTCATTTGTTCAATGGTGTTGTAGTCTTTTCCATAGATTTTTCCATCAAGTTGAATCATCATTCTGTACAACATTTTCTTAAATAGGTCTTGTCGTGGTGAGAGCTGAGAAGCAAATGATTATTTATACAAGTATCACATCCTTTTTATTAACTCATATTGATCATGTGATTCTTTAGTTGTAGTTTTGTCTGTCAAAAGTTATTCAACATTGGTAATACTTCTGGAACTTGACGTTATGTTGACCAGCTGGCGATGAAGAAGTTGTAGGTTGTGTAGAAAAAAATATTTCATCATCGCAATATTTTGTTTTAGTGAACATCCTTGTATTAGTAGCACTAACATCAACAGTTAAGTGATAACCACCGGTAAGTAAAACTCGCATTTCGTTAGTTAAATCTTCAAGTTGTTCAAAAGTAGTTATGGTGTTGGTATCATAAGATGCACACTTAACCTTTAGGGACATGTTGCAGTTTTATATTCAGGGATTAAGAGCAAGATGTGTACGGTATGAAAGGTAGCAGTAGACTGATGAATTTTGCAAGTACATTTCCCCTTTTATAATTATACAAAATTGGGTCAAGGTCATCCTGTGGAATTTTTAAAAAAAGCAACATATTGTAATGTACAAAGACATTACAATATGTTGCTTTTTTTATTTTTATTTTTTGTTTTGTTTTATATCATATTTATTGAAAAAACAAATACAAAGAAATATTTACAATGTTATGTACAAATTAATCAGTAGTAGGTGTTACATGAATTGTAAGTTCAGTAGAGTTGTTTCCACTGGGTCCATGTGATACCAAATAGAGTGCGCCGGGTTGAATTATACGAAGATCTTCATTTTGAAGTAGTTGTATGAAGCGCTTTGGTAAGAAGATCTGAAATTTTGCTTCATCACCAATTGTATAAGGTGCCTCGCTCAAAGTGCAATTTATAGCATCACCTACTGAAGTTTCCATTTTCTTAATAGTATGAATGATGTAGTGTTTTTCTTCTTTTAGTTCAGAACATTTCTTTGTAGGTAGAATTGATGATTTAGAATGAGCGTTGAACTGATCAACTAAACTTTGAAGTAAGTTCTGTGATGCCATATTGATGTTGTTGTTAATCTTCTTGTTAATAAGAATGTCCGTCGGAGATGTTGTCTCTTCGGAGGTTTGAGTAATACTCATGCTGTGTTATGGTAGCGCTCTCACTTTTATAATCGACACTACCCCCACCACTGACACTACCCCCACCAGTTTGTTGAAGGAAATTATTCAAGCGGTAGGCATTCTTTAAAGCGCACTGCGACCTTCGATGTTTAAAACTTTTTGATGAAATACAAAGTTCGTTGAAGTAGCATTGGAAATCTTTATCAATTACTGCATTAATCACTTCGTTGCTTGTAAATGATTGTATCCAATTTGCTTTTTCCAATCCCCTTGTGTAGATAATTTTAAACTCTTTGCAATAATGATTCATAATGTGCGGCATCATGTTATAATTAATGAAACCTTCATCCCATCTTAAGTTGTGAAAATGTTTGTTCAACCATTTGTTTGTAACTTTCGCTTTAGTTGTTAGTCTATTAAATGGTACTGGAGGTTTGAACAAATAATGATAAACTACTGATGTGTTCATGTCTAAGATTACTAATTCTTTAATAATAAAATTACCATCATTTCCTCGGAAAGCTTGAAATTCAATTATACCTCTTTTAACTTCCATTATATGTGGCGCATTAGAAAACGAAACCCGTTTATTCATGATGAAGTCTTACTAACAACTGACTTAAAAATTGAATGAGCCGATGTTTATAACAGACAGGATTGTTCTTCTTCTTTCACTTCTTGTGCCACTTCATCAATATTAGTGTTTTTCTTCTTTTAGTTCAGAACATTTCTTTGTAGGTAGAATTGATGATTTAGAATGAGCGTTGAACTGATCAACTAAACTTTGAAGTAAGTTCTGTGATGCCATATTGATGTTGTTGTTAATCTTCTTGTTAATAAGAATGTCCGTCGGAGATGTTGTCTCTTCGGAGGTTTGAGTAATACTCATGCTGTGTTATGGTAGCGCTCTCACTTTTATAATCGACACTACCCCCACCACTGACACTACCCCCACCAGTTTGTTGAAGGAAATTATTCAAGCGGTAGGCATTCTTTAAAGCGCACTGCGACCTTCGATGTTTAAAACTTTTTGATGAAATACAAAGTTCGTTGAAGTAGCATTGGAAATCTTTATCAATTACTGCATTAATCACTTCGTTGCTTGTAAATGATTGTATCCAATTTGCTTTTTCCAATCCCCTTGTGTAGATAATTTTAAACTCTTTGCAATAATGATTCATAATGTGCGGCATCATGTTATAATTAATGAAACCTTCATCCCATCTTAAGTTGTGAAAATGTTTGTTCAACCATTTGTTTGTAACTTTCGCTTTAGTTGTTAGTCTATTAAATGGTACTGGAGGTTTGAACAAATAATGATAAACTACTGATGTGTTCATGTCTAAGATTACTAATTCTTTAATAATAAAATTACCATCATTTCCTCGGAAAGCTTGAAATTCAATTATACCTCTTTTAACTTCCATTATATGTGGCGCATTAGAAAACGAAACCCGTTTATTCATGATGAAGTCTTACTAACAACTGACTTAAAAATTGAATGAGCCGATGTTTATAACAGACAGGATTGTTCTTCTTCTTTCACTTCTTGTGCCACTTCATCAATATTAAAATTGGTGTGATAGTTGTTTAATTGTCTCCACATTTCAACTTCTTGAGGTATTCTATTAAAGATTGAAGTATCCACGGGACCGTATAAAATTGGAACAAAAGGTTTTTTGTCCAATGTATCAATTAGATAGTCTTTAATTATTGCACTTGAAAATATTAGTTGTTTCAAATATCTGGTGACGGGACCGGTAGTACAACTTAAAGTGTAAAATTCTTCTTTAGTGAAATATAATTTAACATTATGTGTAGTTAAATCTCTGAAGCGAACAATTTGTCCTCCACGATGTTTTACTATATCAACTTCAATATTTGATTCCAATAAACTTAATCTTGTTCTTCTTCCAAATGTGTTGTTACTTAAATAGCACTCCAAAAGATGTAAATGTTTCATGAGAGATTCCCAAGTAGTTTCACTGAAAGTAACCATTTTGTTTCCATGATTTAAAATAACAATTGGTGAATAATCCATTGATTTTAAAATTCCAACTGATATACTTTTTGTCATGCATGAAGAAATTGGGTAGATAATCCGAAGAAATACTTCTGTTAAAATATTGGTTGTAATGTTAACTTCAACCTTCTTCCTTTTTACTTCTTTTTCAGCTTTTTCTTCTTCTCTCTTCTTATGTTTGTTGAATTTTAGGAACTCGTCCATTTCTCGTTCAACTTGTTTTTCTATATCTGAACTATTATCATCCATTAGAGGTGTATTTTCTTCTCCGTTAGTAGAATTCATCTTGCGAATGATGTTTCCCATACGACGGTTGAAGATAGAATGAAGTTTCTACTAATTATTTTCTCGCTTTTATATTTTTCGTAAATCCTTGAAATTTATACAATTACATAATTGTTTGTTTTCAACTTGTCTTTCACAAATGAAATTCTAACCTCAAAAATTAAAGCAGATAATTCTAACCTCAAAAATTTGCAGTTGTTGTACAATTCTTCTTAAAGTACATTCTTCACAATTCCGGTCAGCGGTGTGTAAGTAACTATTTTATCATGTAGAATTAGACAGTATGCCGAAGTTCCATCCGCTACTGGTTCTTCAAATTCCATTTCAATTTTTATATCCACACTTGATGATTTTACCGATTCATTTTGTTTTGAACAATCGATTACAATTATTGGAGCCTTGGAATAATACTGGTCAGGTGATAATAGTGGTGTATTAGTCTTTCCATAATATGATGATTGAAATCTTGCATACATATCATATAAAATGGAAAAACGTTTATTGCTGAACATGACATTCAAATTGTCATAGGGAAAGAATTGAGAGTTTAGGAAAACTTTACAATTCTTTATTTTACAGTGATCAAATTGACCAGCATTTGCAGTGATAACATCTTTTCGCTTAGTTTGAAAACCGAGTATTATGTACCTTGCTCGTTCCAAGTAAGTTGATGTCTTGACGGTCCATGTTTGTCTTTCTGTCTGAGGTAGTGTAGGGTATTCATGAAATTCCCAACTTCGGAATGGCATCACAATATCACGGTCAGATTTTAACTTTCTCAATAATAGGATTCTATGTTCATCGGCAAATCTTACATGAGGTACTCTCCAAACAACTTTATCCAACTGTAGTTGCCATTCCAGTTTATCTTCCGTAATTGCAGGGTCTGCAAGTATTAAGTCCTTATTAGTTGAAGATCTGAGTAATACTAATTCTTGTTTGACATTTATTATTACCCGTTTGTAATCTTCAGCGAATCCCAAAAGCAATCGTAAAGGTACATGAAAATCAAAGTGACCATTGGAAGCTGGTGTTATAGTGTCTTTATCGGGGGCAACCCATCCGGCAGTGACTATTGAATTCTTCTCATGCGGTGTTAATGATGTTAATCCTTTCAATGTCGTTGTTAAACCAACCTTTTTTGTTGAATCAACCGTCACCCCTGATATTTCATATCTTATTTCATCAAAAAGATATGCCATCGGGTTATTTATAAAAGGAACTGTTGAAGCAGTTTTTCCATCCAATTTTAATACCCGTCCTTCGATGTACAAGTAACTTTCACACGGTAAAGTGTAAATATCTTGTTGTTGAATGGGGATCCTTATTTCATCATTATTGTTTAATTTTGATGAAGTGTAAGGGTTGTGCGTGTGATATTCCTTCTCCCATAGTGTTTCGTCGAACGTTGGTCCTTGAGATATATCCAGGATATCCATCGCTGTTAAGTTTCAATCCAATCTTCTGTAGAAAACGAATGTTTTCCGATGTTAACTCTTCCAATGTCGAGGAGCTACTGAGCTCCCGACTCTTCCGTTGCGGTTTAAATGATAATCCCATGTTGACTTTTATGTTGCTGCTCTGATGTGTATCCGTATAGTAATTGTTTCTCCTCTAAAGTCAACACTATGACCGTCTTGATCCAATATGTTCAGTACGATGTCTGAAATGAAACTGGTGTTTAACGGTAGGTATATCAAGTTTTGTGGCTTCTCAACAATTTTAAAACCGGGAGCCACTGTTGGATAAAATGTATGTAAAATATGTTGATTAACTCCATCTCTATACGATCCGTGTATAATGTTGCACGTGACATCAATACTATTTACTTTCAATATTGTTACAGTTGAATCACCCGAATGAGTAGTTCCAGGAGTTAAGATTTTCTTTTTTGTATCTGTAAATCCAAGTAAACTGCCAATCGACTGTTCCAAGCTGACATCAATATAATATTTCGAAGTTATTTCTGCTTTTAAAGTATTATTGTTTCCTTTAACGGTGATATTGTCTTCTCCGAGTTGTTTCTGTAATAATTGGTTTATGTCATCAATTTCATATGCTCCAGTAGGAAATGTAATTATTTTCAATTCTGAGTATTTTCCTGCAGCATCCTTAGTTTCATAATAATGTAGTAAATTGTTTTTTCCTTCTGTAACATTAGGAATTGAATTGTAGGTAGTCAAATCAAGTAATGCCGCTTCCCATAATCTTTCCTTGGATAGACGCAATGCTGGGAACAGCGTACTTTTTAATGTGGATGAATTTCCACTCAGTGACACTGTATACGATGACATCTTAAAGCTGACTGACACTCTTCGCTAGAAACTCCAAACATAAATGCCCACATATTTCAGTATTGTTAGGTTGTTCTTTTTTGTAATTATAAAAAATGTTTTTGGAGTTTCGAAAATAATGTTGCAGTTCTTTTGGCGGTGGTAGATTGCCAAAACTGTCAAAGTAGTAAATGGTTTGTCCGAGTTTTTTATAGCATACCCAATGAGTGCCTGGACCATAGGTGGAATCCAAATTTACTATTCCAGTTTCATTTTTCCATATTTTAGTTGGTAATGCATCTTTCATAAAAACTCCTCGAAAGAATGGTATTTTCAAACATTTTACATAATCATTTAACTGATGATTTGTTAAGGCTTTATTTGGAATTATCAATTGATTCTTCTTATTTAGTACACACGGTATGGTCTTAGGTATAAACCTGCTCCGTTTTTTACCATTTGCCAAACAGAAGTCTTTTTTACACTTGCCTTATGAGTTCTACGACGTCCTTTTTTAATGTTTCCACCTCTTTTGGGAGCGCCTCTCTTTGCAGGTCTTCCTCTGCGACGTCTTCCACCACCTAACTTTGCTTTTGTCTTCATGGCTGTAGTTACTGCCCAAGCTGCTGCTTTTTCTGCAATATTTGCGTCACTTGATTTTACTCTTTGCCAAGCTTTCTCCGCTAGAATTTTATCTGCTATTGATCTATTTGTTGAATCTTTATACTTTGAATATGCTATATCGTGTTCTTTGCAAGCTTGATCTAATTTATTAATTCCAGGATCTCCTCTTGCTAAACGTTTTGCCAACTTAGTTCCAGGTCCACAATATTGATAACCTCCGGGCAGATGTAATTCGTATGGTAAAGCGTCTATCGTTCGATTTACAACAGCACCAACTGGAATCCGTCTGAGCAGGGATAATGCAGCTGATGTTATACCACGTCCTCTCTTGCCGCTGTCTTGACGATGACTGAGCGATACGGTCTTCATTATGTTGTCTTATATAACTGGTGTGTTTACTCTACGAGATACTTTACATAAATGAATAACTTGTGCAAAATCTTTTATATTTAAAGACTTAGTTATTCAAATTAATTATATACTGATTTATGATTCTATTTTTAATCCAAGCTTCTCGTTCATCGGGTTGAATCACCACATGATTCGTTGTACTAGCTATATGATTGTGGGTATCAATAAGTAAATTACCCACTATTCTTATTAAACAATCTAAAGTTACAGCATCTTTTGGATGTTGAGGATCTTGTAACTGCATAATACGTTTATCATTACACGTGTAAGCTGTTGAATCACTTTTTGATGTTTTTATGACTTGTCCAATAGTAGCAGCATCATTTGAATCTTCGCCTGGTAAAATATTAATTATTTTCTTCATCTTTGCATCATATTTGGTCCCAAAGTGTTTATCCCAAGTTATTGTTTGTTTCATTGTAACACAATCATTTGCTTCGTAACCAGGATAAATATCTTTTATTCTTCTATTACGACCATTGTATGTACCTAATGTACCACCAGTAGCAATTAATGTTTGCACCATTAGAGGTACATCTGTATCTTTTATACCAAATCTTCCATTTGTTATTGTTTTACGTCCTGCATCCCATTCATCATTATTTCCTTGCATTAAATTAAACTTTTCATTTCCATGTATAAATTTATCTCCCTGCTTTAACACGGCATCTTCATGTTTTACAAAATTGGATGTTTCCTTTTTTAATTCTTTAGATAATTGTTCTATAGTAACAGCATCTTTTGGTTGAGAACCGAACTTTACATTTGACAACACTTTCCCATGACAATCGATTTCATCATCATCTTGTAAAATACAGTTGTCCTTGATATATTTCAGGTTTACAGCATCGCCGTCTTCCTTTGGGTATCCAATGTCATTTATAATAAATTTATAAAAAGAATATCCATGTTTAGTTTTTTCCGGTATTATAGAATGTAAATATTCTTTATTAACTGAATCTTTATCATTTTTGGGATTTCCCACGTTGGTTATTCTATAATTTCCAGCATCATATGTTTGTCCATCTTTTAAGTTGTTACCCCATTGCAATTTTAAAGTATTTGAAAGTTCAGATGATAAGTACTCTTTAGTAATTGCATCAGAACCTTCAGTTGGTTTACCAACATTAATTAATCTATGTGATTTAACATCGTAAGTATTCTTATGTAATTTTAATGATGTTGAAGTAGCTTCTTTTACTGTCTTCAAATTTGCTCCATCAGTATCTTCTTCTGGATCTTTAACTAGTTTTAAACGTTTATTACTTATGCTATAGTCACCTTCAGGTGTTTGCGGTAATCCACTTCTTTTTCTGTCTTCTCCAACTTGCACTCCTAAAGCGGAGTACCGTCCGAACTTGTCGACGCTCATGTTAGAACTGATACGTCTTATGCTTGCACCTCTTTTATATCCACGGACAATTATACGACTATACCGCGATTCCTAAGTTCATCAACTAGAGCCACCCATTCATTATTCAAACCTGTATGACCGGCTTCCATGGCTTCATGCAATAGTCTCATTCTATCAACCAATTTATTGATATCGTTGTAGTAAATCACATTCGTATTGTATAGATTTTTCATCAATCCTTTACCAGATGTTGAAGTATCTCCTTTACTCTTTTTACCATGTTGTTCAAGAAGTGATAAATCCATAAGTGATAAAGATTTTCTTTTCAGTGGTTGTCTCACCGCTGGTGCAGTACGTAATGTTGGCAATTTTCGTGGAGGAAACAACTTTTTTATAACGATGTTATATTTTGTTGCACGTGAACGATTAATCATTGCATCCTTTACATAGTTTCTTTTATGAGCGTTAGTATTTTGGAGAATCTCCTTAAAAACACTTAAATCTTTGGATGAATATCTTAGTGGTATGTTTTTAAAAATTAATTCATATAATCCTTTTGTTCCTTTATATCTATGCTCACCAATAATGATGTAATCGTCTTGTGTTATTTCAAGCTTTGAATCGCCAATCTTCAATTCATTCCCATCAATTCTTGCTCCGTATACGTGTGATCTACTCAAATTCGGGTTTGATTTCATATCATGTAGCATTTTCATTATATATTTTCTTCCAAGAGGTCCATGTTGTAATATATCGCTACTCAATTGAGTTAAATTTGGAATAGATTGTTCAGCTTCAGGTATTGGCTGTTCTTCTTCCTTTTCAACAATTGGTTCTTCTTCTTTTGTTTCTTCTTGCTCACTAGCACTTGTATATGAATCATCATCTTCTTCTTTTTTTAATGCTTGTACTTCTTGTTTAGAAACTGGTAGTAAAACATCTCCTTCATAACGAGGTTTACCAATAGTTTCTGATATCTGTTTTAAAGGTTCCGTAATAGGTTTAAATGTAGTCTCTAGAAATTCTTCTCTTTCACTTAAACCCATCCTCAATGCACGATTCTTCATCCTAATAGAATCACTGAGTGATTTTATTTCTTTCAATAGTTTTTCTTGATTCACCATGTTTACACTGTGAAGTTCAACATGTAACTAGATGTAGCATCGGTAGTTCAACGCATAAATACAAATTTATCCAACCCTATACGATATCTACCATTTTTAATATCTTCTTCCTTCATAATAACGAGAAAGCTATATTTCTCATTCCATGCTTTGCCGCACATCTCTTTAAATTTTTCAAATGGCATATCCGCATTTACATGATCATTATATATATGCTTTAAATTTGTTTCATCTTGCTTGAAGATGATCAACATATTTGCATTGTCTCTTATAAGTTGTTTTGGAATTTTACTGTATGTTTGACCAATATAAATGCTATCAATATTATGATGTCTTCCCATAGCAAAATAATTCCTTATTGTGTCATGATTTTCACAAGAAACATCGTCAAATATAAAAATAGAAAATGGTTTTGCTTCATTCGGTTGCATAATTGTTTCACTGGCATTAAACTTGTAAAAATTCACTTCAGGTACACTTGCAAGTACTTTATCCAATAATTGATATTTTGGTTGTTGCAATGATTTTGAAAAAATGTATATATTATTAAAACGCAATCCTTTAGGATTAGTTATAAGGTTAAAAACAACATTAGTTTTTCCACAATTTGAAGGACCAGTTATTAGACATCTTATCGTATTTGGTAGTAATTCACCATGTTTTCCATGATTTAACTTATCATTGTCAACTGTCAATTCATCAATGTTATTGATATTAAATCGATCTTTTTGTTGTACAATCTCCATCTTGTATAAAGGTTAAACACACAATGAGCTATTAAACAACTATACTAAGTCTTTTGAAGGAATCCAAGAGTCTTCACTTTTATCAAACCCTAACCACCGGACTTTAACCATATCCTTTTTCCTTTGTAAAATCTTCTCGACAAGATATACATCACCAACTGTTGATTTCAACAATTCGTGTCCGTAGAATCCACCTTGAAGTAATTCACCCTTGTTATCCTTTAATAAATAGGTTTCAGGTATAGTTGGTTGCACTTTATAAATTGTAAATACTTCATTAGTCCAATTTGGTAGATATCTTTTACTAAATACACCTTTGTATTTGCTTATACGAACTTTATCGTTGACCTTGAACTTCTTTGGTTGCAATTTTTCCAATTTCGGTGTTGTATTATTTTTAATGCGTTGTAATACAATTTTGGCATTAGCACTATTTACCTGGATAGGTTTCATTCCAATGGTACGATGATATTTGTTGTTATACTCTTTTATAAGTTGTGGTAATATGTCATACCACACGTATGATCCTCGTTTTGAAAATTGTTTATACATCGCACTTTTTAATGTTCTATTGAATCTTTCAATTATTGAAGCTTTAACTTCAGAATTTGTAGAATAATGATTTATTTGATATTTCTTCATCAAAGCTCCAAAGTCTTTATTACAATATTCTTTTCCATCATCGGTCTGTAGATGTTTAATTTTAAATTTATTTCTTTGTATTGTGGTTTCCCATAGCTTTTGTAACACTTTTACCAGTCTTATCCTTCAATGGTAAAGCATCAGCTATTTTAGTAAAACAGTCTATAATTGTTAAAATATATTTAAATCCTTTATTTAATTTACTGTGCGGTATCATTTCAATGAGATCAGCTTGATAAAGATCATTCATTCCTTTAATGATTGTACTTCTTCTTGGAAATCTTCTTCTTGCTGGTTTATGTAGTTCATTTACAATCTTGTCCTTCACACTTTCCATCTTCAGATGTTTCTTGTACACCGCTTGTAAAAATACTGACCTATAGAATAGTTAATTCTCATTTATATAGTTTGAATATAGGTCAAGGCCATTTCATATTAGTGTAAAAAAGAGGGAACATGGCATTGGGCTTGCCATGTCCCCTCTTCTTTACGGAAAGGAAAAAGGAAGAAGGTAGAGGACGAAGAATAGGTTTACTGGTCGATAGGGTTCAGGGAGTAGTGGCCGAATGGTAAAGTATTAATTTTATCTTCTAAAATATGGCGCTTGTCATCTTTGTAGCTTAATGCCCACTTTGTTTGTTTGACACTAAAAAGTTGATGATTATAACTTCTAATAGTGTTGAACGTTGCAGTTGTTTCAACATTTTCAAACAAACATCTTTTATAATGTTCAAACTGTACATTCTTCTTCAGGAAAGAAGTTTTTATTCCTTTGGCTTTTTTCGTGACTTGATGTTCATTCCTTTCATTTATGTACAGTTGAAATGAATACAGTTTGGACATTAATGCTACAATTTCCATCATCGGCACACCATTTGTTTCATCTTTAAATTTTCCCAATACTTTCTTGTTTTTGTCGTAGTCGTAATTTGGATGATCCTTAGGATAATCGGAAAAGTCGAAATCATCTTTATATATAAAGGTGCGTAGATCTTCATACATGTCATTTGTTTTAATCCAGTAAATGAGTGCATCCGTATCCATATATGCAATACCAATGTTCTCTCTTCCATAATAGTTAACCATCTTCTTATAATGAAACTCATACATATGTGTTTTTGAAATATCCAAGATTGACATTCCAAGATACAAAGGACGATCCATTTCAACTGACTTCTTGTTCATGGAAATAACAACTAGATTTTCATTAATAATTACAGATGAACCAAAGTTTGGTTGTTGCACTAATTTCTGTAATTTTACTGGATCAGTTACCAATTTGATATCCTTATGTTTCCTTTTGTTTTCCAAAGTCTTGCCAAATATTGCGTTGTTCATTAATTTGAAAAAATCTTTTTGAAAACTTGATGTAGCGGCGGCTCTTCTTCTTGTGTTGTTGTCGATGTAAGGTTTTAACCAACAAGATTGAGAAAATTGTAGTACTCGATTAATTTTTGTAATTCTCAGTCCTAAGTCTAAAGCCTGTTGTATCATCCAGTAGTGTCCAACATATCGAGACTTGTCGGTTAAAGTCATCAATAATTTTGGCCATCTTCCAGTAGGGGAAATTTCAGTCTTCGGAAGAAGTGGTAAATCATAATGTTGATCATGAAGATGTTCAGGATATTCAAAATCCACATCAAAAATGTAACCAGTTTCACCATACTTCGGTATATCCATTATGTTTCCAATCGATTTTGGATCTATCCATTTAAAATTATCATATGGAAGGGGATTTGACATTGCCCATCCGTATAAGTTATTTGCATCAAAATAACCCAGGAATGTTGTTGGTTTTGATGCATCATAATCGGGCAGATACTTATTGTTCGCCTTAAAATGTCGTGTAACGCTTTGCGTCAATCCCCCTCGAACTCCTGACTCTAACATTAAAACCATATCTATATCAGTAAGAAGTTGTATTTTACAATTTGTTTCTTTCAACATGGCTTGCCATGCTAATCCAGGTGAAGTGTACGAATGAAGAGGGTCCAATCCATAAGCTGCAAAACACGTATTTCTAAATTCTTCCATTATATCACATAATAAAGTTACATCTAATTTAACATAAAAATCTGAATATTCTCCTAATGTTCTAAATCCTAATTCGTTCCATACTTTACATGCATGATCATAGTCCTCTTGAGATATGTCCATGTCATAAAGTTTACTTTTAAATTCTTCTTTAGCCGGAAGTGATGTTTCATTAAATTTTTCTAAACTGTCTATGTAATCATATGGAAACACACCTTTCCGAAGTACCAAATCCAGTTTGTCGTTATTTACAATCTTCTTTGTTTCGATGAAATCTTGTTTCCTTAAATTTTCTGAAAGTTTGGACAAACTCGACGGCATAAATCTGTAGGAGTCTAAGAATCTTAATTTCATGTTTCCAACTTCTTTGGAAAAACTGATGAACTTCTCTGAAGTTTCAGCTAATACATCAATTTTACCATCGTCTCTTCCTAATTCGGGTATTATGAAATGAGCATCGTACCCACTGAGGTTATGCAGAACCACAGGAATAAATAGTGGTAAACGATAGCTCAAGTTGCATTTATTACAAGCAGCACCCCTGTAATAACCAGTGAGGTGATCGTGATCTTTAACTTTATAATTCTCAATAGTAAAATCATTTTTGCACAAGAAACATCGAGTTGCATTTTCATGTTGAATTTCTTCTTCTTCCTCCATCATTTTCATTGGTACAATATTTGTATATAATCTTTGTACATTTCCAGCTATTGAATATAAGTGATCAAGAAATATTTTTTCTACATTTTCACCACGATATACTAGAGGTTCTGAAGTTAATCCATATCTGTTTAAATGTTCTTCTGATAATGTCGATTTCACCATTAAACAAAAACTGTTTGGTTTGTGCATTTGATACTTGACACTTTTTCTAGCTTCACAATTTTCATCTTCAACAGGAACAAGTGTTGATTCAAAGTCCGCATACACAACGAAAGGGATACGGTATTGATAATGAACCTTTTCAAATTTAACGAATGCTCTGTTTTCCGCAGGTAAATTAATCTTTGCTTCATAATTATTGTTACATAGTCTTTTGTGCTCTTGTAACCATTCTCTTCCTTCTCTTCCTTCTCGTTGAAAATTAAAACATCTCTTGCAAATTATCTTTTTGTTTCGATTTTTTGAAAGTTGCTTGTTAACAAGACGATCAAATTGCTTTATGTACACATAGTGAGACACATCTCCTCGCGTTAGTAGTAGTAAATCCGTATGATCTGGTAGCTCTTCTTTTGCAATACGTAAAGGATACACTTTGTTTGAACTATCTAATGCAAAAACATTGATAGACGTACCGGGATTTTTCTTCTCAAATTTTGATATATCTTTCAGTGATACAGGATAAGTGATTCCTTGAAAATTGTATCTAAATCTTTGATTTTCATATTCTTGGTCAGGTCTATTCGCATTATGTGGTACAAATTTAGTTGTCATTGCATAACGAAAACATTCATTGTCTTCATTTTTAACATTAATACAAGATTTTGTATCTTCAATTCTTTTTGGCAGAGGAATGTAACTTGATCCCATTAGTCCATATCCATGTTTGTGAACTCTTATATCTAATACTTCAATACTTGTAAGACTCCATCCGGATCCTCTTCCTTCGTGTTCCTGAATTTTTGTTAATATTTCTTCTATACAGTTCTCTACTATTGAATCAATGTTTGAACTTCCCATAATAGTTCGGTTTTTTGTTATGAATCCTCTTGGTGATAATTCTTCTTGTACATTTATAAACATAGCTTCTAGTAGTAAACCAAATTTAAGAAAGTTCAATCTTTTTAATTCTTCTTTTAAAGTTTTACTTACAATTGGTTTTGCTTCTCTAATAAATTCTTCTAGCTTCAAATTTTCATTTTGAATCTTATGATGCATTACTACTTTACCAGGTAATGCAAATACTTGTAGATTTGGTAAAGTAGTTGAAGATGTTGCTGTTATTTCATATTGTTCTTCTTGTTCTTCTTGTTCTTCTTGTTCTTCTTGTTGTTCTTGTTCTTCTTGTTGTTCTTGTTGTTCTTGTTTTTCTTCTGGGTTGTTGTGAATTAGTTCTTTATGACAGTCTAATAGAATTTCATCGTGAAACGATTCCAAACATTTATCGCAACGATACATGTTGAGATGTTTACTCTTCGAAATTTCACCAAGAAATGAAGTGGGCTCTCACGTTCCTCCTATTATAATGGTTCCCCCACCACTATTTCATCCTCTTCACTATCCTAGGAAATCAAACATTTTCAACAAAATATTAACCTTCTACAAACTAATTGTTCATTCGTGTTCTTTATTCCCATTGGAGTTTTAGTATATACTTCTTTATATTCAAACTTTAACAAACATTCTTTTAACATCTGTTAGGACAGATGTTATGGGACAGATGTTAAAAGAACAAATGTTGGAAAAGAAATGGCTAGAACACAGGCACTTGGTTAAACTAAATTTGCGCATAAATTAACTAGAGTTGAACTGAAAATTCGCATAAATTAAAAGTTAGTTCAAAACTAAAATTCGACAGTGTTAAAAAACTCTAACAGTTGAATAAAAATAAACATTAATTCAAAACTGAAATTCAACATTGTTAACCAAATTCTAACAGTCAAACAAATAGGTCAAGGTAATCCAATTTAACGCGAGAACGAGGAATAGAGCACTAAGTGGCATGTTAGTCCATTACCACAAAGTGATCTATTCCTCGCTCTCTATTTTACATCTACTTTTTTCAGTTTACTTATTTATATTAAAATGTTCAAATTTTACTATGTAGAATGTCCATTCTTTCTCTTCAACTCTTCGATTGTTTTTAGCAATTGTAACAAATATTCGTTAGTTTTCACCAAAGTCTTTAGTTTGCTACATCCAATTTTAATGGAAGGTATTATAAGTTGTAATTTTATAAGTTCAATCTTTTCTTTCTTGCGAATTTCTTTCTTTATTATATTATTCCTTATTTTTGCTGAAGATTTAAACTCCATGTTGTTTCTGCTAAAGCCACAATAATAATAAAAGTCTCTTAAAACAACCTGCATTTATACACATTCCCCCACCACTTTATAATCCCCACTCCTTTCCCCTTCTTCTTTATATGTGGAAGGAAATATTATAATTAGATTCCTAATATTTCTTTTCCTTCTTCACTACGTGGGGGAAGGGTAATTTGTTATTACACTAGTTGTGCAAGAAAATAGCCGCCAGTGTCCACACCTTGTTCGTAGCACTCCATCATAGATTGTGCCCACTGCAACATGCGGTCTCTGTCATTTGGTGTGACAAGGAAAGAATGACTATCACCATACAATATAAAAGAGTCAATTCGTACATAACATCCTGAGTCCAACCATTTATTAGCTTCAGCCATAAACTTTTCTATTGTATCAAATGGAAATTGTGGATCAATTGCTATGACTTTACGTTCTTCACTAAGTTCAACAGTATAATCATCATCGTCCTCATCATCTTCACTTTCACTGTCGTTACTTAAAGTGTCTTCAGATTGTTCAAAAACATCAGAAATTTCAGAAAAATTAAAATTTTCATTCAGATGAGGAGGCATTTTGAAGCAAGAAATATTGTAAACAGCAGAGACGAAATGACAAGAGCGGCGTGTAGAAGAAAATGAAGGGGTGACCAACGCTCGCTCCGCTTTTATAATAGTATGCAAATGAGGGATAGGTGCTGACCATGACCAGTCATCGACCCAAAGGAGTGGGGGAAGTACTTTTCTTACTACTTGGATGGAAGTAGGTTAGTAGGTCACGAGACTTAGAGTGTTAAAAAATAATGGGGGAGAAACACAACGCTATAACGCGTTGTGTTTCTCCCCCAGTATTTTTTTAAGCAATAATTTGGAAAAAGCTATGTGAATTTACTTGCTACGCCCCCACCTTGTAATACCATCCAGTTTGTGTCTGAGGAGATAGTCTTTAGAGTCTAACTCATAAACTGATTTCTCTTTGCGCAAGGATTCAATCACTTTAATATTATATCTTACGCCGTTACAAGTTGCCAAAATGTGTTTGTTGTCAATAACACTTTCAAAAAAATAGACACAACCTCTCTTAAGCCTATTTCCTTTCACACCAATAATTTTGGATTGGTATTCAACAGTGGGGGTTTCTGTCACTTGTGGTTCAGAAATGTGTTTTACGACATGTACACGGCAAAAACTTTCGTTTTTTACACATTTCCTCCCACAAGGTGATCCTTTCTTAATTCCCCTAGTAAGCATTTCAGGGCAAGTAGTGGGACGGCTAAATGCCCTACGACGCTCTTCTTGTAATAATTGAAATTGCTCTGAAGGAGCAGGTTTAGGAGTAGGTTTAGGAGTAAGTTTAGGAGCTGGTTTAGAAGCTGGTTTAGGAGCTGATTTAGGAGATGATTTAGTAGCAGGTTGAGAGGAATCAGTTTTGTGATAGGTATGATCTTCAGGTGTACTAAGTGGTGGGGTAGGAGGCAATGGTGATAGTGGGATAATAGGTGTGCTAAGACGATGAACAATGGTTTCAACGGAAGGGGTATTAGGATGGTGGTGAACTGGCTTCTGCGGTGGCGGCATAGTAGTTGATGGTGGTGCGGAGTCCTTTGAAGGCGAAGGCGGTGAAAAAATACTACGAAGTCTAGAAGTGTTGGTTGGCGGAAGAATAGCTCCAGAAGTTGAAGGTTGAGATGCAAGTCGATTCTTGTAGCAATCAGGAATGTTTTTGAGGCGAAGAGTTTTCTTAGGTGCAGGAACAGCCATAGTAGAAATAGAAGTCGAAGTAGAAGTTAAAGTAGAAGTTGTAGTTGGCAGAGATAACATGGTTGTGGCTCCAAGTTCGCAGCGTAACGTCTGTAATCAGAATGAAATGTTAGCCGCAGTCGGTGCGTCGGGGGGGGGGGGGGGAGGGGGGGGGAGGGGGGGTCATTGACCCTTCCGAAAGTGGGTCAAGGTCATTCAAGATTTATAATGATCCAAGGTGATGGGAACAGTAATACTGTTCCCACCACCCTGTTTGCCTAGCGGTTCCCACTCCCAACCCACTAGTTACGTTCTGCAAGGGAGGTCCCTGGGCCGTCCGCATCAAAGCGTAACGTCCCGTCCGCATCAAAGCGTAACCATTAATTTCAGGGAAACTGGAACAGCAGGGAGGCCCTGGTCCGTCCGCATCAAAGCGTAACGTCCCGTCCGCATCAAAGCGTAACCATTAATTTCAGGGAAACTGGAACAGCTAATGCAGAAACGCAACTCTAACACCCACCCAAACTAATCCCACCCATCATATTCCTAAACAAAATGCAAAAAACCTAGTCCGCAATTTGCGGATGTCCCACCCCTTCTAAGTGAAGTTCAACTGAACTTCTGAATTTACAGTTAATCTACCCCCTAACATCTAGCTGAAAGGCAAAACAACAACATAAATTATTAATATCAACACTTAAAACTAACAACACATCATTATTAAAAACCAAATAATTCAACACAACCAAATACCATCATTATTCTTAAAATTAATACACCTTAATGCTAAACACCTCTTAAAATTAATACACCTTAATGCTAAACCCAACTTATAACTAACATCGCAATGCGCAAATTATTTCTTAAATTAAATACAACTTAAAACTAAACACACACACACACACACACACACACATACTACATTGCATTAAAAAACGCAACGTAGTAGAAGAAGTTCAAATATATATAGGCCTACTATATATTTGAAACCTCTTGCTGAGTCGCCAACAACCTTTCGCTATGAAAGTTTGTTGACGACTGACGCTAAGATCAGGCTCGTATTGCTCCTCGGATTCTCGAGTAGTGGGGGAAGTTGTTTCACTCCAGTACAGTGTTCAATCCAGTCCAGTTCGCAGCAGTGTAAAAGGAAGGCAAAGGAGTGGGGAGCGGCGCATGCGCAACAACACAAAACCAAGGTTTGAGGTTAGAATTATCCATGTGCAGTAGCGCTAAAGTGAGTAATACAGGACTAGGCGCATGCGCATAGCATGGACTGATTCCGGTCCGGAGAACTCGTTGTATGCGCAGCAGGTTTGAGGTTAGAATTATCCATGGCAGCTGGCATGTTTGGTCTGGTTTCACCACATAGAGTCAGCAACCGGTGGTGACCGGTCATTGGCCTAGAAGGAGTAGGGAAAGGTGGTGACCGGCCATTGACCCAGAGGAGTAGGGGAAGGAGTGGGGGAAGGGGGGGGGCTCCATTTTTTCGGGGGGGGGAGGGGGGGGAGGGGGGAGGGGGAGGGGGGGGGAGGGGGGGGAGGGGGGGGGAGGTCATTGACCTTTCCGGTCGGTCATTGACCCCAAAGAGTAGGGATAGACACAGAACCCTACTTCTCTTACTACTCAGGTGAAAGTCGGTCAACCAGTCATTTGCTTGCCATCTGCCGCCATCTGGCTGGAGTTATTGCCTCTATAAAGGTGGGTAGTTTATCGCGCTACAAACATTCATTGCCTCGCATCCGCTCGGTCATCATCTCTCGTTAGTTTTATGTTATGACTACTTCACTTACTAGGTTTGAGGTTAGAATTATCCATGGAATAGCCTTCGTAAATTCTAACCTATAAAATTACTACTCTGGCGTTCTGTTTCAATTTCTTTTACACTACATTTTATATCTCAGTCTTCTTTTAACTTCTGAACTTAACACATCGGTTATAATGACTGCACAATGTTTAAAATTAAAGCTTTTGCGAACACAACACATATTACAAAGTACTTCTAAACCTTCAATTTCAAAGTGTAGAACTAATTTAAATAGAATTAGGAAGAAGTACAGTTTTAACCCATTATACTCAAAGACTTCGCAGGTTAATGTTGATGATAATGTTATTTACAACATTTTACATTCTATGTTACAATTCAACAACTTTGAACTTGTTACACCTATCGACTGTGTTCAACAAGTTTTTTTATTTTACCCCTACTATTCCTCATATAAGCGCTGTCACCACAATTCCTACTTCATGCTCCTCTATTCTCTTCAGCTGAGCTAAGATTTGAGGTTAGAATTATCCATGGCGGCCGCCATGTCTGGTTCAGTTTTACCACATAGTGTCGGCAACCGGTTATTGGTCTAAAGGAGTGGGGGAAGGGGTGGTGGGGGGAGGTTGCCGTTTTATAAGCCCTCTCCCTAGGCGGCATTTCTCATTCGATCGCCAACTTTCATACGATAAACACCTCTCCCATGGCACGAATCAATTATCCCGCTATCACCAACTACTTCAACTTAAAACTATTTCTAGTGATAGTTGGATAGAATTTTTTAAAACTTACTCTGGATGACCTTGACATATTTTCCAGATCCCAATTATAAGTTTGAATTTCAATTTTAAACTAACTCTTAATTTTTGTTCAACTGTTAGAGTTTCGTTAACACCGACGAATTTCAATTTTTAACTAACTTTTAATTTTATGCGCAAATTCACTTCACCCTAACGTCAACACTATCGCCATCTCCACCCCGACCTATATGGCATAAAATATAACTACAGCATCTCATATATACACTCTAACCCCCACCGGAAGCTATGTGACATAGCAGCTGGCGCCAGCTGCTCGAGCAGCTGCTCGGGCAGATGGCACGACTTCCGGTCCAGAAGTAACCAAAACACACTACTACGAGCAACTGGTACTACTAATACAATAAAACATCTTTGAAACAGTAAATGACTTTTTGAAAGGCCAAAGACCTCTTGTCAGGATTAATATCACAAAGCAATGGATAGAGTCATCATTGAGAGTGTTATAGGATTAAGGTATTGCCTAGTTAAGTTACAAGACTCAAACCAATTATATATAAATTTGTATATGTGGATATGAGCAAACTATAAGTGGTAAAAGTGAAGCTATTAGACGATATAGAAGTTATGGGTGCTTTTGAAAGTAGATCCAGAAGTGGAATCGATGTTCCACGGAGTTGTCGAACAATTAAGCCAACAAAAAGGTTAAAATTTGAAAGGACAAATCAGGGGAGATGTGTGATATGTAATCATTGACTAATACCTGGTTAAAAAAGCCTTGGTTTTTAATTAACTTTTGTCATAGTATCATGGCAATCAGGCTTTGGAATTTCGAAATTTGCGCCAACTATACCTTTTAAAATATAATAGTTGTTTAGAAAATGTTTTAATGTAGCATTCTTTTATTATTGTTTACCTGTCGTTGTTATTTAGTTGCTTTGATGGCAATCCATAACACCAGGGTTAAAAATTACAATTTTTTGGTTAGTTCTAGACCTAGACCAAAACGGGTTTTCTGGGATTCGAGGCTGTTTCTAAACGTATTTTCAGACCAAAACAGATTTTTTTTATTTCAGAATTTCTTTATTTGTCATTTTTTTTAGATTACAAATAGTGTAATTTTTAACAAAAATACAAAAAAGTACAAAAGTTGAGTATTTTGTTGGTGGTTTTGTGGTGAAGGTTGTCATCATTTCACAGATTTCCCTGTAGAAACTCCTCCAAGCTATAGTAGGGTCCGTCTAGGAGATATCTCTGCAGTGAAGACTTCAGCGCCTTGCCCCTCTTAGAGCGCAAATCCTGGGGTAGGTGGTTAAATAATTTTCTGCCCATATATGAAGGTTTTTTCTCGTACAGTGTAAGATGGTGGTTGGGCAAGATGTACTTTGTGCCGTGTCTTGTATTATGTTGGTGTATGCTGTTGAGTCCAGTGGCGGCTAACCCATAAGGACTCCCGGACGCCGCCCCTCCTAAAGAATTGATTAAAAATAAAAATAAATAAATTAACAAAAATATTATTATGAGAATATTTAACAGAATGACAATTGTATAAGTCATAAATTGAAAATAGAAACAGATCGTACCAAAATAAATAAAAATCGACGACGATTGTGTCTCTAATTCTATCGCGGCCGGCTCGGGCCGGAGCGACGGACGCCGGCCACGGCGTCCCTAGCGCTCTTGTAAAATCAAATGGAGACGCGCATACGCGCAGCTCACTCACACAGGCACACCCAACGGCTGCTAATGCAACGCTCTGCCCGGCGCCCTAAGCTGCGTGCGCCACTGCTCCAGCCACTGCTACCAACCGAGCAGTGCCAAAATTGCGACTGTCAGTTCCCTCGCGATGCTGTCGTCCGTCTGGGTTCTGTTGTGCGTAATGTTGTACGTGTTGGTGTGCGTTGTGTTGAAATAGTGAATTATATAGATTTGTGAGGGAATGTAAATTGGTGAAAGTGAAATAGGTGACGTTGGGTTGGAGATGAGCAACTTTTACACCAGGTAAATCGTATAGTAGGTAATAGAATGAAAAACATTGAATATTAGAATTACTTTAAAGAACCTGGGGCTTCCAAGGCCCAATTTAGTTATTAATCAAATGCAAAGTTGAACAAAAAGAAAAATAGTTTAAATAAAAAATGTTTTAGAAATTTATACAATTGGCTCTGTGGCTGTAAAATTAAAAACTCGTTTTTCTGTAACACTTGCTTGATTATAGGGATTTAGGATCGTGCCTTAACTGTTGGTGGCATTTCAGAGATTAAACATTTGAACTAAAAAGTTAAGATACATAAAACGAGTGACAAAGACATCAAAGCGTGTATAGAATTTGATGAAGTACTTGGAAAGATCAATATTAGATTTGCGAGATTAAATAAAACTATAGGCCTACAAAATGTCTTAAGAGATGCAAATTTTTTATCTTTATTTATTTATTTTTCGCTGGATTTCGTTAAGCAAAATCATTGACTATGTATTCATAGTCAATGGCAAAATAATCCCACATTGTGATGTATCCTTCACAATTAGTAAAACAATTGATTTTATTAAGGCTTTCAAGCAAAGCCGTAGCCAGAAAAAAATTTTGGGGGGGGTTTGAGTTCCGCGTAACTAACAAACTTTCATTTTAACATAATTGTTAATACGCTATAATATAATGTTAAAGAATGATTTTGACGTTTTAAATATTTAAATAGGAGTTTACTTATATAATTACAATAATGATTATTATTAGCATTGAAGAAAATACAGCATTAATCATCATACGAACTACATTATTATTTTTAGGGACGCTTGCTAACTTAAAAAAAACATACGATTAAAAGTCGCTAAATGTCAATGTTAACAATTTATAACAATAACATACCTAAAACTTATTATTTTACAACACAATAAATACCACAGTAGCCTAACTATATTACTCGATATCAGCATATAATTTCCACTCTTCCTCAGTCAATAATAAATAAATGAAGGCTCGGGAAACCTGAATAATTCTTCATAGTAATATCAGTAGTAGTAACAGAGAGTGCCCTAAAATGCCAGTGCAAACATGCTTGTTTCTATTCAAGACGAGCCTGTTCGCTCCGCTCACTTGCCTTTAGACTGTTTTTAATTAAGAAGGCCTACGTGTGCTGCACTTTAATATATATTTGTTTAACCACATGTTGAATCCGTAACACGTGAATTATATTTCTATGGTTACCATCTGATTTAATTAATTTTTAATTCTTTTGTTTTAAAATCAATTACAATCCCACAAATTGCAAAATGTTTTGCAAAGATGTGTGTGTCCATTCACCTAAATTTCTTTTATTCATAATCACCAATATAAAGTGCGATTTAAAAAAAAAACGTAAATTGTATTTATTATATTAGCATTCAGTACTATAATTTACCAGTAACTGGCTACCATTCAAAACAGCATCATGTTTAAACTCGAACTCACGTCTGTACTTTGACAGTTGATTGAGCTGTGTTCATTATTTCTTTGTTTAAAGGCCAATGTTAAAAGTGTTACCATTTAAATTAAAGACTATGACGAAATAAGATTTTTCCTGACACTAAGACCTGAAATAATATATTTTTTACCTCAAAACTAAATACCTAATTTATTTTCAGATTTTTGGAAAATTGTTAACAGCCGTTTTTAAGATCTGTGTGCATACATACACAGTTACAAATATACCTTACTCGTATCAGATCAGAGTAACTTATAAGTTAGTTGGTTCATAAAAAATAAACTCAGGTATTTTTATGTCGTTCCGTCTCTCCTGTGAATTTAGGCCTACATCGTAGGCCTATACTTCAGTACTCCCGCTCAGACGGCTTTGACAACAAGAAAAAATTACAAGAAGAAAAATATTGGTTGGTCTTCGTCTTGGCTAGTCATATAAAGGTTAAATCGAGGCTGTTGATGCAAGAGCAGGCATAATTAAAATATATTTTCACTGTTTTTGTTTGGTTTTACCTACCTATCTAAGCATTCATATGTCAATTAAACAGACGACACAAAGCTTTATGAAGAATAATTCAAAGTTCACTATGTAAAACTAAATTGCACAGTACACACACGATCGGCACACGTTCTGATGAGGGAATTGACATGCTAAGGTTATGTCAAATTCCCGCTCATTTGTTGTTACACTCCTCCGTGAACCGCGATCATCCCCAGCATTGACTATATTTTTAAGGAATTTTTAAGATGATTCCTGTTATCTTATCTGCTGATTGTCTGCTGATTGACATACAATTGACAAAATCTGTTACGTTATCTGTATTAACTGTTTACCGGCTGCACGAAGTTACTTTGCATAATTTCTTTCATGATTTACACAATATCTTAACCTTTACGCAGCGACTCAATTTAATAGTGGTAGGTGATCTCAACTGTGACATTTTACTTGATAAACCCGAGACTGTTGAATATTTATCTATCATGGCTAGTTATGGACTACAATCGATCGTAAATGAACCAACCAGAATTTTTAACGATAGTGCCACATGTCTTGATCATTGTTTTATTCGCCTAAATAAAGTTAGTAGAATTATAACTAACTATTGTGTAAATGTGTTACACAAGGGAATTACAGACCACTCTCTCGTAAAATGCTGCTTAAATTTAAGTGAACACCCTGAAAATGTTGACAATGAAAATAATATGTTTAAAATTGATTTTAATAAACTTATTTGTACTCTTCAAAATACGGATTTTTCTTTTATTTATGATATAGATTCTGTTTCCGATGCTTTTGAAAAATTTATTCAAATAATCACTTCTGCTGTTGAAAATAGTAAAGTAGCTGTTAGTGTCAAAAAACAAAACAAAAAACTTTCTCCTTGGTTGAATGATTATCTTTTATCTAAAATTGACACTAGAAAGCGTCTTTACAGTTGTATGAAAGCACAACCAACAAATAATAGACTTAAAGTGTATTATTCTAGATATAGGAACTATTTAAAGAGAGAATTACGGAATTGTAAAGAAAATTATTTTAATTCAAAATTCACTTCCCTCTCAGGCAACTTGAGGGGTCAATGGAATTTGGTAAATAGTTTAATTAGTGAGACTGCCAAGAAAATTGATATTACACACATAAATAATGATGGAGAAATTATAAATGATAAATATGAAATTGCCTCCTGTTTTAATAATTTTTTTATAAATATTGCACAAAAATTAAGAGATGATGTGTGTTCTTTAAATCAACGAAATCACTGTCTTGAAACGAAAATTCGACATAAATACATAGGTAAATCTTTGTATTTATTCCCTGCTACAGAAGAAGAAGTTATGTGTATTATCAATGGTTTTAAAAATGGTAAAGCTCCTGGATATGATAATATCACTTCCTTGGTTCTAAAACATATATCCCATAGTATAATAGTTGTTTTAACTTATTTAATTAATTTAAGTTTACAAAGAGGTGTGTTCTCAGACTGTCTCAAGAAAGCTATTGTAATTCCGTTGTATAAACGAGGATCTTTAGAAAATCTTTCAAATTTTAGACCAATTAGTTTGCTTTCAATATTCTCAAAACTCCTCGAAAAAATTGTTAAAAAACGTTTAGTTACCTATTTGATAAAAAATAACTATTTTTGTAAAAACCAATTTGGCTTTATGGAAAAGTTGTCAACTGAAGATGCTTTATTGCGATTTTTGGAACAAATATATGATAGTTTAAATAATGGTGCGACTTCTGCGGCAATTTTCCTTGACATAACCAAAGCCTTTGATTCTGTAGATCATTGTGTATTGATGGAAAAAATGTGGATGGCTGGTATTAGGGGATTACCTTATTTATGGTTTTCAAGCTATTTGAAAGAAAGAAGCCAAAAGGTGAAAATCGGTAACTATGTCAGTGAAAGTGGATTAATAAGATATGGCGTACCCCAGGGATCTGTGCTAGGGCCCATACTTTTCTTGATCTATATCAATGACTTTTGTAACGCCAAGTTTAATGGAGTCGTCACAGCCTTTGCTGATGACACTGCATTGAGTTATTCTCATGTATCCAAGGATACTTTAAACATATATATGCAACAAGATTTAGAACTAATTGAATATTGGTTTAGTAAAAATTTTCTTACTTTAAGTGAAAAGACCAAATACATCATTTTTAATGCAAAAAAATAATTTAAACTTTAATAATCAGCTTTGTTACCACAAACTATGTGTGAATCAAAATTGCAAAAACAAAATCTACATTGATCAAGTTGATGAAATTAAGTATTTAGGTTTGATTATTGACTCTAAGTTAACGTGGAAGAGCCATATTCTAAAATTAAAAAAAGAACTCTATGTGTCAATTCGTAAGTTCTATTTGTTAAGAGATCTTTGTCCTAAGAAGATTTTAGTGAACTTGTACCATGCTTTGGTAGGGTCTAGGTTAACTTACGGGTTGTCTTGCTGGGGAGGGGCGTACATATCTACAATCAAGCCTCTAATAACATTGCAAAAATTTATTGTTAGAATAATTATGAAGGTTTCAGTTTTTGAACCCTCACGACCATTGTTTTTTCAATTAAATATTTTACCCTTAAGAAACTTATACATTTTTAAAGTTTTAAAAATATTTTTTTCCAAAAGTACAGCAAACAGTACGACTACCAAGCCTTACCGCCTTCGAAATGACTTTGCCTTTCCTCTCCCAAGACCACACATGACTTTGTTTCAACAATCGTATTCTTATAATGGTCCTCGTCTTTACAACCTTATGTTTGATAAGATTGTAAATATAAGAAACAAACCTCTTACAATAAAAAACATAAAAATCTGGCTTTTAAATGAAGAAAGTGTTGAACAATACTTGTAGATTTAGTACATTAAGTATTATTGTATGTTTGTTTTAGTTACTTTTCCAATGTTATATTTTAGTTTACTGCTTTTCTTTTGAGAAGCCTTTATTCTGTATTAGTTTATCTCTGTTTGCTTCTTTATATATACAAAATATATTTAAGATGTGCCCTCCTCGTCTAGTAGGTATATGATATTAAGGTTAGTTTTATTTTGTAATATAATTTTTATATAGTGTTACCGTAATGATAGTCCGGCTGGTTCTTTTCTTTCCTATATTTAAGTGTATATTGTAAAAAAGGTACCTCTAACGGGCTTTGCCTAGGGGAACCCAGTATTCATCAAAAGTTACCTAATTGTGTTTGTTTTTTTTTTCTATATACCATAATGATATTTCATGTAACAATATGTATTTGTCTTTGTATTCTTCTTTTGATGAATAAATCTTCATTTATTATTATTATTATTATTATTATTATTTTGGCGCGCACACAGCTGATTAACTACGACTTCCGTTATTATTTGAACATTGTAATTGAACAAATGAGTATTTTTTACTTTGTTTTTAAGTTTTTTTCTTGACATTATTTAATTTTCAAACAGTGTTTTTATGGAAAAATTCTACATTTTTTTATTGGCCTTTTTTTAATTACCGGTATGTGTTCCAAAATTTCGGGGGGGGTTTCGACCCCCTGACCCCCCCCCCCCCGCTGGCTACGGCCTTGCTTTCAAGTACAATAAAGAATTTAAATATGAAGTACAAAAAATAAGAAACTCCCCTGAACTGGATTAGTCCAGTGTGTGAACAATAGCGTACATGAACCCAGACGTAAACATGGTTTGAAGACCGGAAATATACTGTCGCAAAGGAAGTGTGTGGCATCTTAACATCCGGGGTAGCGGACCGCTTTCAATTCTTAGAACACACCTGTCCGCGGCAAAACTATTTCAGTCTGATTTGTTTCCTCAATTCAAACAAATGTCACGAAAAAGAAGTAGGCCTAAGCATTAACGGATTCATATCAACTGAATAAAAATTGACACAACTGCTTGTTTTAGGTCAATTTTATTGACCTAAAAAGTCATCTCTGTTGTACATAACTGATACTCTGCTGTACAACAGATTATGTACAACAGAGATGACTTTTCGTCAGCAATTGTGATTAAGATTTTTAGGCTATATTGCAATTTAATTTAACTTTGTGATCGAATTATACCTGTTTGATGGAGTAACTAGTTTTTATTGACATAAGAGATAACCGTTTTTACTGAAGCAGACATTACTTATCATCACTGGCGTAAATATAAATAAAATAATGATAAGAGCCCCCCCAGTGTCCCTAACCACCAGCCGCCACTGGTTGAGTCTTGGCATATCATCAGGGTCAACATACAGGATTGTCTCTTAAATGTACAGTGCTAATGCACTGTTAAGATTTTTTGCGCTTTGAAAGATTTCTCTGCAGGATTCTCGACTCTGCAGGCCAGAAAGGACCCTAATGGCTTTTTTGCAGGATTAGGATTCTTTTTAATATTGTGGTAGATGTTCCCCAAACTATAAGTCCATATAGTATATGTGTTTCAAAAAGAGAGAAGTAAGCTGTTTTAGTGGTTTGATTGTTACATATTGCTATTATTTGTTTAATGACATATAGTCCGGTGTTAAGTTTTTTACTCAGACTGCCACTCTTCTATGAGGCAGAGCGTTACTGTCGAATGTCGGTTAAGACCACCTAAGACCCTTCTCATAGAACCATACAACAGCAATCTTTTTTTAAAAGCTGTGTTCGTATGAATTGAGGAGACAAAATTAGGTATTTTAGGTTGCTATGATCCTTCACACCATTCTAGTCTATGATAGATCAAGTTTGAACATAAAGCCACTGTCCTTTGAAAAGAGAACAAATAGTTACTATGAGCACCTAAATTTGGTGTTTTGGTTATAAGAATATCCTGGGCAGTGTTATGACCATGTGTTCTATCACCCCACATACCGACGTGTATCATTTGTGTACACAAAATTTAACACATTTTTTCGTTTTTTTTTTACTGAATGTCGTAAGATCTTCGGATCCTTTAGAAACCCGTCTCTATGATTTTGTTTACGATCCGATCATTATATTGCTTGTAAGGTACAAAAATAGATTTGGTATTATTGTCCCTGATTTGATAGAAACCGGACGATACTTTTGAAACTTATAGTTATAAATGGACGTACTTAAAATGAACACATGAATCTGAGGGAGCAAAGTACAGTATACAATCGGGCTTGTTTGGTTTCAAAACACACTTTCTTTCACTTATCCATTTACCCTAGTAGTTTGCATATATCCCAGGACTCAAGTCCATTGCCAGATACAGTCACAGTTGTGCCCGATGAGGTTGTCATTCCCACGTGACGTGGCGCGGGCGCGGGCGCGGCGCCGAGCGCTACAAAGTCGATGGTGTGGTTGTGCCAGTGTTTACCGGCCTCGTGTAAGGAGCAAGGAGCCGCGCTCTGGGAACGGATCCAAGATGGCGGCCACTTGAGTCCGATAACAACAATGTGGGTTCAAGTGGCGTTCCCACTGTAGAAAAACCCCCGCCGCCAGACGGGCAATACGACTGATCGGAAACGATCGACCGATAACCATTCAACCTCGCGAATCGTCTTACACCACTCTACAGGCTCGTGCAAATCGGCGTAAGCTTATGTTGACTAAAAATTCGATTTCTCATCAGTCCTATAAAATTTGCAAATCAGCACGCTTACCTTAGTGTTATTTTTATTCTGTGTGACATTCCGCAAAAGAGCCCTTCAATAAATTATTTTTTCTTTTAATTATCTTTATTAAAATATAAATTTTTATTTGGTGAAACACTAGAAGTATTCTTTTCCGTTTGAGATATAAAACGTTATTAAACTTTTATTTTATTTATTTTTTATTCACATTTCCTAGTTATTAAATATATTTTAAAATGTGACGAAAATAATTATATTGTAAATATAAAATTAAAGTATTTTAAAGCAAAAACAACAAATCCCGCAACATTGCTACTCCTGACTGATGTTTACCTGCGCCTCACCTGGGCGCCTTCTCCGTCCCGTCGGCAATCGGAGTGCAGCACTCATATTGCAGGTGGGACGATGAAGGCGTAACTGACTTATGGTACTATTTCGGTTCATCTTTTAGTAAGGAAAACACTTGCAACTGAATCTTATGGGGGTTTGAGGATAGTATGGAGATGTGTGATTTTAATTGAATGACATCCCAAGGTTCACTTTTTAGACAATTGAAACATCTATATATATAATACGTGATGCCCTTTTTTTGTTAACACTACTCCTCCCTTATTTCTGGACCAATTTTAAAGTTTGAGGTGTCAAAAGAATGGTCTCAGATCGTAGTTTTGCAATAAGGTTTTAGATTTTTGATATTTTAATTCTGAAGCTCACGGGAAGCGCTCAAAGTTCAATTTTTGTCCATAAGATTAACATGGGGAACAATTTATATTGAATTGCTAAATAAAACAGCTGTTGATAGTTAAACAAACAAACACATATGTTAAAAGCTGAATAGAAGCAAATTGAACTGGTACTGAAATATCAACACAATTTCATACTTTAATACGAGGAGTGTCTAATCTGAGGTTTTAACCTTTTCTCAAAATGTAGCGGGTAGACTTTGTTTGAACGTTTTATTTACGTGTAGGCCTATATGGGCACAAAAATAAAATTAGTAACTTAACCCTAGAAAATTTAATTTTTCTGTACGAACCAATTTTGGAAATTGAAATTTTTTCTGGGTGGGTTGTCCGATTAGTATTGAAACAATAACGGAAGGTGACAAATATTAAATAGAACTAAATTTGTGTGCATAGGTTTTCAAACTGCTGTGAGCTATATAATTTACAGGAAAATTAAGGAAAAGGGATGGTTGGTTGCAAGAAATCTAGATATTCTAGATACTGTGGTTGGTTGTAGGCGTAATAATCTGTTTGTTTACTACAAAAACATTTAATGCAGAATGCTACACATATTAAAACGTCTGTTTAAAAGGAACATTTTAAAGTTTTTTACCTCCAATATATAAAAAAATCTTATTGCAAAAATGGTTTGTATAAAGAGAAATTTTAACCAAAATTTTAATGCACATAAAACTAAAATGGACCACACCAACAAAGATGTAGATTCTCTTAATTTTTATGATTTCTTAATTTAAATTTTGTAATGCCATAGACAGTTAAGTTCAAGAGGATTTAGTTCTTTATAAATAGTAATGTGACTCATTCACTATTTTGACGATTAGGTACCTCATACAGTCAGTGGCGGATTTACGAAGGTTGGGGCCCTAGGCCAACTTTTCTGTGGGACCCCCCCCATCACTGACCAAAGTACAATACTAAAATCCTCAGATTAAGCTAAAATCGTCGTGTTTTTATCCTATGCTTTAGTACGAGTAAAGTGTAATTGTATGTGTACACTCTGATCCATGAGAACGAGCTCGTCTTGAAAAGATGCTGGAATATCCAGCTATTAAATGGGGTGGGGAACGGGGCCCATTATGCTTTATCATTGACTATATTTATAGTCAATGGATCAATGCTATATAACTGGAGTCACTATACTCTCTGTTCAAACGTTTGTGAAAAGCGTGCCGCTGTATTTTAGGGATGTTATGTCTGTTACTTGGTCAACTTGGTGTTGGTGGGAGGCTATCAAAAGAGTCAAGATGGCTATCCGTATGGTACTCAATTTTACCAAACTGTATTTAATCGTGTTGGTGCAATGGGGTCCTTATTGATCACAATGACTTCACTAGAGTCTCTCTGTTGTGATGTGAATTTAGGTTTTTCAACTAAAATGGTCTGCAAAAATCAGGGCTCAAAGCTGATGTTTATCTTTACCGTGCAAGTACATCCTTAAAAAATATATGTGTATTGGGACTCCGTGCGGCCCCCCTGCAGCCCGCGGCCCTAGGCCAGGGCCTAGTCGGCCTAGTGGTAAATCCGCCACTGCATACAGTACTACAAAACAGCCGTAGTGGAGTGCTGCATAACTCATAAGACCGGGGAGTTGTAATGAAATGTTGATTTTTATTCTGTTGTCATTTACGTTTTATGTTTGATGAACTAGAAACAACATCTGTGAATTTATTCTAAATTTTATAGGAGTGTTTAGACAGAAGCCCTAAGACATATCGGCAAAAGAACAACTACGTAATCTTAGCTAATTTAGATCTAAAAGAACAACCACTAAATCTCAACACTAACACATTGGTAAGTTGGAAAATTAGTAATGAAGATCGATTGATGAAACAACAATAATGTTTAATCTGATTTTCACTATAATTTGATTTGTCTTCAAAGTAACTCTGTTCATCATCATTTAATTAATGATGCTTTCTAACAACTGGTCGATGTTAGATAGTAACAAGACTGGGGTTTGGACCGTTCCCTGTCAAAACGTTAAAAAATGCCACTGGCGTATATAGACACTAGAAAAATTAACATGGAGTTAGGTTTGATCACCAGGTATACTCGAATAAATGCAGCGCATTGCGCTGCACGGGCCCCCTAGTTATTTATATATTTTGCGACAGTAATTTAATTAAACTGTATATTTGGTTTAATACGACATTGTTTGCCTTCCTTACTGGTTGAATGCTCTCTACATCCTTGGTTTATGGTCTCTGCTATTCAATATAATTTAATACTTTTATTTTTAAAATTGTTATATTAGGCCTAATACGAAATTAGTTATCTCTTGCACATATTATTTATCTTCAGCATTGCACTTTAGTACCTACCTGCTGGATTGATTGTGCCTTTGATTATGTTCATCATTGTAAATTTTATTGATGATTTTTTTTTAATTTTCAATTAGTTATTAAACAATTTAGTACATAGGGTTGAGAGGTTTGTAAGGCTACGGTTGGAAATGAAGTAAGGGTAAGAGTAAGGCTAAGGGCAAAGTTGATAGTGAGGTTAAGGGTGCGCTCTACCTCGGCGTCAAAATCGTCGAGCGAGACTGTTAACTGCCGCTATACGCGGAAACTCACATTTTGGAAAATATATGACGGGTGATTTTAAATTTTGTTACTTTAATGCTTTTTTGGTTTCAGTGCGAAATCGATCGGTGGTCTAATAACGATGTTTTGAAATTTCAGACCTTTCGCATCTCCCTTCTTGCATCGTTATCTATAAACTTTTTACCAATCTTATTGCAGATTCTTGTTCTTAAGATTATATTGTACTTGTGTATCGTCTTATTTTTTCTTAAAAAATTGTTTTTAATACGTTAAAACTTGATACAAAAACGCTTATTTCAACATTATTAGCAAGCACCCTGCTTATTAATTTAAATTTATATTGAAATTTTAAGGCGATAGCGGAGTACAAAATTATATTACGAAAAGAATGACACCAAAATATTTTAAATCAGTTTACAACTGGGGCGACAAGCACGGAGATTCTAAACCCTTGCATCCATCATTAATGATTAATCGCATTTGTCTACCAAGTGAATCCCCAACACCCGATTACAGCGATACTTCCTAGAAGAAATAAATCTCGTTCCGTCATGTTAAAAAGCTGCTAAGCCCGTGGTGAACGGATGTTAATCACTCCGTAACATTATGGGGCCCCTGTAACCGGAGCCTCGGCGCGCCATGTGATGCGGCGACGTGGCGCTAGAGGGCAGCGGTAGCGGGTAGGCGCCAGGCCCCCCTGGGAACAGCGCGGGCGCGGCGTGACGACAGCGGCGTCGACACGGTCATCCGTCAACCAGGGGACCACGGCCACGGCCACGACGCGGCGTTCCACCCTTCCCTGCTACAGGACGAAAACGCTTTAATTCGTTTTTTTATGCCGACAATCAATAAATTTAATTCCAAACCAGGATTTAGACTAAATGCACCAAAGGTCTTGGAATTAATTCTGTGTGATCAAAAGTAAAAGTACGATCTTCAACAAATCTTCTATCAGGAACATAATTTTTGACTTTCTCAACCAGTCAACGAGCTCACACACACATCTCTTCTGTTATACATGTATTACATCAGTCGGCATAATTAGAATGATACTAATTATATATATATATATATATATATATATATATATATATATATATATATATATATATTAGGTAATGAAGTTCACAGGTAAGGGCTATTATAATCATTATAATTAGAAAATTAAACACGAGTACCCTTTTTTCGAAGTAGTTCACTTGGAAAATTTCTAAATTTTGAAATCAAAAGTAGCAAAATGGGCATTAAAGATGTATACTAAATATGTAAAGGTTACAAAGAAGATAAAAATAATATTTTTAATACAATGCAAGTCGACAAACAGAACACCTACCCCAGAAATAAAAGGAATAAAAATAATCTGTGAATAAATTTTATAAAACTGATAAACGAAATTTTAATGTTATTAGGTGCTTAAGTTTTTTTAGCGAATTTCCCTACAGGGAATACTCTATTATGGCAGTAGTCACGGTAAGACCTAAGCCCGGAACTATGTTACTTTTTCGTTTTGAGGTCCCCAGAAAACAAAAAACACTATTCACTAAAATTCATATATAATGAATATATTCATATGTATATATTTAATGTGACCGTGAACACGATAACTTTTGAACGGAACCTCCAATTTTGATGAAATTTTGTACAGTGGTGTAAGGCATTATTTACTTGATCGATTTTGCAAACCAGAATGATCGGACTGTATTAGCGGGGTTTTATGGGGTTTCAAATGGGCAGAGAATGGGTTTTTGGCTTTTTTGACCTTAGTTTTTAAAAATTCCAACAATTTAACTGAAACCATTTAGAAGAGCTCAAAAACAAACAATTTAGTATTTAGAATTTTTGACTTAGCCTTAATGGTTATGGAAAAATCGTTAACTTGAAATAAATGTTACTTGTCACCATAAAAACGAGCTCAAAAAACTTAAAATATACTATTTTTAATTATTGCTCTACAAGTGGTTGCGGAGAAAATTCAATGGTGTCATTGAAATAATATTTCTATTACAAAAGCTAACTATAAATCAAAGCCAACTAATCTGGCTGAGTGCTATTACAAGAGGCTGAAGCTCATTCGTGTCGCAACACTGATGTCCACAAATAATAAATTATAAATAAAATTGATGGACTGATCGAATCCCGGGTGAGACATAAGAACCTCAACTGGGACTATGGCTCTATTAACAAATCCAAATCATGAATTAGAAAAATTACTAAGGATGAAATTGTTTTAAACCCAAATCAACTCCCTTAAATATGAATTAAACAATTAAAATAAATTTTTAAGCTCTTTTTTAACAATAAAAATCCATTTTTATACCCTTAACATCTACTTTGTTTTGCATAAAATAAACACAATGACAAAACAAAAACATTATCCATCGGTGCAGGATACACACAGTTTACATTGTCGGGATTGTTGGGACTAGGCGGAATAGTAAAGGGGCGGAAGTCAGTATAGGTCGGATTATTATTCAATTTGTCTGGTTTACGCGCGTGTTTGCCACAGCTTTATGAGGCCATGTGCGCCAGGCTCCACGCTCCACCTATAAACAATCCCTGAAATATTGGTCGGCAACCTGTATAAGTATTTATAGACACTTATTTATACATAGGCCATTTTTGTGAAGTCCTTTGGAGCTTTACATTTGTTTAAATATAGAGTTGACGCATAAGAAGAATCAATTAATAGTTATTTAACTTGTGTATCCAAATAAGACCCCACCCATTGGTTGTTAAACATCCACATGAAAATGCAGCGTTTAAATATCCTTATAGGTATTCAAAGCTGTCGCACGCTCACTGAGGAATTCCCCAGGATGTTTAACCCTCTCTTTAAGCGGAGATTCAACCAGAAAACTAAACTATTACAAAACATTTAGTAAAAGAGAAAAATTTATTATTATTTATAGGTTTTAAACTATTTATTAGTCTATTTATAAATATGTAAGTATAGTTAAATACTTAAATAATACTTACGTACATAGTTATAAATATAGAAATGGATACTTAATTATATCTATAAAATATTTATTACAATTGGATATAAATATACTGTTTACAAATATACTGTAAATATACTCTTTTTTAACGCTTCGGAAATGCCTTTCATGTGTGTGTATGTTTTTAAAAATTTTACGACGTTCATATGGATGTTGTTTGATTGAAAATATACTCTTTAGAGGCCTTAAACCTTTGGTAGCATAAGACCAAGCAAGTAGGCACAGGTCTAGTTATTTAACTTAGACCTAAAAAAGTCTAACCTGACCTGACCTGACCTGTCTAACATAGACCTGAAAAAACGTAGACCTGTCAACTACTACTCGACATTGCACAGGTTTTTTTTAACCTTTTATTGCTAACTAACGAATATAAATCTAAGAATAATTTGGACACACAGAGAAATATTAAAATACGTAAGAAACTTACTTGAGAAATTCTAAAAATTCCTTGAAAATCATCGACTTATGAAGCCCTCTAAGATTATCATAACCTAGCAACGACCTTCAAGTTCACAAAGGATGTTTATATCAACCAAAAACACTATAAAGTTCATATTGTACAAAAAAATTAGAAAGAAAAACAATTACATCCTAGAGGGGTGGGCGAAGGGGGGGAGCGGATGAACACCTGACGCGGCTCGGCGCACATGCGTACATGTGTCAGGGCTACTGCACATGCGCAGCGCGTGCTGCAGGAAACATCTGTCTGGCGAGTAACGACCCTGCGCGGCGGTGTTTGTAAATACAAGACTACGACTGCTGCAGTGAACGCGGATCGTTAGCTGTGCGATTGAGTCGGAAAATTAATAGGTTTATAACTTGAGGTAAAGTCATTATAAAACACGAACAGTAAACAAACTGCACTGTTTATAATGAGAGGCAGCGGCCGTAGCTCAGTGGTAGAGCTCTGGGCTATCACAAAGCGGGCCCAGCTTCAAATCCCGGCTCGGGGACAAAAAGATCGTTCGACCGCTCTCGTGGTTCGGAAGTCACGTTAAGCCGTTGGTCCACCTGCATAGAAAACAAAGAAGTGCAGGCATTTCAGGCGAGGAGAACTATCAGTTAATGCTGATTTCCCTCCACTAAAAGCCATACGATATATTATTATATTACTGTTTATAATTTTCACTACTCTACGAAAGTACACTTTCTAAACGTATGAGCTATGAAAATAGATTATTCCCGCTACTGCACGGCAAAATTACATAACTTTCTTTGCATTTGTGGTGCACGGAAAGTAACCGTTATGGAATTTTGCGGTGGAGATCGATCATCTGTTGCTTTAAACAGATCAGCTGTTGCGTAACACTGAATTTTCGTGCGTATGTGCCTCGCCACAAGGACGGAAACCGGGCGTGCATCATTTGCGCATCATGCGGAGAGCCAGGTAGAAGGGATGCTTGTTTTGCGCATCGAGCTCCAGGGGGCTCTCAGGTATATGCATCGTTTGCGCACTGCAGGGTGGTGGAAGTGGCATTATTTTTATTTTCAAAGTTATTGAAAACTCATGTCCGTGTTCAAATGGTCTTTTGAATGATTAAACGTGTAATGTCTTAAGTATGGCAATGAATGATTGAATGATTGAACTTTGAATTATTAAACGTCTTATGTCTGACATAAGACATATAAGTTTAAAAATTAGCAAAACAATATTCAACAGAACAGAAATAATGGCGAATAATCGACACAATATCACGGCCTTGACCGTACATTAACACTTGGATTTCATGTTTACCATTTGTAGTTTGTTTCTAAATTAGACAGGAAAAATAAAAAATAACAAACGCCTAACTGAACACTGAATCTAAGAGCTCCTTAAAGGTGTAACTCTGGTGGCTCACTGACACCGACTAGAGGGTTTGAGAACGAAAGTGAATTAGTTTGTTCTTTACTTGGAATATGTCTAAAATTCCAGGGGGTGGGTGCCCAATGTCCGCAGGTCAGCGCCCCTTATGGCGCGAAGGATTTGGTATGCGCACTCGATACACATGTGTTGCCGTCCAGTGGTATGTGTGGGGGACGACTGTCTGCGAATTGTTGTCGACAGGCTGAGGCTACCTGGACGGGAGAGAGCGCAAATGAAGCAAGGGGATTAGGCGACCCTTCGAAATATTTTACAGAAGGATTAAAAAGTGCGCAAATGATGAACGACCGGAAAATCAGCGTTTGAGTTGGGGTTTTTTTTCTTGATACTAAGTTGAATAAACAAAAATACTCATGTTGTTTACAAGTTTTTCAACATAGTAAAGAAAAATAGTGTTCATTACTCGTCTCAAAAGTGCCATTGCAGGGCTCGATAGCCTTTTCCTCGCTCGGCTTCGTCTTCGTAGGGTAAATGCAATCCCTCCCCGGAGTAAGTCACTTTCGAGACAAGTAATGAAAACTACTACAGTGGATCACTGAAGAGAAATACGGAAATGGGTTATTTTTAAGACAGGTAAATCTAATCAACGGGTTGACAAAAAGTTTAAAGAGGGCCTCAATAAAATTTAGATGTTTGTCTCAGAAATAAAATTGAAATAACTATTGCATATAAATCACTGAGACATATTTTTATCGTAGCCGGCTCCCTCACAAAGGAAAGGGTCTCATAAGTGTTTTATTTTATCAAGAAGAATAATGGCCCCATTAACACACATCAAGATAGTGAACGACCTTTGACAACCACTTTCAAAAGTTTACTGAAACTAATAACTGACATTGAAAATGGTAGATTGTCATTCATTCTTCAATGAATTTTAAATCACAGAAATCAAAATTTAAATCTTAACATAATTGGCACTTCCCCCTTTTCTCGTAATGAGGAAAAACCCAAAGCCTTATTTTACCTAATTACTTAAACATTGTTTTGTAAGTATTTTTTACGCATTCATAAGACGCTACATTGAGTTCCACTCGTTCGCGAGTTTTTACGAATCTGGCACGAATTTTTATTCTCTTATGCTTCAGTGCACTTCCAATTTGCTAAAATTTCAAATTTAAAAATGCTGAAACATCGCATTGAAGCGCTGGAGTAAAAGAGCTATAGTCTTAAAGTTAAATTGAAGTGATCCAACTCACGGGGGGTACACTTACTTTTACTTTTATACATCAGTTGATCTAGTAACATAGTAACAAATAGTTTTGAACGACTCATAGTTTCGACTTTCTACGGGTTTTCGAAATCCCAGCTCCAGTTTGTCACGTCCACTTCTCCAAGTTCCAAGTTAAGGCTTGATCTACCAGCAGCGCTGTGGCAGAGGCAACTGTACTGTTGACAATATCTATGTTGCGAGCTGCGTTAGTGTCAAGAAATAAACAAGAACACGGAGTCGGCAATTTGTCGGATAGGTTTGTGATGATGCGGGCCATGTGGCTTCTGTCTGTCGGGTTGGGTTGGGGGGGGGGGGGCACGGGGGGCCTCCGCCCCCGCTGCTGAAGATATACTCTTAGCGGAATTAGAAATATCCATCTTAAACATGAAGATCAATGTGGAATATTCCACTTAGTGTAAAAATTACTCCAAACACATTTGAAAAGAGTGTACACAGGGTATAATTTTATTCATTAAACCATTGCATTTCAATAAATCAAATATAGGTCCGGGCTTGGTGTAAACAACAGAGCTCAGTTGTAGTAAAGTCCCCGTACAGTTTTCAGCTTTGATGAATTTTGCAACCCAATCCACGTTATTATTTTCGAAATTACTATTTAAGTCCTACGGTTGATCGACTAACCGATTTATTTGTATTCAGAGATTGTATATTTATTTCATTGTAGGCTACACCGTATCCCAGAAAAGAAGTGTACAACTTTGTAACTTCATAAATCACTTTTGAACTGTTGTGTGATTTGTAGAAGTAATTTGTTCTGGAGTGACATTGCGTAAAGTTTTATTCAAATTCATCAAAAAATGATTAGCTTTCTGATTGTTGCTGCACTATCTGCACTATTTCCAAAACAAAACCTATCATAACAGTTGCATTAAGGATGAAGGTTGAAAACACGATGTGTTGAATGGTTCATTGAAGCTACAGTGCTAGGGAAAAAAGAAGATTTAGAACAGGATAAAATGAATATCCTCAAACAAGAAAAACTATCTGGGCGGGGACGTGAAGTTTACGGCCACAAGAAGCATAAGAGCATAAGAAAGGATACGGTAGGATACGGTACTTGCACGTTCTCTATTGTTAAGAAGTGTGGAAGTAAGTACTATAATTGAGTACTATGATAAATTGATGTGGCAACATAATTATACTGAAAGAATAATACTGTAGAATAGAATAATAACTGTTACATTTTTTTTATATTGTAAATACTTTAGTGTTAATTTTAAAACTATAAAGAAATTATGGTGTACCGTAATTCATTTTCATCTTTTTAAAGACCCATTTCGCCTTTTTAAAGACCCATTGTAAAATCCTTACGGATACACAAACCCAAAGTAATCATTGTAATTAGGATGCCGTGCATGGGTTAAACCAAAACGCGTCTTTTATTTTTGTCATTTTTTCGAATTCAGTTAAATCGTGCCTATCACAAACGTGCCCTCGTTCTAAGTTATCTCGACAGAAGGTAAAAGTAAAATTTCTAACTATTCAAACAACCAGGTAAAAAATACTACCTCGAATAGTTCATCCAATGTAAATTTATCATTTTTATGAAGTAGTCCTGAGGAAAATCTAAATAGCCTTGCTTGTTGATTTAATTCAATTGTGTTACGGTAATCAGGCTTTAAAGCCAACTATACATTTTCCAGGTGACAGCTGTGTCAAAACCAATGCTTCAAAGTAGCATTCTATTTTTTTCGTTGTTATTAGTGCACGGCCACACGGGCGTATTTTTCACGTGGTAAATGCTAGCTTATTTTCACGCTGCTTGAATTGAGAATTCAATTATAATTATGAGAGCTATGGCATTAAAACACACTCCGTGTAGCATATGCCTTTACAATTTCATGCTGCTCATATTTCTCGCTAGCTTTCATGCTGCCTTCATGCGTGGAAAAATGCTCGTGTGGCCGTAGCCAATAGTTCGTTGCCTTGATGAAAACTCATAAGACCAATGTTAAAAAATTACACTTTATAAACTTATTTTTAGACTAAAACGATTATACCTTAAGTTAAGGCAGCATCTAAACTTATTTTTGGACCAAACCCCTCTGAAATGCAAAGTTAAAGCAAAATATACACGCTAAACTTCGAGATCATTGAAAAATACATCGCCTCAGACACTCCTCGTATTATAGAATTGGATTTGACCTCAAAACAAAAAAGTATCATGGTCCCGGTCTTGGGTCTTTCCGTGACTACTTCCATAATATTATTACCGTATTCCCTATAGGGAAATTCCCCAAAAAAGTTAGAAAAATACAGTAGGCCTATTGGAGTTCATATATTTTCCTGGATACGTTATTAATAAGTTGTAATTGTTTTATGCTAGGAGAACGAAGTTGAAATCTAGTATTTTACGACTTCATTGATACACTAAAATCCCAGTAGGACACGGGTTGTACCAGTCTGTTGTCCGCAGGTGAGCCCCGCCCCTCTGTACCACATGCGGCTGGTAGCGGGCGCCAGCGACGCTTGGCCCTAGACAGATAATCTTATTTATGACTGAGGACATGACAAAAACCGCTCCCCATTAGCCAAAGCTGAATCACTAGGGATTTACGACCTACGACCACTAAAGACTCGGACCTCTTAAGAATATCGACTAATATATGTCGTCCGTCCCTTCATTTTAGGATCATCTGCTTGTTTTTGCCACATAAGCTTCCTAGCGCTTCAAGTTGAAAATCCTGTTACAACGTTAAAATACAACTACGGATTTTCAAATGTCATAAGTTTAAAAAATTGGATCGGATTATATAAAGTATATTGTATATATGCATAGATGTATGTGATAAAAATAACACATGTGTAAAAAACATTTATTACTTAGTGTTTCAGATTTCATTTCGTTTCCATGCTTGTGAAAAAAGAACAAACTTTGAGCCTTAAAGAAATAAAAGAAGAATTAATCTTTTGTGACAACAACTTTAGGGTTTTCTCTTGATTAAATTGAAGGGGAAATAGAAAAACACAAATTGCTTCTCAAACTTAATCAAATATGCTATGAGTATAAAACACTATTAATTGCACATCTAAGTCACTCATCATAGATTAGCATATGTCTGTACATTTACAACGACTTAGTATTTGTAATCACTTATAACTATTCTTTTAACTTCTCCTGACGACTCTTTATCAAACATGTCACTTTTTGTTTAAAATGTTAGCGGCATCCCTTTGCCACTCCGCTGTGGGTGTGTTCCGCAATCCGAGCCCATCAAATCAGTCTGAAGACCTAAACCAAACACTGCAAGCGATACTCCCATGGGTGTGATTAACAGAGGAATCTGATAATTAGGGCCGGATTAAGCGGGTAGACGTGTAGGCTCGGTTACAGGGCGCCCCTGTGGCTGCTGCCCGGGCTAACGCTAACATCCACCCCCTCACCCAACCCCCACACAACCCTAGACTGACAAGTTTATTTATAAAGAAGCTTTCCGATTTGTCGTTTATGGGCAAAATACACGGCTCTGGCAACAATCTGTCCAACTACGGGACATTAGCGGGGATCGGTTGATAAACAACACTTGTCATCTTGACACAAAATGATTGTGGGAGGAAATTTCAAGCTTTAGATCGGTTTACTTTGGGATTCGATCCTGGTTGGAAGGGTAGGTTTTATAATGTTGAGGTTCGCAAAAAATGTTTACAAATAAAATGTCTAACTTCCATATCCGGTCTGAACTTAGTAAATTACAAAACAACAATGGTGTCATGGCAATTTTTGCAGTGGCGGAACGGTACCTGGCCCAGATTTGAGGTAGGGCGTCCCAACAACCCGCTACCCCTCCCCCCCCCCCCAAACTACACTTACAGAATTGTTTATGTTATGCTGTTAAATTGCCCAATTTAGTGTTTTTACTTTTTGACAAGGTTTTTTTCATTTATTTTTTATGCTGTCTGCTAACTTTTAACTTGATTAAAAAGAAATTCAAAGCCGAACTCAAAAACTATTTTTGGCAGGCGTAGGCTACGTAGCCGCAGTAGGCTAGGCCTGTTGTAGAAGCGGCAGATGCCATCTTTGAAGCGGTATCGCAAGAGTTATAATCACTCATGATTACAATTAATCATTTATTTACAACTGAATCGCTTATTTGAGAAACCACACATATCCATTTTTTTGACATTTTCACTTTACAACTGATTTGGCTTCTTTTAGCGAATTTCCCTATAGGGAATACGCTATTACGGTAGTAGCCATGGTAAGACCTAAGCCCGGGACCACTTTACTTTTTCATTTTGAGGTCCCCAGAAGCCAAAAACACCATTCGTTCATTTTCATATATATGTATATATATATGTAACCGTGGTACTGATAACTTTTGAAGGGGACCTCCGATTTTGATGAAATTTGGTATGGAGGTGTAAGACCAGGTCTATTTTCATGAGTTCGCGAACCAGCATTGTCAGGTTATGGGAACGGGGTTTTATGGGGTTTCAAAGGGGTCAAAAATGGGTTTTTGGCATTTTTGGACCTTAATTTTTAAAATTCATCAATTTTAACTGAAACCATTTAAAAGAGCTTAAAAAAACAAACAATTTGGTATTTTGAATTTTTATCATAGCATAACTGGTTACGGGGCAAATCCAAAAATGTGTTTTCCATGTTATTTTTATGGGAAATCAAGAAAACCCTATATCTTGCTTATTTATTGACATAACTTAATCAAATTTGGTATGTACATTATCTACATAAGGTTTAACTTTTACTTGCTTACAAAACCCATATGGCGGCAAACCTACATACTCACCCCCATGGGGTTTATGGGGAAAATAAAAAAATGCCAGAGCTTGACACAATTTTTTGTTTACATTCACCAATTATTGATTAACTTAGATTTTCTAACAACACCCAATGGCAGCAAACCTACATACTCGATCCTACGGTGTTTTTATGGGGAAAGTAAATAATCTGAAATTCCATTGGAAATTCGCTGAGTACGCAGGTCTGCTGCGACGGGGCTATTAATGTAAATACATCGTTTTCTGTAGAAACAACACTAATCCTATGTTGCCAAGGGCAACTATTGTTGAATTAAAATCAAAAGAGTATTGAGACTGGCGGTGCTTCGGCAGTATTCGGCAACACTCGGGTAAACCCGCTGATTTAATCAGCTGGTAATGGAAAATTCGGCTCATCTGGCGAATTGATTCATTTGAATCGATCTTTTTCACGAATAGAATGTTGAACCTATTCTTTTGTTCGTATGATACAGCTGTTTTCCTCACCTGTCTTAATGCGATAAAATCGAATTTCATCGATAAATTGACGTTAATATTCTATGACGTACTTTTGAGTCACTTGAATATTTAATTAATTTTAAGTTTGTACGTAACAGTAAAAAAGAGTTAAGTTACCAGGGATACACTCAGTTTGAAAGCGAGGTTAATTACAGGGTTCGCGCCTCGTAAATGCCTATAATCTCTTAAGAAAATTTAATTACGAATGATGAATTGTACCATTTGATTTTGTACGTTGGTTTTGTACTGATTGAATAATTAGGCAGTGGATGAAAGCTAATCAATTTAGTTACGGTAAGTAGATATGAAACACCGTTTCTGGCGCACCTCGTACTTCCGATTTTCGACCCTCCAAGAACTTCATTTTTGACTGGTTTTGGACCAGTTTGTTATCGGATTGTAGGCTAATTACAACCATTTTACAACATTTTACAACATTTTCTCAGGTTTTTCCAAGGGTCTTTTGAGGAAGTACGAGGGAAGTATGAGGGAAGTACGAGGAAGTACGAGGGAAGTACGAGGGAAGTACGAGGTGCCCTCTTAACCTACCCTTGTAAACCTCACATTTGACTGGTTCTGGGCCAGTTTGCATCTGATTTGGGGTTAATTTCAGCCATTTTTCAGGTTTTTCAAATGGTGTATTTAATCCAGAAGAAAAAATTAATCCAAGGAAGGGCAAGACGCACTCATCACCGAACCCTCGTAAACCTCATATTTGACTGGTTCTGGGCCAGTTTGTATCTGATTTCGGGTTAATTTTAGCCATTTTCAAGTTTTTCAAATGGTGTATTTAATCCAGAAATTTAATCCAAGGAAGGGCTAGTCTTAACCTTTGTTGTTTTAACCTAACATAATCCTGATTTCATATAGGTACGAAAATAACATCACTATACTTTAAGCTACCCAGTTTCATATAGGTACGAAAATAACATCACTATACTTTAAGCTACCCAGTTTCAGATACCTGGATTAAATTCGAAATTACCTTATTCTTAAGCCCTAAGGCATAGCAGCTAAGGCTTTAACCTGTGAATAGGGCCAATTATCCATCAGCCTAGGTCTAATGTGTTGGACCTAAGATCTAAACCTATGGCTTTACACCTGAGTCCAAAGCCCTAAAACCTAGCAGCTAAGGATTTGACCTGTGAATAAGGCCTATTAGAAAACAGCCTAGACCTGATGTGTTTTCACTAAGATGTAAACCTAAGGCCTTGTACCTGAGCCCAAAGCCCTGAAACCTAGCAGCTAAGGATTTGACCTGTGAATAGGGTCTATTTGCCAACAGCCTAAACATAATGTGTTGGCATTAAGATGTAATCCTGAGGCCTTGCACCTGAGTCCAAAGTCCTAAAACCTAGCAGCTAAGGATTTGACCTGTGAATAGGGCCTATTAGCCAACAGCCTAGACCTAATGTGTTGGACCTAAGATCCAAACCTAAGGCCTTACACCCAAGTCCAAAGCCCTAAATCCCATCAGCTATAAGGCTTTGACCTATGAATAGGCCCTATTTGCCATTGGCTTAGAAATAATGTGATGGGATAAGATGCAAATCTAAAGTCTTGCACCTGAGTCCAAAGCCCCAAAACCTAGCAGCTAAGGATTTGATCTATGAATAGGACCTATTAGCCAACAGCTTAGTTCTAATGTGTTGGGCCAAAGACCTAAACCTAAGGCCTAGTCTTGAAACCAAACGCCTTATACCAGACTAAATCCTTAGACCTAAGATCTAATTCCTTAGACCCGAGGCCTTAGACTTGAGGACTCAAACCTAGCAGCAATGGCTTTGACCTGTGAATAGGGCCTATTAGCCTTTAGCTTAGTTCTAATGTGTTGGGCCTAAGACCTAAACCTAAGGCCTGGTCTTGAGACCAAACACCTTATACCAGACTAAATCCTTAGACCTAAGATCTAACTCGTAAGACCTAAGATCTAACTCCTTAGACCCGAGGCCTAAGTCTTGAGGACTTAAACCCAGCATCTAAGCCTTTGACCTGTGAATAGGGCCTATTAACCACCAGCTTAGATCTAATGTGTTGAACCTAAGTTCTAAACCTATAAGGTCTTACACCTGGGTCCAAAACCCTAAAACTTAGCAGCTAAGGCTTTGACCTGTGAATAGGGCCTATTATCCATCAGCTTAGGCCTAATGTGTTGGACCTAAGATCTAAACCTAAGGCCATACACATGGTTCCTAAGACCAAATGCATTGGACCAAATTATATCCTTAGACCAACGATCTAATTCCATAGACCCAAGGCCTTAGACTAAGGTCCTAAAACCTAGCAGCTAAGGATTTGACCTGTGTATGGAGCCTATTAGCCAACAGCCTAAACCTAATGTGTTGGGACTAAGATGTAAACCTAAGGCCTTGCACCTGAGTCCAAAGCCTTAAAACCTAGCAGCTAAGGATTTGACCTGTGAATAGGGCCTATTAGCCAACAGCCTAAACCTAATGTGTTGGGACTGAGATGTAAACATAAGGCCTTGCAACTGAGTCCAAAGTAATAAAACCTAGCAGCTATGGATTGAACCTGTGAATAAGGCCTATTAGACAACAGCCTAGACCTAATGTGTTGGACCTATGATCTAAACCTAAGGCCTTACACCCGAGTCCAAAGCCCTACAACCTATCAGCTATGGATTTAACCTGTGAATAAGGCCTATTAGACAACAGCCTAGACCTAATGTGTTGGGACTAAGATGTAAGCCTAAGACCTTGCACCTGAGTCCAAAGCTCAAAAACCTAGAAGCTAAGGCTTTGACCTGTGAATAGGACCAGGAGGCCTTAGACTTAAGACCTAAGCCCTAAGCCTAGAACTAAAACCTGAACTAATTAGACCTAAGATCCAAACCTAAGGCCTTACATTGCACCTGAGTCCAGAGTCCAAATACCTTAGACTAGACTAATTCCTTAAACCTAAGATCTAATTCCTAAGACCCAAGGCTTTAGACTTAAGACCTAAAAACCTACAAGGCGGCCGCGATTCACAGCCCCTCATGTATTGAGCAAACATTAGGCAACGAGGTCTTGTTTCTTTGATTTTAAAATCATGATCAGCTATGGTTGTCAGATTCAGATTGGGGTGTTTTAAGACCAACCTCCATCTATCTTACCCAACACCTAAGACCCTACCGCATGGACCAGACCCAAGACATAAAGCTAGACACCATAGTCTTGGCTTTTAAGTTCTTACACCCAAGACCTAAGGCCCTACACCAGGGTCTAGAACCAACACCAAAGAACCGTGGTCTAGGATATTAGGTTCTTATTCCCAAGACCTAAGACCCTACACCAGAGTCTAGGACCAATGCAAGGTCTAAGGTCTGTGGTCTAGACTTTTAGGTTCTTATACCCAAGGACTAAGGCTCTACACCAGGGTCTAGAACCAAAACCAAAGGTCCGTGGTCTAGGCTTTTAGGTTCTTATACCCAAGACCTAAGGCCCTACACCAGGGTCTAGAACCAAGACCTAAGACCCTACACCAGAGTCTAGGACCAAGGTCTATGGTCCGTGATCTAGACTTTTAGGATCTTATACCCAAGGGCTAAAGGCCAAAAGGCCATTACCAGGGTCTAGAACTAAGACCAAAGGTCCGTGGTCTAGGATTTTAGGTTCTTATTCCCAAGACCTAAGACCCTACACCAGAGCCTAGGACCAAGGTCTAAGTTCCGTGGTCTAGACTTTTAGGTTCTTATACCCAAGGACTAAGGCCCTACACCAAGGTCTAGAACCAAGGGCAAAGGTCCGTGGTCTAGGATTTTAGGTTCTTATTCCCAAGACCTAAGACCCTACACCAGAGCCTAGGACCAAGGTCTAAGGTCCGTGGTCTAGACTTTTAGGATCTTATACCCAAGGGCTAAAGGCCAATACCATGGTCTAGAACCAAGATCTAAGGTCCGTGGTCTAGACTTTTAGGTTCTTATACCCAAGGACTAAGTCCCTACACCAGGGTCTAGAACCAAGACCTAAGGTCCTTTGTCTAGACTTTTAGGTTCTTATACCCAAGACCTAAGGTGCGTGGTACAGGTTTTTAGGTTCTTATACCCAAGTCCTAAGGCCCTACACCAGGGTCTAGAACCAAGACCAAAGATCCGTGGTCTAGACTTTTAGGTTCTTATTCCCAAGGACTAAGGGCCAACACCAGGGTCTAGAACCAAGACCAAAGGTCCGTGGTCTAGACTTTTAGGTTCTTATTCCCAAGGACTAAGGGCCAACACCAGGGTCTAGAACCAAGACCAAAGGTCCGTGGTCTAGACTTTTAGGTTCTTATACCCAAGTCCTAAGGCCCTACACCAGGGTCTAAAACCAAGATCTTAGGTCCGTGGTCTAGGCTTTTAGGTTCTTATACCCAAGTCCTAAGGCCCTACACCAGGGTCTAGAACCAAGATCTTAGGTCCGTGGTCTAGGCTTTTAGGTTCTTATACCCAAGACCTAAGGCCCTACACCAGGGTCTAGAACCAAGACCTAAGGTCCGTGGTCTAGGCTTTTAGGTTCTTATACCCAAGTCCTAAGGCCCGTGGACTAGGCCTTTAGGTTCATAGACCCAAGACCTAAGACCATGCACCGTGTTCTATTACTCGTTTTAAATTCGGCCAGACCCAAGACCTAAGGCCCTTCACCATGGCCTATATCCCCAAGACCTAAGGCTATACACCTTGATCCTAATGCTATACACCATGGTCTAAGATCCTAGACACAATTTCTAATTCCATCATGGTCTAGATCCTTAAAACCTAAGGCCCTCCTTCATGGACTAGTATTCGTCTTAAACCGTGTGCAGTTGTGATTGTTTCGTCTGTAGCTAGAGAAAACTGGCCTTTAAGTTCTTAGACCTAAGACCTAAAGCCATACACCGTGGTCTAGGCTTTTAGGTTGTTAGACCCAAGACCTAAGGTCACATGCCTTGGACTAGGCATTTAAGCTCTTAGACTCAAGACCAAAAGCCATATACCGCGGGCTAGGGTTTTAAGCTCTGAGACCCTAAGGCCTTGTACCGTTTTATAGGCTTTTAAGTATTTAGACCCAAGGCCTAAGGCCCTACACCATATTCTAGTTTTTAAGCTCTAAGACCCAAGACTTAGGGCCAGACACCACGGTCTAGGCTTTTAAGCTCTTAGACCCAAGACCTAAGGCCATACACCCTTGTCTAGGCTTTTAAGCTCTTAGACCCAAGACCTAAGGCTCTACACCCTGGTCTAGGATTTTAAGTACTTAGATCCAAGACCTAAGGCCATAAAGTAAAGACCTGAAAACTTACAAGGGAGTCGCGATTCACGACCCCTGAACAGACACTGTGGACCCAAGACCTAAGGCCATACACCGTGGTCTAGACTTTTAGTACTTAGACACCAAGACCTAAGGCCCTACACCGTGGTCTAGGCTTTTAAGCTCTTATACCCAAGACCTAAGGCAATAAACCATGGTCTATGCTTTTAAGCTCTTAGACTCAAGCCCTAAGACGTTCCACATGGGTTAGACTCAAGACCCAAGGGCATACACACTGATCTATGCTTTTAAGTACTTAGGCACTTAAACTCAATGCCTAAGGCGGTCCGCATGGGCTAGACTTAAGACCTAAGGTCATACACCCTGGTCTAGGCTTTTAAGTACTTAGACCCAAGACCTAAGGCCATAAACCGTTTTCTAGGCTTTTAAGCTCTTAGACTCAAGACCTAAGGCCATACACCGTGGTCTAGGCTTTTAAGTACTTAGACCCAAGACCAAAGGCCATACACCGTGGTCTAGGCTTTTAAGTACTTAGACCCAAGACCTAAGGCTATACACCGTAGTCTAGGCTTTTAAGTTTTTATACCCAAGACCTAAGGCCCTACACCGTGGGCTAGGCTTTAAAGCTCTTAGACCCAAGACCTAAAACCATAGAATTAAGACTTAAAACCTTACAAGTTAATCGTAATTCACGATCCCCGAACAGACACCGTGGTCTAGACCCAATACCTAAGGCCCTACACCTAGACCCAAGAGCTAAGGTCCTTCACCATGATCTAGACCCTAAGACCAAAGGCCTTACACTATGGTCTAGTACTCGGCATAAACCGTTTGCAGTTGTGGTTGTTTCATCTATGGCTAGAGGTAAGTCGGCCTCTAAGTTCCTAGACCCTAAGACCAAAGGCCTTATACCACGGTCTAGTACTCGGCATAAGCCATGTGCAGTTATGGTTGTTACATCTATAGCTAGAGGAAAGTCGGTCTCTAAGTTCTTAGACCCTAAGACCAAAGGCTTTACACCATGGTCTAGTACTCGGCATAAACCGTTTTGCAGTTGTGGTTGTTTCATCTATAGCTAAAGGTAAGTCGGCCTCTAGGTTCTTAGACCTTAAGACCAAAGGCCTTACACCATGGTCTAGTACTCGGCATAAACCGTTTTGCAGTTGTGGTTGTTTCATCTATAGCTAAAGGTAAGTCGGCCTCTAGGTTCTTAGACCCTAAGACCAAAGGCCTTACATCATGGTCTAGTACTCGGCATAAACCCTTTTGCAGTTGTGGTTGTTTCATCTATAGCTAAAGGTAAGTCTGCCTCTAGGTTCTTAGACCCTAAGACCAAAGGCCTTACATCATGGTCTAGTATTCCTCTTAAGCCGTGTGCAGTGGTTAATTTGTCTATACTTAGAAGAAAGTCGGCCTTTAAGTTCTTAGACCCTAGACCTAAGACCCACACCCATGGACTACAACCTGGACCTAAGGCCACATCCCGAGGTTTTGTACTCGTTTAAAACCGTGTGCAGTTGTGGTTGTTTCATCTATAGCTGGGCGAAGATTGGCCTTTAATAACTGTGTGCAGTTATTACTGTTTCGTCTCGAAAAAGAGAATGTTTATGCTTTTACACCATAACTTAGATCGAAAACCCATGGTCTTATTCCTAAAACCTAGGACCTTAGACCGATACCCTAGGACATAAGGGCTTAGACTTATTGCTTTAGATCTAGGGCAAAAGGAATTTAAATGAGGACCTAAGGCCTCATAATTTAGACCAACCCCAATCCCAAGCACTTAAGGCATTATACCATGGACCTGTAAGTATATGACCTTAAACTTTTGACCTAAGACCAAAGACTTTAACATAAGTCTTAAGCCCTAAGACCCTACCCCATGGGCTAGTACTGGTCCTACACCATGTGGGACCGTGTAAAATGGCGTGCATAAAGCCAATCATATGTATTATTTGAAAGCACAGCGCACGTGAACACCTGTGTTTGCTGTTGGGCGTTTTTATGATTTGCGCTTTTGGGCGTTCTGCAAACTCGACGCGGAAATTACGATCGCAGACGTAAATTATTAAAAAACATCGTGTACACATCGATTTTGAAAAACGATCGTACACTTCGATTATTTTAAACAGCGTCTGGGCATCGATTCTAAAAAACGTTCGCAGACGTTAATTTAAAAAAAAAAAACATCGTCTACACATCGATTTTAAAAATCGTCGTGACGTTTATTAAAATCGATGTGTAAACGATGTTTTTAAAAATTAACGTGTACACATCGTTTTTGAAAATCGATGCGTAGACGATGTTTTTAAAAATTAACGTGTAAACATTGTTTTTGAAAATCGATGCGTAGACGATGTTTTTAAAAATTAACGTGTACACGTTGTTTTTGAAAATCGATGTGTAGACGATGTTTTTTTTTTTAAATTAACGTCTGCGAACGTTTTTTAGAATCGATGCCCAGACGCTGTTTAAAATAATCGAAGTGTACGATCGTTTTTCAAAATCGATGTGTACACGATGTTTTTTAATAATTTACGTCTGCGATCGTAATTTCCGCGTCGAGTTTGCAGAACGCCCAAAAGCGCAAATCATAAAAACGCCCAACAGCAAACACAGGTGTTCACGTGCGCTGTGCTTTCAAATAATACATATGATTGGCTTTATGCACGCCATTTTACACGGTCCCACATGGTGTAGGACCAGTACTAGCCCATGGGGTAGGGTCTTAGGGCTTAAGACTTATGTTAAAGTCTTTGGTCTTAGGTCAAAAGTTTAAGGTCATATACTTACAGGTCCATGGTATAATGCCTTAAGTGCTTGGGATTGGGGTTGGTCTAAATTATGAGGCCTTAGGTCCTTATTTAAATTCCTTTTGCCCTAGATCTAAAGCAATAAGTCTAAGCCCTTATGTCCTAGGGTATCGGTCTAAGGTCCTAGGTTTTAGGAATAAGACCATGGGTTTTCGATCTAAGTTATGGTGTAAAAGCATAAACATTCTCTTTTTCGAGACGAAACAGTAATAACTGCACACAGTTATTAAAGGCCAATCTTCGCCCAGCTATAGATGAAACAACCACAACTGCACACGGTTTTAAACGAGTACAAAACCTCGGGATGTGGCCTTAGGTCCAGGTTGTAGTCCATGGGTGTGGGTCTTAGGTCTAGGGTCTAAGAACTTAAAGGCCGACTTTCTTCTAAGTATAGACAAATTAACCACTGCACACGGCTTAAGAGGAATACTAGACCATGATGTAAGGCCTTTGGTCTTAGGGTCTAAGAACCTAGAGGCCGACTTACCTTTAGCTATAGATGAAACAACCACAACTGCAAAACGGTTTATGCCGAGTACTAGACCATGATGTAAGGCCTTTGGTCTTAGGGTCTAAGAACCTAGAGGCCGACTTACCTTTAGCTATAGATGAAACAACCACAACTGCAAAACGGTTTATGCCGAGTACTAGACCATGGTGTAAGGCCTTTGGTCTTAAGGTCTAAGAACCTAGAGGCCGACTTACCTTTAGCTATAGATGAAACAACCACAACTGCAAAACGGTTTATGCCGAGTACTAGACCATGGTGTAAAGCCTTTGGTCTTAGGGTCTAAGAACTTAGAGACCGACTTTCCTCTAGCTATAGATGTAACAACCATAACTGCACATGGCTTATGCCGAGTACTAGACCGTGGTATAAGGCCTTTGGTCTAAGGGTCTAGGAACTTAGAGGCCGACTTACCTCTAGCCATAGATGAAACAACCACAACTGCAAACGGTTTATGCCGAGTACTAGACCATAGTGTAAGGCCTTTGGTCTTAGGGTCTAGATCATGGTGAAGGACCTTAGCTCTTGGGTCTAGGTGTAGGGCCTTAGGTATTGGGTCTAGACCACGGTGTCTGTTCGGGGATCGTGAATTACGATTAACTTGTAAGGTTTCAAGTCTTAATTCTATGGTTTTAGGTCTTGGGTCTAAGAGCTTTAAAGCCTAGCCCACGGTGTAGGGCCTTAGGTCTTGGGTATAAAAACTTAAAAGCCTAGACTACGGTGTATAGCCTTAGGTCTTGGGTCTAAGTACTTAAAAGCCTAGACCACGGTGTATGGCCTTTGGTCTTGGGTCTAAGTACTTAAAAGCCTAGACCACGGTGTATGGCCTTAGGTCTTGAGTCTAAGAGCTTAAAAGCCTAGAAAACGGTTTATGGCCTTAGGTCTTGGGTCTAAGTACTTAAAAGCCTAGACCAGGGTGTATGACCTTAGGTCTTAAGTCTAGCCCATGCGGACCGCCTTAGGCATTGAGTTTAAGTGCTTAAAAGCCTAGCACACGGTTTATGACTTTAGGTCTTGGCCTAAGTACTTAAAAGCATAGATCAGTGTGTATGCCCTTGGGTCTTGAGTCTAACCCATGTGGAACGCCTTAGGGCTTGAGTCTAAGAGCTTAAAAGCATAGACCATGGTTTATTGCCTTAGGTCTTGGGTATAAGAGCTTAAAAGCCTAGACCACGGTGTAGGGCCTTAGGTCTTGGTGTCTAAGTACTAAAAGTCTAGACCACGGTGTATGGCCTTAGGTCTTGGGTCCACAGTGTCTGTTCAGGGGTCGTGAATCGCGACTCCCTTGTAAGTTTTCAGGTCTTTACTTTATGGCCTTAGGTCTTGGGTCTAAGTACTTAAAATCCTAGACCAGGGTGTAGAGCCTTGGGGTCTTGGGTCTAAGAGCTTAAAAGCCTAGACAAGGGTGTATGGCCTTAGGTCTTGGGTCTAAGAGCTTAAAAGCCTAGACCGTGGTGTCTGGCCCTAAGTCTTGGGTCTTAGAGCTTAAAAACTAGACCATGGTGTAGGGCCTTAGGCCTTGGGTCTAAATACTTAAAAGCCTATAAAACGGTGCAAGGCCTTAGGTCTTGGGTCTCAGAGCTTAAAACCCTAGCCCGCGGTATATGGCTTTTGGTCTTGAGTCTAAGAGCTTAAATGCCTAGTCCACGGCATGTGACCTTAGGTCTTGGGTCTAACAACCTAAAAGCCTAGACCGCGGTGTATGGCTTTAGGTCTTAGGTCTAAGAACTTAAAGGCCAGTTTTCTCTAGCTACAGACGAAACAATCACAACTGCACACGGTTTAAGACGAATACTAGTCCATGGTGGAGGGCCTTAGGTTTTAAGGATCTAGACCATGATGGAATTAGAAATTGTGTCTAGGATCTTAGACCATGGTGTATAGCATTAGGATCAAGGTGTATAGCCTTAGGTCTTGGGGATATAGGCCATGGTGAAGGGCCTTAGATCTTGGGTCTGGCCGAATTTAAAACGAGTAATAGAACACGGTGCATGGTCTTAGGTCTTGGGTCTATGAACCTAAAGGCCTAGTCCACGGGCCTTAGGACTTGGGTATAAGAACCTAAAAGCCTAGACCACGGACCTTAGGTCTTGGTTCTAGACCCTGGTGTAGGGCCTTAGGTCTTGTGTATAAGAACCTAAAAGCCTAGACCACGGACCTAAGATCTTGGTTCTAGACCCTGGTGTAGGGCCTTAGGACTTGGGTATAAGAACCTAAAAGCCTAGACCACGGACCTTAGATCTTGGTTTTAGACCCTGGTGTAGGGCCTTAGGACTTGGGTATAAGAACCTAAAAGTCTAGACCACGGACCTTTGGTCTTGGTTCTAGACCCTGGTGTTGTCCCTTAGTCCTTGGGAATAAGAACCTAAAAGTCTAGACCACGGACCTTTGGTCTTGGTTCTAGACCCTGGTGTTGGCCCTTAGTCCTTGGGAATAAGAACCTAAAAGTCTAGACCACGGATCTTTGGTCTTGGTTCTAGACCCTGGTGTAGGGCCTTAGGACTTGGGTATAAGAACCTAAAAACCTGGACCACGCACCTTAGGTCTTGGGTATAAGAACCTAAAAGTCTAGACCACGGACCTTAGGTCTTGGTTCTAGACCCTGGTGTATGGACTTAGTCCTTGGGTATAAGAACCTAAAAGTCTAGACCACGGACCTTAGATCTTGGTTCTAGACCATGGTATTGGCCTTTAGCCCTTGGGTATAAGATCCTAAAAGTCTAGACCACGGACCTTAGACCTTGGTCCTAGGCTCTGGTGTAGGGTCTTAGGTCTTGGGAATAAGAACCTAAAATCCTAGACCACGGACCTTTGCCCTTGGTTCTAGACCTTGGTGTAGGGCCTTAGTCCTTGGGTATAAGAACCTAAAAGTCTAGACCACGGAACTTAGACCTTGGTCCTAGGCTCTGGTGTAGGGTCTTAGGTCTTGGGAATAAGAACCTAAAATCCTAGACCACGGACCTTTGGTCTTAGTTCTAGACCCTGGTAATGGCCTTTTGGCCTTTAGCCCTTGGGTATAAGATCCTAAAAGTCTAGACCACGGACCATAGACCTTGGTCCTAGACTCTGGTGTAGGGTCTTAGGTCTTGGTTCTAGACCCTGGTGTAGGGCCTTAGGTCTTGGGTATAAGAACCTAAAAGCCTAGACCACGGACCTTTGGTCTTGGTTCTAGACCCTGGTGTAGAGCCTTAGTCCTTGGGTATAAGAACCTAAAAGTCTAGACCACAGACCTTAGACCTTGCATTGGTCCTAGACTCTGGTGTAGGGTCTTAGGTCTTGGGAATAAGAACCTAATATCCTAGACCACGGTTCTTTGGTGTTGGTTCTAGACCCTGGTGTAGGGCCTTAGGTCTTGGGTGTAAGAACTTAAAAGCCAAGACTATGGTGTCTAGCTTTATGTCTTGGGTCTGGTCCATGCGGTAGGGTCTTAGGTGTTGGGTAAGATAGATGGAGGTTGGTCTTAAAACACCCCAATCTGAATCTGACAACCATAGCTGATCATGATTTTAAAATCAAAGAAACAAGACCTCGTTGCCTAATGTTTGCTCAATACATGAGGGGCTGTGAATCGCGGCCGCCTTGTAGGTTTTTAGGTCTTAAGTCTAAAGCCTTGGGTCTTAGGAATTAGATCTTAGGTTTAAGGAATTAGTCTAGTCTAAGGTATTTGGACTCTGGACTCAGGTGCAATGTAAGGCCTTAGGTTTGGATCTTAGGTCTAATTAGTTCAGGTTTTAGTTCTAGGCTTAGGGCTTAGGTCTTAAGTCTAAGGCCTCCTGGTCCTATTCACAGGTCAAAGCCTTAGCTTCTAGGTTTTTGAGCTTTGGACTCAGGTGCAAGGTCTTAGGCTTACATCTTAGTCCCAACACATTAGGTCTAGGCTGTTGTCTAATAGGCCTTATTCACAGGTTAAATCCATAGCTGATAGGTTGTAGGGCTTTGGACTCGGGTGTAAGGCCTTAGGTTTAGATCATAGGTCCAACACATTAGGTCTAGGCTGTTGTCTAATAGGCCTTATTCACAGGTTAAATCCATAGCTGCTAGGTTTTAGGACTTTGGACTCAGTTGCAAGGCCTTATGTTTACATCTCAGTCCCAACACATTAGGTTTAGGCTGTTGGCTAATAGGCCCTATTCACAGGTCAAATCCTTAGCTGCTAGGTTTTAAGGCTTTGGACTCAGGTGCAAGGCCTTAGGTTTACATCTTAGTCCCAACACATTAGGTTTAGGCTGTTGGCTAATAGGCTCCATACACAGGTCAAATCCTTAGCTGCTAGGTTTTAGGACCTTAGTCTAAGGCCTTGGGTCTATGGAATTAGATCGTTGGTCTAAGGATATAATTTGGTCCAATGCATTTGGTCTTAGGAACCATGTGTATGGCCTTAGGTTTAGATCTTAGGTCCAACACATTAGGCCTAAGCTGATGGATAATAGGCCCTATTCACAGGTCAAAGCCTTAGCTGCTAAGTTTTAGGGTTTTGGACCCAGGTGTAAGACCTTATAGGTTTAGAACTTAGGTTCAACACATTAGATCTAAGCTGGTGGTTAATAGGCCCTATTCACAGGTCAAAGGCTTAGATGCTGGGTTTAAGTCCTCAAGACTTAGGCCTCGGGTCTAAGGAGTTAGATCTTAGGTCTTACGAGTTAGATCTTAGGTCTAAGGATTTAGTCTGGTATAAGGTGTTTGGTCTCAAGACCAGGCCTTAGGTTTAGGTCTTAGGCCCAACACATTAGAACTAAGCTAAAGGCTAATAGGCCCTATTCACAGGTCAAAGCCATTGCTGCTAGGTTTGAGTCCTCAAGTCTAAGGCCTCGGGTCTAAGGAATTAGATCTTAGGTCTAAGGATTTAGTCTGGTATAAGGCGTTTGGTTTCAAGACTAGGCCTTAGGTTTAGGTCTTTGGCCCAACACATTAGAACTAAGCTGTTGGCTAATAGGTCCTATTCATAGATCAAATCCTTAGCTGCTAGGTTTTGGGGCTTTGGACTCAGGTGCAAGACTTTAGATTTGCATCTTATCCCATCACATTATTTCTAAGCCAATGGCAAATAGGGCCTATTCATAGGTCAAAGCCTTATAGCTGATGGGATTTAGGGCTTTGGACTTGGGTGTAAGGCCTTAGGTTTGGATCTTAGGTCCAACACATTAGGTCTAGGCTGTTGGCTAATAGGCCCTATTCACAGGTCAAATCCTTAGCTGCTAGGTTTTAGGACTTTGGACTCAGGTGCAAGGCCTCAGGATTACATCTTAATGCCAACACATTATGTTTAGGCTGTTGGCAAATAGACCCTATTCACAGGTCAAATCCTTAGCTGCTAGGTTTCAGGGCTTTGGGCTCAGGTACAAGGCCTTAGGTTTACATCTTAGTGAAAACACATCAGGTCTAGGCTGTTTTCTAATAGGCCTTATTCACAGGTCAAATCCTTAGCTGCTAGGTTTTAGGGCTTTGGACTCAGGTGTAAGGCCATAGGTTTAGATCTTAGGTCCAACACATTAAACCTAGGCTGATGGATAATTGGCCCTATTCACAGGTTAAAGCCTTAGCTGCTATGCCTTAGGGCTTAAGAATAAGGTAATTTCGAATTTAATCCAGGTATCTGAAACTGGGTAGCTTAAAGTATAGTGATGTTATTTTCGTACCTATATGAAACTGGGTAGCTTAAAGTATAGTGATGTTATTTTCGTACCTATATGAAATCAGGATTATGTTAGGTTAAAACAACAAAGGTTAAGACTAGCCCTTCCTTGGATTAAATTTCTGGATTAAATACACCATTTGAAAAACTTGAAAATGGCTAAAATTAACCCGAAATCAGATACAAACTGGCCCAGAACCAGTCAAATATGAGGTTTACGAGGGTTCGGTGATGAGTGCGTCTTGCCCTTCCTTGGATTAATTTTTTCTTCTGGATTAAATACACCATTTGAAAAACCTGAAAAATGGCTGAAATTAACCCCAAATCAGATGCAAACTGGCCCAGAACCAGTCAAATGTGAGGTTTACAAGGGTAGGTTAAGAGGGCACCTCGTACTTCCCTCGTACTTCCTCAAAAGACCCTTGGAAAAACCTGAGAAAATGTTGTAAAATGTTGTAAAATGGTTGTAATTAGCCTACAATCCGATAACAAACTGGTCCAAAACCAGTCAAAAATGAAGTTCTTGGAGGGTCGAAAATCGGAAGTACGAGGTGCGCCAGAAACGGTGTTTCATATCTACTACGGTATATTGTTTCTTCACCCATCCAAGTAATGTAGTCGATTATTAATTTTAATAGTTGAAGTGGAATAAGGCATATTTAAAGTATTTATAAAACCTTTATTAATAAATAGTAATCGTTTCTTCAACCAAGGTAAGACGACGTCGAATGACTGACCACCTCTGTCAGTTTCATTCGGCTTTACCCCTACTGTGGCGCCTCCCCTCCATCACGTGACATGTCCTCCCACTACTCTAAAGTCTAAAATGCCCCGCTTTTCAAATGTGCCTTTCAAATTCTTTCAATGTAGGCGATGGTTCCATGATACTAAATACGAAATTTCTTCGGTTCGGTCTATTTTAAAGATTAGATAGCTTTTAGGCACGGTCTACGGGATTGTCCGCCGCATGTGCGCGGCGCTTGGTCTGTGGCTGGGACGATCACTGACGTTCCTGGCCAGTTGGCAACACCTGTGGTCAGATTCTATTGATTCTATTCGTGGTATGTGGCGTAAGACACAGCCACTAGGGCCGGTATACAGGAAGTCCATGATTTTGTTGGTGGGCTGAGGGAGGAGCCTGAATGCCGCATTTCGGCTGGGAGCGAACGTGGTAACCTATATGGTCAAACCGGCCCTGATTTTGGTGCTCACCACCACCAATACCGTGTCGGGGTCGTGCTTTTGTTGTGTCGTCAAATGTAAAGGCGTCAACTGAGGGTTTAAATTTATATTTATAGTTTCGTGGCCATTTTAATAGGCCTCATTCACAATTGTCTACTATAGATGAAATAGTTTGACAAATAAAAAAACTCTACAAGATTATAAGCAATTATCTTAATTTTTAATATTTATGTAACAAAATAGAGAATAAATAAGTTAGTATGAAGTGGGAACTATATAGGCGGAGGTACTTGTGAGATCCACCAAATAACGCTAACCTTTGTATGATAAAAAGGATATGAAACCTTGTAAACAAAACCGATGAAACATCTGCCTGGTTCTCAGATCGCGATTTAAACAAAGTTAAAAGTTTGGTCGGCGACCAAAGAATTCTCTGTGGTCGCTGATTCAAATGACTCTTTTAGAATATGACATATGATTCATTCAAATCACTTTATTGATTCGTTCATTTGAACAACTCGGCAGTTGTTTACTTCGAGGAGCCGACTAGTCCTGAATGTACCCGAACACTGCCGAAGCACCGAGAGTCCCAATACTCTTTTGATTTTAATTCAACTATAAAATGGTCCTTAATATTTCGTTTATTTGAGAAACCACACATCTCCTGGACATGTGTGGTTTCTCCAACAAACAGAAATCAGCTGTGCAGAAATCAGTCTTCAGTTTACTTCCACTTTTGAGGTTATGTATGACTTATTTCGTGAAAGAGCTTATTTCGTTTTGTATTATTGCATTTTAACTTACTTTCATTATGTCAGATAATGAGGAAATTCCTAAGAAGAGAAGGAAAGGTGTAAAAGGTGTTAAGTATAAGTGTGAAATAATAAAAGAGTGTCGTGTAAAAGGAATAAACTACAAAAACTGGAAAGGTAAAGATGTTGTTCTAACCAAGAAAGGAGAAGACTGTCTGTGTACAATGAAGTGTTCTGAAAGAGTGAACTCTACTGATAGGGACGAAATAAATAATAGGTTCTATAGCCTAAATACTAAGAATGAACAGGACTCGTACTTGCAAAGCCTTATTACTTTGCATGAAATTGTTCGACGAAGGTCTAAGGAAGAAGTAAATCCAAAGCCTAAGTCTTATACTACTTATACTTACCGAGTGTCATGTAGTTCAGGTGCTTATTCTGTATGCAAAAAGGCTTTTGCAGCAATACATGGTATTTCAGATAATCGTATCCGAAGATTGTACACTTTGTTGTCTCAGGGCAAATCACCTATCGATATGCGTGGAAAGCAGAGACCAGGCAATGCAAAATCAGACCAAGTGATTCAGACGGTATGTAATCATATAGAGTCATTCCCACTTAAATCATCCCACTACAGTAATAGAATTTTAAACTATTTAAGCGAGAGGCTCAATGTTAAACTTATGTATAAGTTGTTTTTGGATAAGTAGCCAGATATGGTAAAAGATGTTAAGTACAATTTTTACTATAAGCTATACAAAGAAAAGTATGGATTTCCATTCGGAAGGCCACAAATAGACACATGCGTAGCCTGCGAAGAACTTGGTGTTAAAATTAAAAGCGTGAGATTGAATGACAGAGCAAAGCTAGCTGCAGCAGCAGAGAAAATAGTACACATTAGAAGGGCTAAAAATTTTTTCAAAAAATTAGATGAAGTGAAAAAAACTGTGAAAAATAGCAACGATTCTGCCGCAATTTGCTTGGATTACATGCAAAACTTGGAGCTGCCACATATTCCTATCCAAGACGTATTTTACCTACGACAGTTAACTGTCAATGTTTTGATCATACATGATTTAAAAACAGGTAAAGCAAACATCTATGTTTATCATGAAGGTATGGCCAAAAAGGAACCTAATGAGGTCGTATCATTTTTAAATGAATATGTAGAGTCTCTACCCAAAGAAATACAATAATTGTATGTTTTCTCCGATGGTTGCGGTGGACAGGTGAAAAATAACACAGTGGTACGCTACCTACTTTCTTTGACGTACCGGAAAAGGTTTAGTGAAATTACCCAATTTTTTCCTGTGCGTGGCCATTCGTATCTTCCTTGTGACCGGGACTTTAGTGACATCAAAAGGAAAATAAAGACTGTAGATAGAACCTACACCTTACATGAGTATGTTGAGCAAATCATTACATCAAGCGATAAGATGAATTTTATGGTAACAGTTCCTCAGACCGAAGACATCTTTGACTTCAAATCATGGTGGAAACCATTCTATAAAAGAAATACAATATCTGAATCGTCAAAAGGACGTCATGTGCCCAAGGATGAAAAGGTGCATTTCAACATAAGCAATTTTAGGCATTTGACATACAATTCTCAAGAAAAAGGAACAGTATATACCAGAGAGTTCATTGACTGCATCGTACAACACAAGTTTTGCCTTTCGTCTCGCTTGGAATCGCCTAGTGAACCACCCAAAAAGGCCTACCCTAGTGGAAAAGTCCCCATTAATGTGAAAAAAATGTTGGATCTTAAGAAGATAGCTAATTGCTTACCTCAGGATGAATATATTCAAGAGTTTTGGAAAGAAATTTATGAGTGGCCAACACACCAAGGCAACGAAGAAAATGAAACACTCGTAAACGAAGAACTGGATGATTAAAGGTATGAAAAATGGACAGATTTGACTCTATGTAGGCTTTAACCAACTTAGAAAACATATTCATGACATGTTTAATAAATTGTGTAATTTTAAACAACTAAAAATCTATTTATATTATGTCCTTTTCTCAATTTATTTGAGAAACCACACATCTCCATTTTTTTAATTTATAAAAAAATGTAAAAATAAATTATAAAAAAAATAAGTTGATAAAACATATTAGAATGGCGTTAGTTATGTATACAAATAAAATATAACTAAATAATTTAAGCAATTTAGTTGCAAATATGTTTTTTTTTGGTTTTCCGAAAGTTTTATTTTCTGGATATGTGTGGTTTCTCAAATAAGCGATTCAACTAAACTATTTGTGTTTTACATTTGGTTAACTATTTAAATCCTATACTTATTTCATAAAACTTCCAGGGCGATGCATTAATAGGCTAGAAGGCTTGACTAGACACAGAGCAAGCGTAATAAACAATCCAACAAAAATAGGCAAAGTAAAACGAGAAAGGAAACACCACAGACACAGAGTACGTTTATACAACATCTAAACCTCTGGAAGAAAAATACATAGTAAAGTAAAATATAGTTATTTCGAAAACATTGCCCATATTTTAAAAGCCAATGTGGGGTTGTAAACAAATTGAAAGACTTAGAATGTTTCTAGTTTTCAGATTTATCTAAATTCATATGAACAAACAGCTTTTAGACGGTCTTAATCTGCGCAAAGCGATCGTGCATTATTTCCCGAATGCGAAGGTCACTTTAGAGGTTATGACATATATTCTCAGTCAGCATTCGATACAATTCTTGTCACTTCTCATAAAACAACTGTCCGTACTGATGATAGCGTCTTTGGCGGCAGGCATTCATATCACTGTAGTTTGATGTAGTTGTTACCAAATAAGAGCTAATGTACTTTATAACATGATTGGTGTGTTGGACAGCAAATTGTAAACTGTATTCCTATCCGTGGACTCTCGGCAGTCGGTGAACGCTATATCGTTAGTTAACTTGTAATCTTGTTGCTTGGAAAATATTTCTTTATTTACAATTAAATTTGTTATACCAAATTTTATTAAATCTCCACTTCCGGCCAAAACCAGTGCCGGAACGGTGTTCCTCCTATTTGCGGACAGTCCTATTTGCGGACAGTCCAGTTTGCGGACATGTCTGTTTTACGAGGAGGGTAAACAAGGCCCTTGGGGTGGGAGGATTCCAGTTTGCGGACAGGTCTCGGTGCATGATGTAAATTTTTCTCCTTCTGAGATTGCCAAGCCTAAAAATTAAAAGCCAATCTTTGCATAAAACAAGAGAAGAAAAGAGGAAAGACAAAGGATCTTTGAAAGGTGTCACTAAAAAGAATAAACAAGAAGGGCGAGGTAGTCTCGTGACATTTTTGAGTAAAACTACTCTGCTTAAAATAATAAAAATCATCACAGAAGAAATAAAGATTATAATATCGGAAGAAGTAAACAATGCAAAAAACTATGCAATCATGATGGACACGACGGTCGACGTAGCTAGTAACGACCAATGTGCTTTTGTAATAAGATATGTAAAGGGGCAGGAAGTGTTTGAAAGACTTTTTTCTCTACAGTGTGTTCATTCAACTACAGGGGAGGGATTATTCAATACTCTGAAAAATGCTTTGGAGGAAGCAAAGATTCCCCTTGAGAATTGTGTAGCAAATTCTTTTGATGGGGCTTCAAATATGAGTGGGAAGTATAACGGGTTAACTGCACAATTAGAAAATGTAATTCCAAACCACATCCACACGTGGTGCTATGCACATGTCCTTAACCTCGTACTCTCAGACACAGCTCAATGCCTTTCAGCAACCATATCATTTTTCGGTTTGCTTCAAGAAGCCCAAGTATTTTTAAAAGAGTCTTTGAAACGACTACAGAAGTTCATTGCGGAAAATCCAACATTCAAACTAGAATCGATTGGAGCAACTAGGTGGCGAAGTCGAAGTGATGCAACAACCAAAGTGTTTGGAAGAATTGATTACTGGATAACGAGTGATCATACTGGATTGGGGATAAATCAATCTAAGCCAGTTAAACATGTGTACTTTCAATTGGTGGTGGCATTATTTAAGATATCCAATGATTCAGAATTTAATTCCAAAATCAGAAATGATGCAGCAGCCATTTTAAATAAATTATTGAGTTTTGAAACCATTTTAATTGCAATGACATTCCTGCAAGTATTCAAAATTACGACCCCATTATCAGACTATCTACAAACCAAAAACTTAGATTATGCCCAAGCCTGGAGACTGGTCCACTCTTCTTTATCTCAACTGAAACTTTTAAGAACAAAATTTAATGAAACTTTGAATGCTGCTAAGAATTTTTCTTTAAAAATGAATGAAATTGTGGATGAAAGATCCAAAACAGATGGATCAATTGAAAATGTGACAATTGAAACTGAGCTGAGTGATCTGAACATGAAACGCCGCAAAAAGGTTAAGAAACTGTCAGGAGAGTTAGCTGGTGATGAACGTGTTGGATCAACCCCGGAGGAAATTTTCAAAAATTCTGTATTTAATGTTGTTTTAGACACTATTATACAAACAATGGAAACCCGGTTTGTTAATAAAAAACAGCTGTACCTAGACTTAGCCTGGTTTGACCCCAACAGATTTGCCATTAAAGAACCGCTACCTCCTAATGCACTTGACAAAGTTTGTGAAGTCATACCATCTATAGACAAAGAAAAACTAAGAGAGGAATTAGCATCGTTTATTGAAGTATGGCCGCAAATTTCAAAAGCCTCTATTTCCAACGAATATTTAGAAATGAGGGGAAGAGAATCAGAAGAGGAATCAGAACTAGATCACGAACTAGAACCAGATAATGAAATGGATCGTGAAGACTTGGAAGGTGACGACGAAGATAAATTTGATCTCAAGTCGGTAATGTGTACCGAAGCAAAGACATGTAACACTTGTATAAAGTGTGCATTTAAAGTGATTGTTGACTATAATATGTATTGCCTACAATACAAAGAACTTTATAAAGTTTACAAATATTTGCTTACAATTCCATTAACCCAAGTTAGCTGTGAAAGAATATTTTCCAAATTGAAACTTATTAAAACTCGTCTGAGGTCCACAATGACAAATCAAAATCTGGAATCTTTCATAATCATGCAAAGTGAGAAGGATATTATGAATAAAATTGAGAGTGAAACTATAATAAACAAATTGTGTGACTCAAGCACAGAAATGAGGCGTTTACTAACATTTTAGGATAATTTACGTATTTTTAATGTTTGTCTTTATCACTTACTACACTAGTAAACAATGTATTGTACTTGTATGATGATAAAATACATTAGCATTAGCAATTACCGATGTGCCTCATTTATCTTAACCTTCCAATGTCAGGGGATTATGTAATAAATTAATGCAGTCAAAACCCAATTAAAAAATCCAATAATATGTGATATAATTTGCTATAAAAAATCATTATATACATATATATATATATATATATATATATATATATATATATACATATATGGGCGCCCTCGGCGACGGTTGTCCACCGCCCTTTTCAATGAGCCAGTCCGGGCCTGCTTGTCCGCAATCTGGACTGTCCGCAAATAAGACACAACCACCATGACACCCCTGCGAAAACAACCACAAGTTAGTGGGGTAAAATTGCCTGGCTTTCAGACAAATATTTACCTTTCCAAAACATACCTTTTAAACGATTAGACATAACTGTATACAGCCAAATTTTCATTCTCAAAAGTGGCTCAAATGATTTCCTAGAGATTTTAAATGTTTTGGTGTTTACCTAATAAGGGAATAAGTCCCTCTAATGGGAAAGCAACTATTAGTCTTAGAATTGTGATAGAAATAACATATTATTTGTACACTAAATACATATTCTATTTATGTCAACTAACATAACAAAACTTAAAAAATTTGAGTGGTTCTGTACACACGATCAGGGAAAACGTTTTATGGTACTTTCCATACATTATTACTTGATTTACTTATAGAAAATTAAAATGTGACAAATCCAACTGTTTTTCAACTTCGTCAATCATGAAAAATAAAAAAAAAAAAACAATTATACTTTAATTTTACTTTAAATCTTCCTGGTTCCAAGCTACCTCCCTACCAATTTTCACCCATCCTTGATTCATAAATAGTGTAACTAACACAACTTTCTTACTTTAATTTAATTATTGTCGTGACAAGCGTGCCTTACGATTTGGCACGGAAAGGTGAAACAGCGTTGTCCCCGATAATAATAGAATAGCATGGCAAAAAAAAGAATAGCATGAAAAATATGTTTCCATTAGAATAGCTTTTTAATGTTGACACGGCTTTTTTGCTAGTTTTGTAAACTGCTACATACTTACTAACATCGGATGAAGATCTTTGATGTGTTTTATTAAACACAACACCCTCATCACTAAGTGTGTAACTTAAACTCAACAAAACTTCGATACTGCATGGTGTCCGCACTGTGTGTTTGAGGGTCCATATGCTGACAAAGGAAAGGTTTTGACTTCAAAATGTGTCAGGAGTACAATCTGAGAGATGGCGAAGAAAATCTTTACGGCTACGGCATATTTCTAAAATAGTTCCCAAATTTTGCCACAGGCACTAAGGACATCCACAATGAAGTTGAGTGTTGATGTTGTCGCCCAGGGAGCATATTAACAAAGTCATCGAGTGAGTAATCAAGTTTCCCGTTAATTTCCCTCTCCCCCACTTGCACCCCTGAGCCCCCCCTCCCCGGGGCCGGCACCCACAAGCGCTGCGCCGCGCCGCCAAATGGAAATGTTATGTCGCGCCGACCCTTGACTCCTGACCTACATAAAACTCTCCCCAAGTGGATATCTTCCTCTCTCTTTGAATTATTGGCCTCACTTACACACATTGGCGGCTAAGCCTTTTTGATTGCGTGAGAATTTGTGTGTTTGGAGCTCACTCAGTTTTGTATCTAAGTTAACTAAAAAAGTCAGATCCTGGGCAAAATCCTTTTCTTTTTGTGGTTTGACTAGAGTCAGTTCCTATTTGTTAATGAGTTACAATGAATCTCATTGTTATTACCCTTTATATGTAGATATTATATTTACGGTACAGTCATTGTGGTTAAACTTAAAGCTGATCCATGGAATTGTAACATATACCTTAAAATTTTAAGGTCATTACGAAAGATTGGTTGATTTAAACAAACCGGAAATTGAATGAAACTTTAATATGTTCAAGGTTAACGGACATTTAAACATATATACAACATACACAGGGTGAATCTCATAAGGAGTCCTAAATGGATTACAGACAAACGTTTTGCCCTACAACCTTCAAATAAAATTATTTCCCACTAAATTGACCCCAAGGAATAATTAAAAAATATTTTTAATGTTGTATAAATACAGGGTGTATCAAAAGCTAGGGGTCACAGGTTCGAATCTTGGATATTTAAAAAAACAAACATAATGTCATATTATACATCATTAGAAAGGTCTATTTAATACAAACATTTTGGTGAAAACAGAATTTAGTTACCTTTATTCGTTTCAATTTTGATTTTGGCTACAAAAATGGACGCAATTTTGAAACGAATAAAGATAACTAAATTCTGTTTTCACCAAAATGTTTTTATTAAATAGACCTTTCTAATGATGTATAATATGACATTTGTTTGTATTTGAAATTTCCAAAATTCGAAACTGTGACCCCCAGTTTTTGGTACACCCTGTATTTATACAACGTTAAAAATATTTTTAAATTATTCCTTGGGGTCAATATAGTGGAAAATAATTTTGTTCGAAGGTTGTAGGGCAAATAATTTGTCTGTAATCCATTTAGGACACCTTACGAGATTCACCCTGTATATTAATTTGAACTAAATGTGGTGCTTTTGGCCTCTGGGGACCCAAAGATAAAAAAAAGTAACATATGATGCCAGGCTTAGGTCTCACCGTAACTACCACCGTACAGTTGGTTGCATGAGACGTGAGACAGTCCGCCAGAATTTCTGTTTAATATGGGCAAGTTGGCTCTATCTTGTTCAACATGGCATGGATTAATCATTATAATGATAAAGAGTAAAATCATTACTAGGGTCTTAATTTCAAATTCAGGCTGCTAAACTGTCCATGTGTAGCACAAATCCTGGCTGGCTCTCTTACGTCTCGTGCAACCTACTGTAACATCATATTCCCTATAGGGAAATTCGCTAAAGGTATTATTTTGACATTGCGAAATATCGAGAAATTGCTAGAACAAGAACAGAACAAGCAATGGAAAAAATTAATGCGGAGCAGAAAATCGTATTATAATGTAAAGCATAATAGTGTCTTTAGAATAAGCAACTGTTTAGTAGTATGACAACGTGTTTCATTGATCTCTTGGTACACAACGAACATGTAATTTACAACACATTCCCAACATCATACATTAAAGTTTTAAAGTTTTCTAGTTTATTTAACATGTTTTACAAGCTTGATGATGTGTTTCTAATTCTTCGTGTTGCAGGACGACTCCTCCGTCAGGTTGAGACGTTTCCCCGGGTAGCTGCCCAGCACCCCCTCCACCAGGGCCAGCAGGGCCGCCCCCCGGTCCACCGGTACCTCGTGGCCGGCGTTCCTGACCACCGCGGAGAAGAGGCGACCTCCGCTCCTCACCCACCCCGCCAGCCGGCCGCCCACGTACCACCCGCGCCTGCCAACGTAGAGAAGAGAATGATTCTTCATCGGAAGATCAGGGGTTGGCAGAGGATAATAAAAGTGTTTCAGGTAGAAAATGACCGATGCTTTACAATGGTTATTGGTGAAGTTAATTGAGTAAAATGAAGATTTATATTTAAATTGGTAGGCTATTGATTGTGAAAAGATTATAGCACAAGTTTTAGGTTAAAGATTTTTTATAATTTTCTAAATCCTATACATTACTGGGTTTAGCCTTAAATTAGTATTTTTTTCTTTTTTTCTTTATACAATCAATCCTAATTACCATAGATGTTTTATGGTTAGAAAGGATTAAAACTAATATTGGGAAATAGAATTTTCAATTTTGGGTGTTTGTGAACACGATAACTATTGCAAAAATCGTCTGATCATTATGAAATTTGGTACAGGCATGTAAAGTTGGATTCTCTTGGATGAGTTTGTGAACCAGTAATATCGGCCCAACTTCAGTAGGGAAAGTGGGTGATTTTACCCCTCCAAAGTGAGTTTTTGTCATTTTTTTACATGCAAAACTTTAATAAACTTTTTATTAGCACCATTAAATTCAGCTCGAAAAACAAACAATTTGGTATGTTGAATCATTGTTCTACGTCAACAGGTAACCAAGATATTAGCGAATTCCCTTTGGAATAAAGCTATTACCGTCATTTTTATAGGAGCTGTACAATATCCAGTATAGGGTCCGGTCTGCGATTACATAATTTTATTTATCAATTTGTAGTTTTTTATGTGCACTTTCTGGATACGTAGTGGTTATTTGTATGAAGCACTTTTAAAATTTCACAAATAACGATTTATTCAAAAATTTTACATGGGCTTATATGGGAAATAGAGTTTTAAATGAGTGTTTGTGAACACGATAACTATTGCAAAAATCGTCTGATCATTAATGAAATTTGGTACAGGCATGTAAATCTTACCATTGGAAATTCGCTAAGTACGCAGGTCTGCTGTGAAGGGTGTATTTTATATAATATGGTTAGTTAGTATATTAATGTCTGTTATGGGACAACAAATTATTTTTTACAGTATTGTAGATATTACTGTGGGAAGAGATGTAGTACATTAAGCGTAGCAATAAAAGTAGATTATGCTGCAAACTTTACCATGTATTTCTGAATAAGAACTGTTTTGTAGTATGGCAGGGTGTTTCAGTATCGCCTTGGCCTTGGTACAAAACTAACAATTATACATTCGCCTTATCACTTCAGTTTGAGGATCTGAAGTACAGGAATGAAACAGCAATAATGTAAACAGTCAAAGTAAAAATTCTAGTTATAACGGTTATAATTGTAACATACTTGCCTTTTTGCTTTTTGGTATTCCTTATAATTCAGCTGATTGAGGACGCAAACCAGAGACGAATAAGAACACTCGAGGTCGAACTGGCCCGTGTAAAAGCCAACCAGGTACTTCTTGTCCAGCAGAATCTTTACATTTGGAGTCGCTGGAACTATCAGCTCATGGCTGAGAAAAGATCTGACGAGTCCAAAGACTGATGTTGCGTTGTAATGAGTGTTCCCTACTTTAATTAGTTGACGAATCTTGGTATCATTTACATATTCCTGGTAGTCGAGAAGGTAAAACAGATTGTTATCAGACAAGATGTTGAAACGGGATGGTAAACAGCTTTTGGCAAACTCCTCATTCCAAATTTTATCTTCATATTCGTTTGCCCCACTACTGTTATTCTCGTTGATATACTTATTTCTTATCTTTTGATATTTCAGAATCGTGTCTCGGCTATTTTCTTCAACAATTCCAGTTTCAAAGCAGTATGGTGCGTAGTTTTGACATCTTAAGTCCATGTAAGCATTCCCAATCAAAATACCTTTGAAATTTATTTTGAATGTTGAGTCACTATTTTTCTTGTCTATTAAAACACCGAGAGCGGGTTGATACGTGCCTGCAAAAGAATATCCTACAAGGAAGAAGTTATTTTTAAGTAAATTTGGAAAAAGTGTGAAAAACTGTTTAACAGCTGAATATACTTCTTCGGTTAGTTTAGTAAGGTTTTTCATATAACATCCTTTCTTCGTAAAGCTAAACCCGGTACCCACAGGTTGATCTAAGAAGATTACATTGAAGTGTTTGGTCCATCTGTTCTTATTTTTGACAAGTTCTTTACTCACTTTCACATATTTAAATGGCCCTATCTCTTCAAACAACGCTAAGAGTGAACTGGTGCCTGGCCCTCCATGTAACCACAGTAGAACAGGAGCCCCCGCTGGGTTTACTTCTGCGGGGACAAACCAAAAGAACAAATTGTTTCCACAAACTTTATCCACAGTGAAAAAACCAGTGTAACTTCTGACTCTACCGATATCAGGTGACACCAGTGATTTATTTTGGGCTTCTAAAATGTTACCGGACTCCAAGTACGGAGTGAGAATGAGAGGTTCATTAGAATGATGGTCGGTATTAGCACAATCTCCTAAATAGGTCATTAAACCAGAACAAAACACCATGTATTTTACAAAGTACATGGGATATAAAGATGGAATTGCCATTACTAACAGCATAAAATAAAACATAACAGTAGTCTCGGAAGGGTCAAAGAACAATGAACTACAACGCAACAAAACCACGGGGTTGTTACACTGTTACACACCTCATTCAATGGGATTACGCCACGTCCAACTTATTTCATTATCTGTTTTTTTGTTACTAAGTCTCGATGGGTTGAAGAAATTCACTTTACAAGAACGAATTGAAGGGCCCGGCAATTTTCAGTCGTGGATTGTAAAATTGTTTCGCTGAATAACTGATCACGACTGTAGAGGTCTTATCTTATACAGCTTAGTTCAGCAGCTTGGTTCGTGGAAGCTATCTCGTAAATTGAGCGGTACTCAGCCAAAATGTTAATTCAACCTATCGTTTTATTATAGGCCCACTTAGTATTGCAATAGACCCTATTGCAATACTATGAATATACAGTTACTGGTGTCTTCCAGGGGCGTAATCCTAATAAGTTACCACTAGTGCACTCGTTGCTTGACATCGAGCAATTTAGTTTCTACGCTGATAATTTATTATAAAAAATAAACTGTCATTGAACAATTAGTTTCGCTCCGAGCAGGTTGACTTTGCAATACCGACACAAACATTTAATGTAGTAAGACCAGGCTAAAATTAATTAAAAGATCATCTTCACTCATTGGCGCCATCTGGTTATCGTTTTAAAGCCAAAAACCAAAACACACGTTGTGATCTCTTATACAGGGTGTAAAAAAGTCCGCCTCCCTTTAATTGTTTTATTTGTTAAGATAAATTAATCGTTTGGGGGGAGATAGTAACTTATCACAAAGTACCTTTTGACGCTATTAAACATTTTTAGTCATGTTAGGGGGACGGCCCACTAGGAGACAGAAGAAAATCTTAAACGTAAGAACAGGTTGATATGCACATCAAATTAAAGGTCTCACCTGGCAGAGTACAATGCTGCAAACTAGACTTAAAATGGATGACACAGGCGGAAATGGTAGTCGTTCAACGTTTCCATTAAAATCATATGTATAAACTTAAAAATACAATAACTTTCTTAATACTCAACCTTTTGACATCGGGTTTGTGGCTAATTACCCCAAATGCAAAGACGTTTAAAATGATGTATGAAGTGACAGAGGCTAAGGAAGTTTCAATTTAAACATCCGTTATGGGACGTCCCCCAATAAAGTCTTACAGAATATGCTTTGGTTTATGTCACATCATGCATTATTTTAAACATCTTTGCATTTTTAGTAATTAACCACAAACCCCACATCAAAAGATTGAGTACTAAGAAAGTTATTGAATTTTTATTTTTTACCCAAATGATTGTAATGGAAACTTTGAACGCCTACCATTTCCGTCTGGGTCATCCTTTTACTTTCTCCCCCTATACCATAGTATATGGAGAAAGTATTGTTTTCGTCAAAATTTTCGAATTTGAGTTGTTGGTGGATTTATCCATTTTGGTTCCCCCTGAGTCCAAAAAAGTGGTTTTCGGAGTGATGTCTGTGTGTGTGTGTATGTATGTATGTGTGTGTGTGTGTGTGTGTGTGTGTGTGTGTGTGTGTGTGTGTGTGTGTGTGTGTGTGTGTGTGTGTGTGTGTGTGTGTGTGTGTGTGTGTGTGTGTGTGTGTGTGTGTGTGTGTGTGTGTGTGTGTGTGTGTGTGTGTGTGTGTGTGTGTGTGTGTGTGTGTGTGTGTGTGTGTGTGTGTGTGTGTGTGTGTGTGTGTGTGTGTGTGTGTGTGTGTGTGTGTGTGTGTGTGTGTGTGTGTGTGTGTGTGTGTGTGTGTGTGTGTGTGTGTGTGTGTGTGTGTGTGTGTGTGTGTGTGTGTGTGTGTGTGTGTGTGTGTGTGTGTGTGTGTGTGTGTGTGTGTGTGTGTGTGTGTGTGTGTGTGTGTGTGTGTGTGTGTGTGTGTGTGTGTGTGTGTGTGTGTGTGTGTGTGTGTGTGTGTGTGTGTGTGTGTGTGTGTGTGTGTGTGTGTGTGTGTGTGCCATTAGCTGTGGGGACATCTTCCTGAAAATGGCCAGACTATGTGGACATTTAAAATTATGTGGACATCAGCCATGTCCCCATAATTTTATGTGCTTTTGAATTAGCTGTGTGGACCTGAGGGGTTCAACTGGTGCTGCCACCTATGTTGTTTGAGTGACCATCTTTCCAGCTTCACAGGCATCTTCTATAATAGCCGATCGACATTTAAAGCAATGCTCACAATCAGTTGTGACTAGTTTGAACATTGCCCAAAATATTATATCTAACTATATTAATTTATATTATTATTTATAGTAGTATAAAATTTATTTTATTGTATTAAATTTAACAACATAATTTTAATCTTTAAAAATATTTATTTATTTTTTGCGAATTCCCCTATATCGAATACGCTATTACGGTAGAAGTCACGGTAAGACCTGAGCCCGGGACCATGTTACTTTTCGTTTTGACTTACCCAGAAGCAAAAAAAATTTGTTCTTATTCGTGTGTATATATATATATATATATATATATATATATATATATATATATATATATATATATTAATATTTATTTATACGTGTCCGTGAAAACGATAACTTTTGAATGAAACCTCCTATTTTGATAAAATTTGGTACAGGGATGTAAGGCAGCATTTACTTGATTGAGTTCACAAACCAGAATGGTCGGACAATGTTAACGGGGTTTTATGGGGTTTCTCAAGGGTAAAAAATGGGTGTTTTCTTTTTTGACCACAATTTTAAAATTCAAAAAATTTAACCATTTAAAAGAGCCCAAAAAACCAACAATTTAGTATTTTTATATATTAGGCTTTTATATATTTAGTATTTTATATATTAACTTGGCTTAAATGGTTATACATACAAGGAAAATTAACAAAACCATCTATCTTTCTTATTTATTGACATAGCTTGATAAAATTTGGTATGTACATTCACTTAGTAAGATTTAACTTATTTTTGCTTGCAAAAAACATATGGCACCAAACCAAAGTGCTCACCCCTATGTGGTGTTCATGGGGAAATAAAAATATCAAAATTCTGTAAGAATTTCGCTTAGTGTACGCAGGTCTGCTGCCACGGTGGTATTTATGTATCTTTTTATTTTATTTTTAAATATTTTTATTAATTTTAATTAATAAAATTAATAATAAATCTAACTACATTAATTTATAATTACGCTATATAACTATTCATTACATTTTATAAATAAAATATATAATAAATCAATCTATATTTTAATTTATAATTCTATAACTATTTATTAAATGTAACAGTTACATATATTCAAAAAGAAATGATAACACATCAATTGTTTGTAAAATATATATATATATATATATATATATATATATATATATAAAACTTTACTTTTTATCGAATTTCCCTATAGGGAATACGCTATTACGGTAGCAGTTATGGTAAGACCTAAGCCCGGGACCATGAAAATTTTTGTTTTGAGTCCCATAGAAGCCAAAAACACTGTTCATTCAAATTGAGATACATGTGTGTGTATATATATATATATATATATATATATATATATATATATATATATATATATATATATGGTATCACTCTAGATGGCAACCTAACTTGGAATAACCATATCCAAAAGCTTCACAGTAGACTATCTCAAGTACTATACGCCCTCAGAAGGATCCGTAGTGTCACCAATAAAGAAATTACCATCACAGCATATCACGCATTGTTCTCTTCACACTTGAGATATGGTATTGTAGCCTGGGGAGCTACGAGTGAAAATAACCTTCAAAAAATCTTGACACTACAAAAACAGGCGATCAGAATCATTGAAGGATTACAACCCAGGGACCACTCTGTAAATCCCATTTCATCCAAAACCATATCCTGACCATCACATCCCTGTACCTTTATGAGATCATAACATTGACAAAAACCAATCCCTCTCAACTAAGAATTAATTGCCATGAGCACAATCTAAGATCCAAAACTAACTTTAATCTTAATCAACATAGGTTAACTAAAACAAACAAGACCCCAAATTACATGGGAATCAAAATGCATAATTTGTTGCCAGAAAGCCTCAAACAAACTACAAACTTAAACTTATTTAAAAGAAAATTAAAACTATATTTAACTAACAGACCTTATTATAGGCTGTCTGAATTTTTGGATGACCATAAATAAACGCTCACTAAACACTACACACTCACACACATACACTCACACATTCTTCACCCCAGAAGAATGAAGCTTTGAAGATGACGATTCCCTGGTCTCTGAGGACTACGGAGAAGATGCGGATGGTAAATGGCAAATAAATGGTAAATAGAAGTCCTAGGGAGCGGAGGGTATCCCGACCGGCCCGTCCCAGGTTCCTCCATGCGGTGGTGCTGGCGTGGAAGTTGTCCTTCAGGGACCCTGTGGAACAGATGCACTCTACCAGACTCCAGAATATACCAGTACTGTTTCAATTTATTACAAGGGTTTTTGTGTTCCTTTAAAGAAGTACAGGCAGTGACAAAAGTAAAAAAAAAATAAATAAATAAATCAACGGTTTTCCATTGTACAATTTCTCCCATAAGTGCACTTAAAAAAAAGACAATAATTATTTGCAAGTGTTAATTTCATGTCTATTTTGACTTTCCATACCTAGTTGAAGCATTTGATTTAACAACCAGCAGTGGTTAATGTGACAAAAAACACAAGATGTAATCCGGCATTAAAAACAATAGCCTACAGTACAAGTAAATTTTCCAATTTTGGACAATATAAAAATATTTGGTCTTTTTAATAGGCCTAATCTACTTTTTCTTCAATAACTAGGTACTAGTGACTTACTGTATCAATTTGGTTACATTATAAAGCATATAACAGTTGTCATAACAGAAAACAGGTCTACTCGAAAATTTTTAACTTGACAGTACATTGCAGTCTTAAATTGCTACAGTTTCCATAAATATTGACAAAATTTGATGGAAATGCTTTCAAAAGCTGTGGCAGAGGTTGAGGTTGCTTAATAAAATCATTTGAATGCTTAAAAAATATTTAGAGGTTTTGTGGGTTCAAAGTTACCCGTCACTCAACTGGTGAACCAAAATTTTTTAATATTTAAGAAGGACTATTTTCACTTTGGGGCAACAGAAAAAACTCAGAAGTTCAGGAAAGTTACATGGCAATAGAAACAATGAAATAAAACTTAATTTAGCCCACAGGGCCAAACAGGTGACTAGAAAAAAAAATTAAAACAGCGAAACTTGCCGGTAAGGTTTGCTGCTTTCAGTAAAACTTATTTTTCTCTGGATTTATTTGACAGAAATGTCTTAGCCTAGTTGGGGACAAAGAAATTTAACTGCAGCAACCCTAGAAAACAAAAACATTGGGCTCAGAGGCCACAAACATGAGCTGTGACAGAATTAGGCTACACCTGGGCCTAACTTGCGCTGAACCGAATACGGGTTTTCACAGTTAAATTACACATTAATGGGGACAGAACTTTTACATGACACAGTAAAACTACACTCAAACTACATTATTAACAACAATAAAAAAAACACTCTTTGATTCAGCCAAAGGCCTTAGGCCTAAAGTGAAAAAAACTAAAAATGATATATATATATATATATATATATATATATATATATATATATATTAACATATATATATTTTAATCACTATTATTTTTGGTCTCTGGGCACCTCAAAACGAATAAGTAACATGGTCCCGGGCTTAGTTCTTACCATGAGACCTGCGGTAATAGCTTCCTCCCTATGGGAAATTTGCTTAAATTACGCCAACAAATATAATACCGCAGTTCACATGATAAAAACATGATTATGGGGACTAGACACACAATACACAAGTGCACAAGAGTGAGACATCATTTTGGGGACTCAAATATATCGGTGTGCACAAATGCATATTATGTGGACGCATACACTCAAGAATACACAATTCATGTGATGGTTTACTAATTGTGTGGACTTAAACACAATTTCATGTGAAATGCAATTAGCAATGAGGACGTCCACACAATTTAGTTTCCCCGTTTTTTGATAATAACTTTAGACAGAGCGAGTGTATTCCAAAGACGTTTAAAATATTGGAATCCTAGACTAGTAAACCACAAATGCGTAGCACATTCAGCCATGTCCCCACAATTGAGTTCCCTGTTCACGTCCACACAGCTAATTGAAGACGTGTATGTGTGTGTGTGTGTGTGTGTGTGTGTGTGTGTGTGTGTGTGTGTGTGTGTGTGTGTGTGTGTGTGTGTGTGTGTGTGTGTGTGTGTGTGTGTGTGTGTGTGTGTGTGTGTGTGTGTGTGTGTGTGTGTGTGTGTGTGTGTGTGTGTGTGTGTGTGTGTGTGTGTGTGTGTGTGTGTGTGTGTGTGTGTGTGTGTGTGTGTGTGTGTGTGTGTGTGTGTGTGTGTGTGTGTGTGTGTGTGTGTGTGTGTGTGTGTGTGTGTGTGTGTGTGTGTGTGTGTGTGTGTGTGTGTGTGTGTGTGTGTGTGTGTGTGTGTGTGTGTGTGTGTGTGTGTGTGTGTGTGTGTGTGTGTGTGTGTGTGTGTGTGTGTGTGTGTGTGTGTGTGTGTGTGTGTGTGTGTGTGTGTGTGTGTGTGTGTGTGTGTCAGGATGTATACAGAGCTAGAGAATGCACCAATGGTCCGATTTTGGTGAAATTTGGTACGTAGGTCCAAACCCACGATAATTCCAGGCGTTTTATTCTTTTTTTTGAATTTTTGATTTTTAAGGGTAGTTTACCCCCAAAAACCCTCAAAAAACGTGAAAAATCAAAATTTCTCAAAAATGGCTCTAACGATTTTGATTAAAATTTTTTGGTTTATTGAGCTTAAAATGGTGAATAAAATGACACCACCCGCATCTCCGAGAAAATGCGCGTTCAAAAGTTATGGAGTAAAAAGTGTTTCAAAAATAATTTTTTTTTTATTTTCAAAATAGTTGTTGTCTCAAAATAAATTTTATTTATCACCGTTAAATCAAGCTCAAAAAACTAAATAATTCAGTATTTTAAATTATTTCTCTACGTCAAGTGGTTGAGGAGAAAATTCAATTTTTCGTTTAGCGGTAAACGCAGTACGGTACGTTGTTAAAAGTCACAGACGCGCGTAGTGTCAAACGAGTGCTGCTCAGCTGGTAGCTATCCGACTGAGTCATCAAAACATTAATGTTTGAAGCTTTTAACACCTTTTTTTATATTGTTGGGAGAAAGTATGTGTCAGTTAACTGATACCGTTTATTTAAGTCTAGTTTGCAGCATTGTACTCGGCCAAGTGAGACCTTTAATTTTATGTACATATCAACCTATGCTTACATTTAAGTTTTTCTTCTGACTCCTGGTGGAAGAAAAATGTTCTCCCTAACATGACAAAAATGTTTGATAACGTCAAAAGGTACTTTGTGTTAAGTTACTATCACCCATAAACGATATTTGTAGGTCTTAACAAATAAAAAAAAATAAAGTGGGGGGACGGACTTTGTTACACCCGGTATTATTAATACGTGAGGGCTGTTTTTTGTGAACAAAACTCCTCCGTTATTTCTGGAACTATTTTAATGTTTGAGTTGTCAAAATGTTCGTCCCAATTCGTAGTTTTGCATGAAGGGTTTCGGTTTTTAAATATTATTTTCCAGAAATGTAAGGGATGCCTCTAAAGTACGTTTTTTCTTCCATAAAGGGGTCCACACACTATCGAACATACGTCGAGCTGTCGGTTCCGATAGCCAGAGTGAATAAATTTTGTTCTAAATTCTGAACTACTGTCTCAAAATTCCACCAACACCTAATAGGTTAAATATATAATGTTATGCATGTTATGCTACAAAATAATAAATACCAAATAAAAATATATAAACCAATACAAAATTTAAAGTGTAAATTAATATTATATAACGATTAAATTGAGATATAGATTAACATTCTATAGTGCATGATCTGAAGCATAAAAGCAACCGGGCTGTATGATGCTGAAGGTCTAACCACAATCAGTAGGCAAAATAAACATTGCAATATTAAATATAATATATTCAAAATGTATATAAAAATGACAATAAACTTCTTAATAAATAATAAATTTCTTCATACAACGAACTTGTATGGTAAAAACATAAAAACTACACACCCTTGCGTCCTTGTCTGTTTTGTTTCCGGTATCCACTTGAGAGGTCCATCGTATTAAGACACTTTTGAAGAGCAAAACCAATGATGTGGAAGGAGACATGGAAGGAATTAAGGATGGAAGAGTTGAAATGAAAAACGTAAAAGAAGCGGTTCTAAATCATGAAGAATGGAGTAAGAAGAAAGGAAAAAGGGGAAAAATTTTAAATAAGTTTAAAACAAAGAAAAAATCTGGAGAAAATCAGTAAATGAAATTGTAATTAAAATGAAAATTTGTTAAATTGCAAATAAGTGCATAAACTTTAAATCTCTCTTGTAAATTCCCATACAATGTAAAACTTTGTCAGAGGAATAAAATTATTATTATTATATCATAAAAATGTTTTTTTTGTTTTTACTGAAAAAAATACTTTGATAAATAATGCCAAGAATCCGTAGAGTAAATAGGGAAAACCGGCAGAGGCGGAATTGGTGCGAGATTTCATGCGTATAAGAAGTGATGCAAAAGAGAGAAGACCTGGCTTGACGAACCGAAATACTGCATTGCATAGTCTGGGGTCTATGGATCAGATATGCAGAAATTGAAAGGCTTTTCGACCAGAGAGGAGAACTAAGGGCCAATACACCCAATGTTGTCACGGGGGAAAAGTAGATTTTCCTCCTATAAGATCGCACCCCGCATTAGACAAGATGTTCACCGGAGACTCGCCGAAGGCCAAACATTTCAAGAAACATTGTAGAAATTATAACCAGGCCTTGGTAAGTTCCAGTGCCAATATAAAACCGAACCAAGGAGGACCCTACTTCTTTATAGTGAACGGCCAGGTGCATCACAGAATAGGTGCACACTCCTAAGTGACCTAACGAACTAACGACTAAGTGAACTAACGACTAGGTGCAATGTTGGTTGATCTAGATGCAAACCAAGAAATCTCTTCTTATGCCCAAATATATTTTTACTTTCTCCCCCTATACCATAGTATATGGAGAAAGTATTGTTTTCGTCAAAATTTTCGAATTTGAGTTGTTTGTGGATTTATCCATTTTGGTGCCCCCTGAGTCCAAAAAAGTGGTTTTCAGAGTGATGTCTGTGTGTGTGTGTGTGTGTGTGTGTGTGTGTGTGTGTGTGTGTGTGTACCAAAAATCGTCAAAAATCAAAATTTCTCAAAAACGGCTCTAACGATTTTGATTAAAATTTTGTGGTTTATTAAGCTTAAAATGGTGAATAAAATGACACCACCCGCATCTCCGAGAAAATGGGCGTTCAAAAGTTATAGAGTAAAAAGTGTTTCAAAAATAATTTTTTGATTTTTCAAAATAGCTGTTTCCTCGAAATAAATTTTACTTATCACCAATAAATCAAGCTCAAAAAACTAAATAATCCAGTATTTTGAATTATTGCTCTACGTCAAGTGGTTGCTTAGTAAATTCAATTTTTTGTTTAGCGGTAAACGCAGTACGTTGTTAAAAGTCACAGACGCGCGTGGGGTCAAACGAGCGCTGCTCAGCTGGTAGCTATCCGACTGAGTCATCAACACATTAATGTTTGGAGCTTTTAACACCTTTTTTATATTGTTGGGAGAAAGTATGTGTCAGTTAACTGATACCGTTTATTACGATACAGAGCAAGCGGTAAGAATGCGATGTGATGCACCTCAAAATAATTAATTCCTGGTAAATGTTATGCTTGAGCTAACAAATTTAATTAATGAAACTAATCAATATGCTCAGGCAAAAACTATGGGTCAGGTTTTAAGAGAAACATCAGGTGACCAACAACAGAATGTCAAAATGGTTTTATACTCAGAGAGAAACAGAGACCAAAGAAGATATAATCTACCAACGGCAAATGATGTAGCAGCCGTATTTAAATGTGATGATTGGGTTCCTGCCCCTGAGTTCATAGTATATCCGAAAAACCGGTATCTGGAAAATTTAGGTGCACACTGCTCTGGACTTGACCCCATGGCTTACCCCCTACTTTTTCCATACGGAGAAGAAGGCTGGTTTCGGGAAATGCCACAAGTGGAGCACCGAGCAACCTTGCGTCGCAACACTTTGAATCAGTTGCAGTTTGCATTTCACAGACTTTCGGTCAGACAATATTATTCTCCTGTCATCCATGGGGGGAAATTATCTCTTCAGTATATCGTGGATATGTTCACAAGATTAGAGTTAGATTGGCTTGCCTTTATTCGCCATGAACAGTCAAAACTTCGGGCTGAAATATACATGAACCTTCACGATGCTATTCGATCTCGGGCTGAAAACAAAGGGCTTGACGTTGGCCGGCAGGTCGTATTTCCTAAATCATTTCAAGGCAGCTATCGAAATCTACATAGCAATTATTTGGATGCAATGGTAATAGTTCGTCAGCAAGGTAAGCCTGATCTGTTTATTACCTTTATTTGCAACCCAAATTGGGAAGAGATTAAATCAAACCTGTAGTACAACGAATTCATAAACATGAGACCAGATTTAGTAGTAAGAGTATTTCATGAGAAATTAAAAGAACTCATGAAAGAAATAACAGATTTCTTTCATGAACAGGATTTTCGGTACAGTGACAGTGATTGCTAACATTTATACAATCGAATTTAAAAAAAGAGCCTTCCACATTCTTATAACTTTTCGATAGAGACTTTAAACTAAGAGATTCAGATGTTATTAATCAATTAGTTTGAGAAGAAATTCCCGACCCAGTTTTGTATCCAGAACTGCACGAAATCGTTGCTCGCAACATGATTCACGGGCCATGTGGCACCAAAAATCCAAACGCACCATGTATGATTGAAGGTAAATGTTCTAAATATTTCCGAACACAGTTTTTGGATCAAACGCGAGAAAATGCAAATGGGTACCCTATCTACAGACGTAGAGATGATTGAAAAACTGTAATTTATTATTAGAGGATCAACAGTAGATAACAGATTTGTATTACCTTATACCCCTATCTTCTTAAGAAGTTCAATGCGCATATCAATGTTGAAATATGCAGTAAAGTTAAATATGTTAAATCTATCTATAGATTAATACGCAAGCATGTTTCGTTTCCTCCTTTTTTCTCAGCTTGTGTGCAACTTAGGAGAAATCCACGCATACCGTTAGAAAGGTATAGTCCTGTAGACTCGCCTACGGCTCGATGGGGCTCCGCCCCATGCCCCCATAGGGGTTGCCCTAAATTGGTAAATTAATAAGAAGTCAAGTCGTTAAACAGGTTAGTTCCAACCGAAGAACGGGTCAGCCAAGACAGTAACTTAAGTGTCTTATACACACTAGTCACAATCAATAATAATAAAAACACGCTTTGAAAATCGTCTACGGTTTTTTTAAACCCCCTTCCTAATTCATCTTAATTTGTTAAAAAATATAATTGATAGTCGTCAAATAATAAATAACTATGTAAATAATCTAGGTATTATGCTCAATATCGGTACTATTGAAAAGTTTTTGATGCGATTATGACTGAATTAATTGGAGTATCATGAAAAAAAGAATAGTCCGCGAAAGACCCCTACTATTAGAAAACTACAATTTGTTAAAATATGAAATTGAGAGTTGTGAAATAATAGTTATTAAATAAAGTGTTGTGTTCACAGAATAACCTACGGCTCTTTTTTTAAACCCTTTCTTAGTTCCCCTCATTTTTGTGGTTATTGTTATGGTTATAGAAAAGTTCTCCTAAGTTAGCCTTC
>CM061531.1:164142034-164521897 GCA_030545055.2 Neoaliturus tenellus
TTATATTAAAATTGGTGTGATAGTTGTTTAATTGTCTCCACATATCCACTTCTTGAGGTATTCGATTAAAAATTGAAGTATCCACAGGACCATATAAAATTGGAATGAATGGTTGTCTGTCCAATGTATCGATTAGATAATCTTTAATTATTGTACTTGAAAATACTAGTTGTTTTAAGTATCTAGTGACAGGACCGGTAGTACAACTTAAAGTGTAAAATTCTTCTTTAGTGAAATGTAATTTTACATCATGTCTAGTTAAATCTTTGAAGCGAACAACTTGTCCCCCACGATGTTTGATTATATCAACTTCAATATTTGATTCTAATAAACTTAATCTTGTTCTTTTTCCAAATGTGTTGTTAGTTAAATAACATTCCAAAAGATGTAAATGTTTCATTAGAGAATCCCAAGAAGTTTCAGTAAAGATAACCATTTTACTTCCTTGATTTAACATAACAATTGGTGAATAATCCAATGATTTTACAATTCCAACAGATATACTTTTTGTCATGCATGAAGGAATAGGGTAGAAAATTCGAAGAAATACTTCTGTTAAAATATTTGTTGTAATGTTAACTTCAACCTTTTTTCTTTTTACTTCTTTTTCATCTTCTCCTTCTTCTTATTTCTTCTTATGTTTGTTAAACTTGAGGAATTCATCCATTTCTTGTTCAACTTGCTTTTCTATATCAGAACTATTTTCATCCATTAGAGGTGTATTTTCTTCTCCGTTACTAGAATTCATCTTGCGAACGATGTTTCCCATACGACGGTTGAAGATAGAATGAAGTTTCTACTAGTTAATTTCCTGCTTTTATATTTTTTGTAAAATTCTTGAAATTTATACAATTACATAATTGTTTATTTTCAACTTGTGTTTTATAAACAAAATTCTAACCTTAAAAATTGAGGAAGATAATTCTAACCTCAATATTTTGCAGTAGTTGTACTAATATTTTAAAGTACATTTTTCACTATTCCGGTCAGTGGTGTGTAAGTAACTATTTTATCATGTAGAATTAGACAGTATGCCGAAGTTCCATCCGCTACTGGTTCTTCAAATTCCATTTCAATTTTTATATCCACACTTGATGATTTTACTGATTCATTTTGTTTTGAACAATCGATTACAATTATTGGAGCTTTGGAATAATACTGATCAGGTGATAATAGTGGTGTATTAGTCTTTCCATAATATGATGATTGAAATCTTGCATACATATCATATAAAATGGAAAAACGTTTTTTGCTAAACATGACATTTAAATTGTCATATGGAAAGAATTGAGAGTTTAAGAAAACTTTACAATTCTTTATTTTACAGTGATCAAATTGACCAGCATTTGCAGTAATAACATCTTTTCGCTTAGTTTGAAAACCGAGTATTATGTACCTTGCACGTTCCAAGTAAGTTGATGTTTTGACGGTCCATGTTTGTCGTTCTGTTTGAGGTAATGTAGGGTATTCATGAAATTCCCAACTTCGGAATGGCATTACAATGTCACGGTCAGATTTTAACTTTCTTAACAATACGATTCTATGTTCATCAGCCAATTTTACATGAGGTACTCTCCAAACAACTTTATCCAATTGTAGTTGCCATTCCAGTTTATCTTCCGTAGTTGCAGGGTCTGCAAGTATTAAGTCCTTATTAGTTGAAGATCTGAGTAATACTAATTCTTGTTTAACATTTATTATAACCCTTTTGTAATCTTCAGCAAATCCTAAAAGCAATCGTAAAGGTACATGAAAATCAAAATGACCGTTGGAAGCAGGTGTTATAGTGTCTTTATCGGGAGCAACCCATCCGGCGGTGACTATTGAATTTTTCTCATGTGGTGTTAATGATGTTAATCCTTTTAATGTAGTTGTTATACCAACCTTTTTTGTTGAATCAACTGTCACCCCTGATATCTCATATCTTATTTCATCAAAAAGATATGCCATTGGGTTATTTATAAAAGGAACTGTTGAAGCAGTTTTTCCATCCAATTTTAATACCCTTCCTTCGATGTACAAATAACTTTCACATGGTAATGTGTAAATATCTTGTTGTTGAATGGGAATTCTTATTTCATCATTATTGTTTAATTTTGATGAAGTGTAAGGGTTGTGTGTGTGATATTCCTTCTCCCATAGTGTTTCGTCGAATGTCGGTCCTTGAGATATATCCAGGATATCCATCGTTGTTAAGTTTCAATCCAATCTTTTGTAGAAAACGAATGTTGTCTGATGTTAACTCTTCCAATGTCGAGGAGCTACTGAGCTCCCGACTCTTCCGTTGTGGTTTAAATGATAATCCCATGTTGATTTTTATGTCGCCGCACTGATGTGTATTCGTATAGTAATTGTTTCTCCTCTAAAGTCAACACTATGACCGTCTTGATCCAATATGTTCAGTACGATGTCTGAAATGAAACTGGTGTTTAATGGTAGGTATATCAAGTTTTGTGGCTTCTCAACAATTTTAAAACCTGGAGCAACTGTTGGATAAAATGTATGTAAGATATGCTGATTTACTCCTTCTCTATATGATCCATGTATAATATTACATGTTACATCAATACTATTTACTTTTAATATTGTAACAGTTGTATTACCTGAATGAGTAGTTCCAGGAGTTAAGATTTTCTTTTTTGTATCTGTAAATCCAAGTAAACTGCCAATAGAGTTTTTCATTCCGACATCTATATAATATTTTGAAGTTATTTCTGCTTTTAAAGTATTATTATTTCCTTTGATTGTGATATTATCTTCTCCGAGTTTTTTCTGCAATAATTGGTTTATATCATCAATTTCATAAGCTCCAGTAGGAAATGTAATTATTTTCAATTCTGAGTATTTTCCTGCAGCATCCTTAGTTTCATAATAATGTAGTAAATTGTTTTTTCCTTCTGTAACATTAGGAATTGAATTGTAGGTAGTCAAATCAAGTAATGCTGCTTCCCATAATCTTTCCTTGGATAAACGCAATGCTGGGAATAGAGTACTTTTTAATGTGGATGAATTTCCACTCAGTGACACTGTATACGATGACATCTTAAAGGTGACTGACACTTTTCGCTAGAAACTCCAAACATAAATGTCCACATATTTCAGTATTGTTAGGTTGTTCTCTTTTATAATTGTAAAAAATGTTTTTGGAGTTTTGAAAATAATGTTGAAGTTCTTTAGGCGGTGGTAGATTGCCAAAACTGTCAAAGTAGTAAACGGTTTGTCCGAGCTTTTTATAGCATACCCAATGAGTGCCTGGACCATAGGTGGAATCCAAATTTACTATTCCAGTTTCATTTTTCCATATTTTAGTTGGTAATGCATCTTTCATAAAAACTCCTCGAAAGAATGGTATTTTCAAACATTTTACATAATCATTTAACTGATGATTAGTTAAGGCTTTATTTGGAATTATCAATTGATTTTTTTATTTAATACACACGGTACGGTCTTAGGTATAAACCTGCTCCGTTTTTTACCATTGACCAAACAGAAGCCTTTTTTACTTTTGCTTTACGAGTTCTACGACGTCTCTTTCTAATATTTCCACCTTTTTTGGGAGCTCTTCTTTTTGCAGGTCTTCCTCTGCGACGTCGTCTTCCACCACCAAACTTAGCTTTTGTCTTCATGGCTGTTGTTACTGCCCAAGCCGCTGCTTTTTCTGCAATACTTGCGTCACTTGATTTTACTCTTTGCCAAGCTTTTTCTGCTAGAATTTTATCTGCTATTGATCTATTTGTTGAATCTTTAAACTTTGAATATGCTATATCGTGTTGTTTGCAAGCTTGATCTAATTTATTAATTCCAGGATCTCCTCTTGCTAAACGTTTTGCCAACTTAGTTCCAGGTCCACAATATTGATAACCTCCAGGAATATGTAATTCGTATGGTAAAGCGTCTATTGCTCGATTTACAACAGCACCAATAGGTATCCGTCTAAGCAGGGATAACGCAGTTGAAGTTATACCACGTCCTCTCTTGTTGCTGTCTTGATGATGACTGAGTGATACGGCCTTCATTATGTAGTCTTATATAAACTGGTGTGTTTACTCCACAAGATACATTACATAAATGAATAAGTTATGTATAATTTTTTATATTTAAACACTTAGTTATTCAAATTAATTATATATTGATTTATAATTCTATTTTTAATCCAAGCTTCCCGTTCATCGGGTTGAATTATCACATGACTCGTTGTACTAGCTATATGATTGTGGGTATCAATAAGTAAATTTCCTACTATTCTTATTAAACAATCTAAATTTACAGCATCTTTTGGATGTTGAGGATCGTGTAACTGCATAATACGTTTATCATTACATGTGTAAGCGGTCGAATCACTTTTTGATGTTGTTATGACTTGTCCAATAGTAGCAGCATCATTGAAAACTTCACCTGGTGAAACATTAATTATTTTCTTCATCTCAGCATCAAATTTAGTTCCATTGCGTTTATCCCAAATTATTGTTTGTTTCACTGTGACACAATCATCTTCTTCATAACCAGGAATAATATTTTTTATTCTTCTATTATGACCTTCGTATGTACCTAATAAAGGACCTTTCGCAATTAATGTTTGTGCCATTATAGGTACATCCGAACTTTTTTCACCAAGTCTTACGTGTGTTATTTTTTTACCTCCCGCATCCCATTCATTATTACTTTCTTGCATTAAATTAAACTTTTCATTTCCATGTATGAATGTATTTCCTCGCTTTAGCACGGCATCTTCATGTTTTACAAAATTTGATGTTTCCTTTTTTAATTCTTTAGATAATTGTTCCATAGTAACAGCATCTTTTGGTTGAGAACCAAACTTTACATTCGTCAATGTTTTACCATGACAATTGATTCCATTAACATCTTGTAAAATACAGTTGTCCTTGATGTATTTTAGGTTTACAGCATCACCGTCTTCCTTTGGGTATCCAATGTCATTTATAATAAATTTATAAAAAGAAAATCCATGTTCAGTTTTTTCCGGTATTATAGAATGTAAATATTCTTTATTAACTGAATCCTTATTATTTTTGGGATTTCCCACATTGGTTATTCTATAATTTCCAGCATCATATGTTTGTCCATCTTTTAAGTTGTTACCCCATTGCAATTTTAAAGTATTTGAAAGTTCAGATAATAAGTATTCTTTAGTAATTGCATCAGAATCTTCAGTTGGTTTACCAACATTAATTAATCTATGTGATTTAACATCGTAAGTATTCTTATGTAATTTCAATGATGTTGAAGTAGCTTCTTTTACTGTCTTTAAATTTGCTCCATCGGTATCTTCTTCTGGATCTTTAACTAATTTTAGTCGTTTATTATTTATGTTATAGTCACCTCCAGGTGTTTGCGGTAATCCGCTTCTTTTTCTGTCTTCTCCAACTTGCACTCCTAATGCGGAGTAGCGTCCGAACTTGTCGACGCTCATGTTAGAACTGATACATCTTACACTTGCAACTTCTTTATATTCGCGGACAATTATACAACTATGCCGCGATTTTTAAGTTCATCAACTAGAGCCACCCATTCATTATTTAAACCAGTATGACCGGCTTCCATAGCTTCATGCAATAGTCTCATTCTGTCAACTAATTTATTGATGTCGTTGTAGTAGATAACATTTGTATTGTATAGATTTTTCATTAATCCTTTACCAGATGTTGAAGTATCTCCTTTACTCTTTTTACCATGTTGTTCAAGAAGTGATAAATCCATAAGTGATAAAGATTTTCTTTTTAATGGTTGTCTCACAGCCGGTGTGGTACGTAATGTTGGTAATTTTCGTGGGGGAAACAATTTTTTTATAACAATATTATATTTTGTTGCACGTGAACGATTAATCATTGCATCCTTTGAGTAGTTTCTTTTATGAGCGTTAGTATTTTGTAAAATTTCTTTAAAAGTATTTAAATCTTTTGCCGAATATTTTATTGGTATATTTTTAAAAATTAATTCATATAATCCTTTTGTTCCTTTATATCTATGATCACCAATAATGATATAATCGTCTTGAGTTACTTCAAGCTTAGAGTTACCAATTTTCAATTCATTTCCATCGATTCTTGCTCCATATACATGTGATTTACTTAAATTTGGATTTGATTTCATGTCATGTAGCATTTTCATTATATATTTTCGTCCAAGAGGTCCATGTTGTAATATATCACTACTCAATTGAGTTAAATTTGGAATAGATTGTTCTGCTTCAGGTATTGGCTGTTCTTCCTTTTCAACAATTGATTCTTCTTCTTTTGTTTCTTCTTGCTCACTAGCACTTGTATATGAATCATCATCATCTTCTTTTTTTAATGCTTGTACTTCTTGTTTAGAAACCGGTAGTAAAACATCTCCTTCATAACGAGGTTTACCAATAGTTTCTGATATTTGTTTTAAAGGTTCCGTAATAGGTTTAAATGTATTCTCTAAAAATTCTTCTCTTTCACTTAAACCCATCCTTAATGCACGATTCTTTATCCTAATAGAATCACTGAGTGATTTTATTTCTTTTAATAGTTTTTCTTGATTCACCATGTTTACACTGTGAAGTTCAACGTGTAACTAGATGTAGCATTGGTAGTTCAACGCATAAATACAAATTTATCCAACCCTATACGATATCTACCATTTTTAATATCTTCTTCTTTCATAATAACGAGAAATCCATATTTTTCATTCCATGCTTTACCACACATTTCTTTAAATTTGTCAAATGGCATATCCGCATTAACATGATCATTATATATATGCTTTAAATTTGTCTCATCTTGCTTAAAGATGATCAACATATTTGCATTGTCTCTTATAAGCTGTTTTGGAATTTTACTGTATGTTTGACCAATATAAATGCTATCAATATTATGATATCTTCCCATAGCAAAATAGTTTCTTATAGTATCGTGATTTTCACAAGAAACATCGTCAAATATAAAAATGGAAAATGGTTTTGCTTCATTTGGTTGCATGATTGTTTCACTAGCATTAAACTTGTAGAAATTCACTTCAGGTACGTTTGCAAGTATTTTATCTAATAATTGATATTTTGGTTGTTGCAATGATTTTGAAAAAATATATATATTGTTGAAGCGTAAACCTTTAGGATTAGTTATAAGGTTAAAGACAACATTAGTTTTTCCACAATTTGAAGGACCAGTTATTAAACATCTTATCGTATTTGGTAATAATTCACCATGTTTACTATGATTTAACTTATTATTGTCAACCGTCAATTCATCAATATTATTAATATTAAATCGATCTTTTTGTTGTACAATCTCCATCTTGTTTAAAGGTTAAACACATAATGACCTATTAAATAACTATACCAAGTCTTTTGAAGGAATCCAAGAGTCTTCACTTTTATCAAATCCTAACCACCTAACTTTAACCATATCCTTTTTCCTTTGTAAAATTTTTTCAACAAGATATACATCACCAACTGTTGATTTTAACAACTCATGTCCATAGAATCCACCTTGAAGTAATTCACCCTTATTATCCTTTAAAATGTAAGTTTCAGGTATAGTTGGTTGCACTTTATAAATTGTAAATACTTCATTAGTCCAATTTGGCAGATATCTTTTACTAAATACACCTTTGTATTTGCTTATACGAACTTTATCATTAACCTTAAACTTTTTTGGTTGTAACTTTTCTATTTTTGGTGTTGTATTATTTTTGATGCGTTGTAATACAATTTTAGCATTAGCACTGTTTACTTGGATAGGTTTCATTCCGATGGTACGATGATATTTGTTGTTATATTCTTTTATAAGTTGTGGTAATATGTCATACCACACATATGATCCTCGTTTTGAAAATTGTTTATACATTGCTCCTTTTAATGTTCTATTGAATCTTTCAATTATTGAAGCTTTAACTTCAGAATTTGTAGAATAATGATTTATTTTATATTTTTTCATCAAAGCTCCAAAATCTTTATTAAAATATTCTTTTCCATCATCCGTTTGTAAATGTTAAATTTTAAATTTATTTCTTTGTATTGTTGTTTCCATAGCTTTGGTAACACTTTTACCAGTCTTGTCCTTCAACGGTAAAGCATCAGCTATTTTAGTAAAACAGTCTATAATTGTTAAAATATATTTAAATCCTTTGTTTACTTTACTGTGTGGTATCATTTCAATGAGATCAGCTTGGTAAAGATCATTCATTCCTTTAATGATTGTACTTCTTCTTGGAAATCTTCTTCTTGCTGGTTTATGTAGTTCATTTACAATCTTATCCTTTACACTTTCCATCTTAAAGTGTTGCTTGTACACCGTTTGTAGAAATACTGATCCATACAATGGTTTATTCTCTTATATATAGTTGAAATATGGGTCAAGGTCATTTTATATTAGTGTAAAAAAGAGGGAACATGGCATTGGGCTTGCCATGTTCCCTCTTTTTTACGGAAAGGAAAAAGGAAGAAGGTAAAGGACGAAGAATAGGTTTACTGGTCGATAGGGTTTAAGGAATAGTGGCCAAATGGTAGAGTATTAATTTTATCTTCTAAAATATGTCGCTTGTCGTCTTTGTAGCTTAATGCCCACTTTGTTTGTTTGACACTAAAAAGTTGGTGGTTATAACTTCTAATAGTGTTAAATGTTGCAGTTGTTTCAACATTTTCAAACAAACATCTTTTATAATGTTGAAACTGTACGTTCTTCTTTAGGAAAGATGTCTTTATTCCTTTAGCTTTCTTTGTGACTTGATATTCGTTCCTTTCATTTATGTACAGTTGAAATGAATACAGTTTAGACATTAATGCTACAATTTCCATCATCGGCACACCATTTGTTTCATCTTTAAATTTTCCCAATACTTTTTTGTTTTTGTCATAGTCGTAATTTGGATGGTTTTTAGGATAATCGGAAAAATCAAAATCATCTTTATATACAAAGGTCCGTAAATCCTCATACATGTCATTTGTTTTAATCCAGTAAATAAGTGCATCCGTATCCATATATGCAATACCAATGTTATCTCTTCCATAATAATTAACCATCTTCTTATAATGAAACTCGTACATGTGTGTTTTAGAAATATCCAATATTGACATTCCAAGATATAAAGGACGATCCAATACAACTGATTTTTTGTTCATAGAAATAACGACAAGATTTTCATTTATAATTACAGATGAACCAAAGTTTGGTTGTTGCACTAATTTCTGTAATTTTACTGGATCAGTTACTAATTTAATATCCTTATGTTTCCTTTTGTTTTCTAAAGTCTTGCCAAATATTGCATTGTTCATCAGTTTGAAGAAATCTTTTTGAAAACTTGATGTAGCAGCAGCTCTTCTTCTTGTGTTGTTGTCGATGTACGGTTTCAGCCAACAAGATTGAGAGAATTGTAGTATTCGATTAATTTTTGTAATTTTTAATCCCAAGTCTAAAGCCTGTTGTATCATCCAATAATGTCCAACATACCTAGACTTATTGTTTAAAGTCATTAATAATTTTGGCCATCTTCCAGTAGGGGAAATTTCAGTCTTTGGAAGAAGTGGTAAATCGTAATGATGATCATGAAGATGTTCAGGATATTCAAAATCGACGTCAAAAATGTAACCAGTTTCACCATGCTTTGGTATATCCATTATGTTTCCAATTGATTCTGGATCTATCCATTTAAAATTATCATATGGAAGGGGATTTGACATTGCCCATCCGTATAAGTTATTTGCATCGAAATAACCTAGGAATGTTGTTGGTTTTGATGCATCATAATCGGGCAGATACTTATTATTAGCCTTAACATGTCTGGTTACACTTTGTGTCAATCCCCCTCGAACTCCTGATTCTAACATTAAAACCATATCTATATCAGTAAGAAGTTGTAATTTACAATTTGTTTCTTTCAACATGGCTTGCCATGCTAGTCCAGGTGAAGTGTATGAATGAAGAGGGTCCAATCCATATGCTGCAAAACATGTATTTCTAAATTCTTCCATTATATCACATAATAAAGTTATATCTAATTTAACATAAAAATCTGAATATTCTCCCAATGTTGTAAATCCTAATTCATTCCATACTTTACATGCATGATCATAATCCTCTTGAGATATGTCCATGTCATATAGTTTACTTTTAAATTCTTCTTTTGGCGGAAGTGATGTTTCATTAAACTTTTCTAAACTGTCTATATAATCATATGGGAAAACACCTTTCCGAAGTACGAGATCCAGTTTGTCATTACTTACAATCTTCTTTGTTTCAATAAAATCTTGTTTCCTTAAATTTTCAGAAAGTTTAGACAAACTCGACGGCATAAATCGGTAGGAGTCTAAGAATCTTAATTTGACATTTCCAACTGTTTTAGAGAAACTTATAAATTTTTCTGAAGTTTCAGCCAACACATCTATTGAACCATCGTCTCTTCCTAATTCAGGTATTATAAAATTAGCATCATACCCACTGAGGTTATGCAGAACCACAGGAATAAATAGTGGTAAACGATAGCTCAAATTACATTTATTACAAGCAGCACCCCTGTAATAACCTGTAAGGTGGTCATGATCTTTAACTTTATAATTGTCAATGGTAAATTCATTTTTACATAAGAAACAATGAGTTGCATTTTCATGTTGAATTTCCTCTTCTTCCTCCATCGGTTTCATTGGTATGATATTTGTATATAATCTTTGTACATTTTCAGCTATTAAATATAAATGGTCAAGAAATATTGTTTCCACATTTTCACCACGATATACTAGAGGTTCTGAAGTTAATCCATATTGGTTTAAATGTTCTTCTGATAATGTTGATTTAACCATTAAACAAAAACTATTTGGTTTATGCATTTGATATTTGACACTTTTTCTAGCTTCACAATTTTCATCTTCTATAGGAATTAGTGTTGATTCAAAATCCGCATATACAACTATAGGGATACGATATTGATGATGAACTTTTTGAAATGTAACAAATGCTCTGCTTTCTGAAGGTAAAATAATTTTTGCTTCATAATTATTGTTACATAATCTTTTGTGCTCTTGTAACCATTCCATTCCTTGTCTTCCTTCTCGTTGGAAATTAAAACATCTTTTGCAGATCAGCTTTTTGTTTCGATTTTTTGAAAGTTGTTTATTAACAAGAGAGTCAAATTTCTTTATATACACATAATGAGATACATCTCCTTGTGTTAGTAGTAGTAAATCTGTATGATCTGCTAGCTCTTCTTTAGCAATACGTAAAGGATAAACTTTATTTGAACTATCTAATCCAAAAACATTAATAGATGTGCCGGGATTTTTCTTCTCAAATTTTGATATATCTTTTAGTGATACAGGATAACTAATTCCTTGAAAGTTATATCTATATCTTTGATTTTCATAGTGCTGGTTTGGTTCATTACAATGATTTGGTACAAATTTACATGTCATCGCATATCTAAAACATTCGTTATCTTGATTTTTCACATTAACACATGATCTTGTATCCTCAATTATTTTTGGTAAACGAATATAACTAGATCCCATTAGTCCATATCCATGTTTATGAACTCTTATATTTAATCCTTCAATACTTATAAGACTCCACCCTGATCCTCGTCCTTCATGTTCCTGAATTTTAGTTAATATTTCTTCTATACATTTTTCAACTATTGAATCAATGTCTGAACTTCCTATGATAGTTTGATTTTTAGTTATAAATCCTCTTGGTGATAATTCTTCTTGTACATTTATAAACATAGCTTCTAGTAGTAATCCAAATTTGAGAAAATTTAATCTTTTTAATTCTTCTTTTAAAGTTCTACTGATGATTGGTTTTGCTTCTCTAATAAATTCTTCTAAGTTTAAATCTTCATTTTGAATCTTATGATGCATTACTACCTTTCCGGGTAAAGCTGATACTTGTAAATTTGGTAAAGTTGTTGTAGGTCTTGCTGTTATTTCATTTTGTTCTTCTTGTTCTTCTTGTTCTTCTATGTTGTTGTGAATTAGTTCCTTATGTATTTCTAACAGAATATCATCATTAAAAGATTCCAAACATTTATCGCAATGATACATGTTTGGTGGTGTTCACTCTTCAAAATTTCGCCAAGAAATGAAATGAGCTCTCCCTTTCCTTCTTTTATAATAGTTCCCCCACTACTATTTCATCTTCTTCTTCTTCACTTTCAGAAGAAAACAAACGTCTTGGACAAAATATTAATCTTCTACTAACAGATTCTTCATTAGTATTCTCTATATGAATTGGAGTTTCAATATGTATTTCTTCATATTCAAATGATGACGAAGACTCTGATATTACTACATCCATATCCAAATTTTCATTCTCCACATCATTGGCATTTTCTTCTTCTGATGTTGTTACATCCACATCCATATCATTTATAGTTTCTACTTCTGAAGTTTCGCTATTATTTTCATCTTCTTCCATATTTAAATCCTCTAATTGAATTTTATACAATATTTCAATCATAGATTTCCTTGGATAATCGGTGTTGTCCACAGGAGCCATTTCCAGTAAATGAGGAATAACTGTTTTTGATCCGGCTTATATGATATTTTGCTAAGTATGTCAAGGTCATTTTTGAGTAAGCGAGAACTGGAATAGATCACTAAGCAGCATGATGATTCATTACTACAAAGTGATCTATTCCCCATTCTCTAAGAAGTGTCCAATCAATAACCAAAGTCCAAGTTCATTTTTTTTTGTTTTGTTTAATTTAAGTCTTTTACATCTTCTTCTCTTATTACACAATTTATAGGTTCACTGTTCGATGTTTCAATATGTTGTTTTATCTTGTGCTCCAGCTCTTCTATTCTTGCTTCCTTTATCATTAATTCCGATTGTAAGTAACTGATGTAATCAGCCGCCATGTCTACCGTTCTTGATCTTATTTCTCCTAACTTAACACCAGGAATCAATCTCTGTAGTTTGTAAAATCTCAACCTTATTCTTGACTCTCTTACTTTAGCCATTTCTCGAAATCTTTGTTTTCTATCTTCTTCTTTGCTTGTGGTCAAGTCCATACTTCTGACAAGTTTACTTTCAGAGTGATTCCTCTATAGTAGGCTTGTCCTTTATACACTTTCCCCCACCATTTTCAATTTCCCCCACCCTACTAATGTAGGTCAGCTACTAATGAGCGCTCCCGAACCTTCCAGCAGTGGCAACACAGCTGGGAGCACGACACCCGAGGACGATGGACTGCACGACTTATCAAGCAGGTCCAACCATGGGTGGAACGGCGGCATGGAGAGGTGGACTACTACCTGACCCAATTTTTGACAGGTCACGGCTATTTTCGGTCGTACCTGAACCGTATGGGAAAGACCGGTTCACCGGACTGCATTTATTGCCCGGGTGTTCCCGACGATGCGGAACACACATTCTTCCGCTGTCCCCGTTGGGAAGGGCCCCGCCTGGAGGCCACACAAATCTTTGGTGCATTTTCGGTGGACTCGGTCTGCCAAAAGATTTTGGAGGATGAGGGCAACTGGGATTGTTTGTCACAGTTCGTCCGGGGCATCCTCCTGGAAAAGAAAACCGATCTGGACCGTGAAGTGGCCCAGATCCCTTGATCGAGCGGCTGGATAAGGAGCGAGCCCCACGGGCGTAAGCCAAATTTAGGCCTAGCCTGACGTAATGTGACAAACAATTCCAGGTTAGATTCCTAAAGAGTAGAGGAGGTTTTTTAGTGGGTAAACTCGTTTTTAGGGGAGCCCCACACTACAGGCTGGCCACCTGTGTGCGTAATGCATTTTTCCGCCTCTCCCTCAAAAAAAAAAAAAAAAAAAAAAAAAAAAAAAAAAAAAAAAACTAATGTAGGTCAAGGTCATCCAATATAACGCGAGAACGAGGAATAGAGCACTAAGTGGCATGTTAGTCCATTACCACAAAGTGATCTATCCCTCGCTCTCTATTCTACATCTACTTTTTTTTTCATTTTACTATTTTATTATTTTTTTTTGTTTTTCTTGGGGGGAATGAGTGTTTACTTTTTACAATGTTCATTCTTCTTCTCCAACTTTTCAATTCTTTCTAACAATTCCAACAAATATGCATTGGTTGCTTGCAAAGTTTGTATTCTAGTACATCTAACTTTAATAGAGGGAACTGTTAACTGTAATTTTGTAAATTCTATCCTTTCTTTCTTGCATCTTTCTCTCATGTATGTGTTTTTCCTGATTCTTCCTGATTGAGCTGATATTAAGTTATTACAATCCGAATGGGGTTTTGATACTTTAAATACTGATGTACAAAAATTAGTTGATGTTGTTGGCTGTTGATTTTCATAGAAATTTTGTGTTGAAGTAGTAGTTTGCTGATTTCCATAACAATTTATACTTGAAGTGGCCGGTTGCTGATTTTCATACCAAATTGAACTTGAAGTACTAGGCAGCTGATTTTCATACCAATTTGAATTTGAAGTGCTAGGCTGATGATTTTCATAACAATTTGAACTTGAAGTATTTGGTTGATAATTTTGATGCCAATCTACAGATGCCAATACAGGTGTTGTGGAAGGATGCTCCATCGTTGTATAGAGTGAATTCTGTTCTACAATTTTGCTGGTTTTATCTCATTTCCCCCACCAATAACTTCTACATTTCCCCCACCACAATAATTTAAATTAGATACCAAACTTCTAGGGTCACATCCAAATCTTCTTCTTTTAAATATTTTATAAATGCAGAGCTTTCTGATGTTACATTAGGTGTGTTTAAATATGCCATTATTTTGTCATGACTTTCTTCATTGTGAATATAGCAATGTACATTTAGCAACTTTTGATTATCTTCTTTAGACTTGACAAATCCTGCAACAGAGCTCCAATCTTCATATTTAATTTTAAAATGGCAAACTTCGAACTGCATGTTGTTTCAACAAATGCTGCAACAATATTAAAAGTCTCTTCAAACAACCTGCATTTATATATGTTCCCCCACCACTTTATAATCTCCACTCCTTTCCCCCACCTTCTTCATATGTAGAAGGGGTATTATGATTTCAATGCACTATACTTAATAAATTCAAACAAATTTTGTGCACAAATGTTACATTTTTTCTTAACTGTTTCAAATTTCATCACTTGGCCTTTTACAAGGTGAACTAATTTACCTCCATCGTCTTCAAATTGTTCAAAGTCTAAAACAGATGCTTTTCCACAATCATGACACATTTTTGTTCCATCTTCAAAAATAAAAGCAAGATAAATACCAAATCCACTATTGTCCTTCTTAAATTTCATGAGCATTTCACGAATCGGTTGAGGTATTTTAGATTTATCTGATCTTATTATATAATGGTAAAGAAACCCATTATTAATAATTTGTTGTAAACATAAAACTAACAAGCTGTCCATAGTGTTAGACTTGTACTGAAAGTTATATCCATAACTATCTCCTTATATGCTCTTACCCCCACTACTTTTATATAGGTCAAGGTCATCGCATATTAAGCGAGAACTGGGAATAGATCACTAAGCGGCATGTTATTACATTACCACAAAGTGATCTATTCCCTATTCTCTAAAGGGGTGCTGATAATTTAGATTCCTAAAATTTCTTTTCCTTCTTCTTCACCTTCTTGAACTGTTGTATTACCAGACATGTGTGATATTAATTTCTTCAATTCTTGATTTTCCATTTCTAATCTTTTCAATTTTAGATCTCTTGCTTCAACTTGTACTTTCAAAAATTTGATATAACTTCCAGCCCAGTGGATAGTTTTCAATCTTGGAGCTCCAAGTTCAATTCCAGGTATTTGAAATTGTAGTCGATTAAATTCCATCTTCATATCTTCTCGGTCTCGTTTGTCCTTTTCTTGTTTTTTCAATCTTTGTTTTTCCCTGTAGGAAGAAGTCGGAACACAAGGTACATGATGAAACATTTTGATCAACAATTTCTCAAAGAATGAACTTCTACACAGATAATCAACATATTTATCCACATTTCCCCACCAACTTTAAGCCAGTAGTGGGGAGACGGCAGTGGTAGGGAGAGTTATGTTAATGTAATGGTTACTTCTACCGTTACACTTGCTCCATTCTGAAAGAGATATTTGTAATATGGTTCTGGATACTGTTCTCTTTCAGATCCTGCATGTTCTTGAATAAAGTTGAAAGCTAATCTTTTTGAATAATCATTGTGAAACACTTCCCTCACACAAACAAGAATTTTTTCTTCCAAAAATTTGACTTGAACTAATGGTATTTTGCTTACATCGTCCTTGTCCATGATGGGTAGCTTGTAGGTAAAAGTATTAGGTGGTAGTTTTTGTGGTTTATCCAGTAGAGAACAAAATTTCTTGTACAATTTCTCCTCAATGTCTGGAAAACGATGTATATCAAACAGATTGTAGTATGAAGGATCAAAAGGTATTTTACGAAACATCTTCGGTCACTAGTCTCTTTAAGACTGATCCCCTGCACAAATATTTAACACATTTATAAACATTCCCCCACCAACTTTTAACTTGTGGTGGGGATATTTTCCCCCCACTACTTCTTCAAAATAGTGGGGGTACCTTAGTCCAATTCAGATTCAGATTCAGAAGACAGTAAAGGTGATATGGGTGATTCCAATGATGAATCCAATATAAATATTTCAATAGCTTCCTTAATTATATCTTCATCACTATCGTTTATCATTTCTTCAAATAGTTCTTGTTCAATCTGTACCATTTCTTCCTCTTCCATCATAGAATCATTATCAGTTTCGTCATAATTTTCCTCTATGTTTTCTTCCTGTATTTCATTTGTGCTTTCAAAAACATCTTTAACTTGAGAATAATTAATAAATGGAGTATCTCTAGACAACATGTTTCTTTACTACTTCTTTTACTTCAAATAACAAACTATGCATCGCTTACTTAGTCTTATATATACTCCTACCCCCACTATTTTTGCAAAACCAAGGAATAGGAGGGGGTTTATATCTATTCTTCTCTATCTAGGTTATATTTCATTGCTGTCACATCTACTATAATTTTTTGCTCTTCAACTTTATTGCGAATAAATATTGTCCAAGGAAATAGTTCATTAATATTGTTAATTGTTACTTTTATACTATACAAAATTTCAAAATGTTCTACTAATGAAACAAAAACTATAACTCCTAGCTCATTGTTTGCCATAATTTTTTCTTCAATTTTCATCCGTAAGTTTGTTATCAAACTCCATATATTAATATCATTGGCTATGAAACCATCAATTCTGGTAAGCATCTTCATGCCGCAAGGTGTAGGTACAGACTAGAAACTTGAAGGTTCATAGCCCGCCTTTTTATTAATTTTAAAAATGGGGAGGGGGAAGGAATAAGGATTGGGAAGGGATAGGGTGTAGGGTGGGGGAAAGGTAATTTTTGTTATTACACTACTTGTGCAAGAAAATAGCCACCAGTGTCCACACCTTGTTCATAGCACTCCATCATAGATTGTGCCCACTGCAACATGCGGTCTCTGTCATTTGGTGTGACAAGTAAAGAATGACTATCACCATACAATATAAAAGAGTCAATTCGTATATAACATCCTAAATTTAACCATTTATTAGCTTCAACCATAAACTTTTCTATTGTATCAAATGGAAATTGTGGATCAATTGCTATAACTTTACGTTCTTCACTAAGTTCAACACTATAATCATCATCGTCTTCACTCTCACTCTCACTACCATTATTTAAAATGTCTTCAGGTTGTACAAAAACATCGGAAATTTCGGAAGAATTAAAATGGTAATTCACATTAGGAGGCATTTTTTCAAACAAATAATATTTTAAAAGGTGGAGAAAAAAATACAAGAGATGTACTTCACGGCACAAAGTGCGAGTACAGACTAGAAACCTGAAGGTTCATAGCCCCACTTTTATAAATTTTAAATATGGGGAGGGGGAAGGAATAAGGATTGGGAAGGGATAGGGTGGAGGTGGGGGAAGGGTAATGTGGTTATTAAGCCACTCTTGCAACAAAGTACCCAACACCAATGTTCAGTTCGTATGATCTCATCACATCGTCCTGCCAAGTAAGAATTTGTTCTCGATCATTTGGAGTTAGAAGGAAGAAGTTACTGTTATTGTAGACAATAGGTGAACCAATTATAATGTTGAATCCTAAATTTAGCCATCTATGTGCTTCAAAAATAAATCTTTCAACTACATCAAAAGGAAATTGTGTTTCTATAAAATATACTTTGAATTGTTCATTAATTTCAATTTCATCTTCACTGTCATCTTCACTTTCATCTTCACTGCTATTATCCATGTCTTCTATCACATCTTCTTCATGTTCTTGGAAAGCATCTTCTTCATGATGTTGGAAACCATCTTCAGGTGGTTGAAAAACATCTGCATTTTCAGAAGGATTAAAATTTTCATTAAAGTAAGGAAGCATTTTAAAAATAAAGATATTAAGACTGGCAGAAACAAAGCAACAAGAGCGGCGAAGCAACAAGAGTGGTGGAAGAAACCAGAATGAAACACTAGCCATAGCCGGCGCGTCTTTTATAACGGTATGCAAATGAGAGGGGTTAGCAGCCGGCCATGACCGGTCATTGGCCCGGGAGGTGGGGGAAGGAGTGGGGGAAGGAGTGGGGGGGGGCTCCATTTTTCAGGGGGGGGTCCATTTTTTCGGGGGGGGGGGGGTCATTGACCTTTCAGGTCCGGTCATTGACCCTAAGGAGTGGGGACGGACACAGAACCCTCCTTTGCTTACTACTACACGGATCAAACTAGCCATGTACCAGAACTTATTTCTGCTAAGTCGCATGTAAGCTAAATAGCTTACATCCCTAAATTTAAGTCTTAGGTGGCCCTGAAAAGGGCCGTTTGGCTGGGTTTGGTGGACTGCTATGGAGCTTAAGGCATAAAAAAATAAGGGACTTCAATGTTGTTTTCCAAATCGATTTCAGCAGGATCGGCTTGTATAAACTTGTACAAATTAAGTGCACAAATATCGCATTTTTCTTCTTCTGGGATGATAAACTTGTATGACAAGTAAGATTTGTATTCATAAATTCCACCATCTATTGTAAAATCCAATAATCCATTTCCTATTGCAGCCGAACCACATTCTGGACACATATTTGTTCCATCCATAAATTTATACTGAAGGTAATGAAAAACTCCAAAATTTTCCCTATAAAAAGAATACACTTCTTGACATAGTGTTAGTGGAGGGTTTCCATCTTCAAATGCAAGTTCCACCAACACTATATTTGAAACTATCTGTCGCAAACATAATTCTAATAGAGTAGGCATGTTGCGGCAGTGGCCTCACGGATTGGAATGAAGACTCTGGAGTAGCTAGTATAACGGTTAAATGTAAGTAGACAACCGGTCATGACCGGCCATTCACCCAGAGGAGTGGTAGGGGAAGGACTGGTGGGGGAAGGAGTAGTGGGGGAAGGAGGGGGGGGGGGCTCCATTTTTTCGGGGGGGGGGGCTCCATTTTTTCGGGGGGGGGGGTCATTGACCTTTCAGGTCCGGTCATTGACCCGAAGGAATGCAGACAGACACAGAACCATCCTTTACTCACTACTCACATGAAAGTAGGTCACGAGACTTAGAGTGTTAAAAAATAATGGGGAGAAACACAACGCTATAACGCGTTGTGTTTCTCCCCCAGTATTTTTTAAGCAATAATTTGGAAAAAGCTATGTGAATTTACTTGCTACGCCCCCACCTTGTAATACCATCCAGTTTGTGTCTGAGGAGATAGTCTTTAGAGTCTAACTCATAAACTGATTTCTCTTTGCGCAAGGATTCAATCACTTTAATATTATATCTTAAGCCGTTACAAGTTGCCAAAATGTGTTCGTTGTCAATAACACTTTCAAAAAAATAGACACAACCTCTCTTAAGCCTATTTCCTTTCACACCAATAATTTTGGATTGGTATTCAACAGTGGGGGTTTCTGTCACTTGTGGTTCAGAAATGTGTTTTACGACATGTACACGGCAAAAACTTTCGTTTTTTACACATTTCCTCCCACAAGGTGATCCTTTCTTAATTCCCCTAGTAAGCATTTCAGGGCAAGTAGTGGGACGGCTAAATGCCCTACGACGCTCTTCTTGTAATAATTGAAATTGCTCTGAAGGAGCGGGTTTAGGAGTAGGTTTAGGAGTAAGTTTAGGAGCTGGTTTAGAAGCTGGTTTAGGAGCTGATTTAGGAGATGATTTAGTAGCAGATTGAGAGGAATCAGTTTTGTGATAGGTATGATCTTCAGGTGTACTAAGTGGTGGGGTAGGAGGCAATGGTGATAGTGGGATAATGGGTGTGCTAAGACGATGAACAATGGTTTCAACGGAAGGGGTATTAGGATGGTGGTGAACTGGCTTCTGCGGTGGCGGCATAGTAGTTGATGGTGGTGCGGAGTCCTTTGAAGGCGAAGGCGAAGGCGGTGAAAAAATACTACGAAGTCTAGAAGTGTTGGTTGGCGGAAGAATAGCTCTAGAAGTTGAAGGTTGAGATGCAAGTCGGTTCTTGTAGCAATCAGGAAGGTTTTTGAGGCGAAGAGTTTTCTTAGGGGCAGGAACAGCCGTAGTAGAAATAGAAGTCGAAGTAGAAGTAGTAGAAATAGTAGTCGGTAGAGAAGACATGGTTATAACTCCAAGTTCGCAGCGTAACGTCTGGAATCAGAATGAAACACTGGCCGCGGCTGGCTCGGCTTTTATAACGGTATGCAAATGAGAGGGGTTAGCAGCCGGTCATGACCGGTCATTGGCCCGGGAGGTGGGGGAAGGAGGTGGGGGAAGGAGTGGGGGAAGGAGTGGGGGAAGGGGGGGGGGGCTCGATTTTTCGGGGGGGGGGGGCTCCATTTTTTCGGGGGGGGGGTCATTGACCTTTCCGAAAGTGGGTCAAGGTCATTCAAGATTTATAATGATCCAAGGTGATGGGAACAGTAATACTGTTCCCACCACCCTGTTTGCCTAGCGGTTCCCACTCCCAACCCACTAGTTACGTTCTGCAAGGGAGGTCCCTGGGCCGTCCGCATCAAAGCGTAACTTCCCGTCCGCATCAAAGCGTAACCATTAATTTCAGGGAAACTGGAACAGTTAATGCAGAAACGCAACTCTAACCCCACCCAAACTAATCCCACCCATCATATTCCTAAACAAAATGCAAAAAAAAAGTCCGGCTTGCGGATGTCCCACCCATTTTAAATGAAGTTCAACTGAACTTCTGAATTTACAGTTAATCTACCCCCTAACATCTAGCTGTAAGGCAAAACAAATGCACAAAACAAACATAAATTATTAGTACCAACACATCATTATTAAAAACCAAATAATTCAACACAACCAAATACCATCATTATTCTTAAAATTAATACACCTTAATGCTAAACACCTCTTAAAATTAATACACCTTAATGCTAAACCCAACTTATAACTAACATCGTAATGCGCAAATTATTTCTTAAATTAAATACACCTTAAAACTAAACACACACACACATACCACATTGCATTAAAAAACGCAACATAGTAGAAGAAGTTCAAATATATATAGGCCTACTATATATTTGAAACCTCTTGCTGAGTCGCCAACAACCTTTCGCTATGAAAGTTTGTTGGCAACTGAAGCAAAGATATAGCTCCTATCGCTCCTCGGGTTTTCAAGTAGTGGGGGAAGTTGTTTCACTCCAGTACAGTGTTCAATCCAGTCCAGTTCACAGCAGTGTAAAAGGAAGGTAAAGAAGTGGGGAGCGGCGCATGCGCAACAACACAAAACCAAGGTTTGAGGTTAGAATTATCCATGTGCAGTAGCGCTAAAGTGAGTAATACAGGACTAGGCGCATGCGCATAGCATAGACTCATTCCGATCCGGACAACTCGTTGCATGCGCAGCAGGTTTGAGGTTAGAATTATCCATGGCAGCTGCCATATTTAGTCTGGTTTCACCACATAAAGTCAACAACCGGTGGTGACCGGCCATTGACCTGGAGGAGTGGGGGAAGGAGTGGGGGAAGGAATAGGGAAGGGGGGGGGCTCCATTTTTTCGGGGGGGGGGCTCCATTTTTTTTGGGGGGGGTCATAGACCTTTCCGATCGGTCATTGACCCGAAGGAGTAGGGATGGACACGGAACCTTACTTCTCTTACTACTCAGGTGAAAGTCGGTCAACCAGTCATTTGCTCACCATCTGCCGCCATCTGGCTGGAGTTATTGCCTCTATAAAAGTGGGTAGTTTATCGCGCCACAAACATTCATTGCCTTGCATCCGCTCAGTCATCATCTCTCATTAGTTTTATGTTATGACTACTTCGGTAACTAGGTTTGAGGTTAGAATTATCCATGGAATAAACTTCGTTACTTTTAGCATTCATATTGTAGGTTAATTCTAACCTACAAAATTACTACTCCGGCATTTTCTTTTACACTTCATTTTATATCTCAGTCTTCTTTTAACTTCTAAATGTAACACATCGGTTACAATGAATACACAATGTTTAAAATTAAAGCTTTTGCGAACACAACACATATTACGAACTACTTCTAAACCTTCAATTTCAAAGTGTAAAACTAATTTAAATAGAGTTAGAAAGAAGTACAGTTTTAACCCATTATACTGTTCAACAACTTCTCAGGTTAATGTTGATGATAGTGTTATTTACGACATTTTACGTTCTATGTTACACTTCAATAACTTTGAACTTGTTACACCTATCGACTGTGTTCAACAAGTTTTTTTATTTTACCCCCACCATTCTCTATATAAGGGCCCCGACAATAATTCCTACTTCATTATCTTCTATGCTCTTCAGCTAACAACATCTCCACTCTAATTTATACTACAATAATAATGGAGACCAACCAAGAAAATGTTCAAGTTCATGAAATATCATCAACAACTCATCCAAGGGAAAATCCTTCTAGAAATTCAACTTCAACAACTCCTCAGAACCCTGTACAAGTTCCAGATGTATCTTCTACAACAATAAATGATGTAGAAGCTATTCTTCAGTCCCTTGTCGGTTTCGACTGACCTGTATGACGATCACCGATAAACTGAACTCTTAGAGTTCAATCTTTTTTAAAAACCCCCTCCATATGACCTTGAAGCAATTATCCCCTCTCCTTTATACACTAACTCCTACTTCAAAAATTAACACCATCTGCTCACCCCTTCTCCACCCCTTCATTTGATTTAGCCTCTCCCCACCTGAAGCTATATGGCATGGCATATGGCGGCAGCGCCTGATTTGGCAGCTGGCCGATGGCAGCTGGCCGGCAGCGGCTGGCAATTGGCACGACTTCCGTTTTGAAAGTAACCAAACCCCACTACTATTGTTCTTGTTGCAATCTGGCGTATCCAGTTCCGCCACGGGGAGGCCGAGAAACGTAGGAATTATATATGTACATATTTACCAATCAATATTAAATATAAACACCGGGCAGTTTACACAAAATTCACAATCAATAAATAGTAAAAAAAAACTTTGAATGAAAGTTTCCTATGAATCGGTTTTAATACCCCTTTGTAGTTAAAATTCGATAAAAAGATTTGGGCTGATAAGTTATAATACGAAAAATATGTAAAATATTCTAGGTGTTTTGCTGGATGGAGGGTTCACCCCCTAATTGGTTACCCCAATTTCGTGATTATTGTAAAACCCCCATGCAATAAGGCTAGTTGAGGGCTAAACTCCAATACCCCCCGTTGTGTTCGCAGATTAACCTACGGCTCTTTTTTAAATCCTTTCTTAGTTCCCCTCCTTTCGGTAAAAAAATTAAATTGAGAGTTGTGAAATAATACTTAACTATGTATTGTTCTAAGTATTACGCTCAGAATTGTTTGTGTTAAAAATTTGGAGATACTATTATGATAACTTATGACTGGAGTGTATTCCAGAAAGAATGGAAGCGGGAAAAATATCAGTTTTGATTGAAGTAGGTTGTATCAAAAAACAGTAAGGCAAAAGAACGATATGTGTAATTTAAAACATATATATACTTTACGTTAAGCTAGTTGTATTATTGCTTTAGTGTTAGATGAAAAGAAGTTTCAATTAAAAGTTATAGTTGTGGTTATTGTTATAGTTATAGTTAGAAGTAGTAGTTAAAGAAACAAAAGTTCTCCTAAGTTAAGCCTTCCCTTAAGAGTTGCATCTGGCATACATAGTTTTCCCCACGATGAGGCCGGGAAGCGCAGGAACCCTGTGTATGTACATAATTGCAAATCCCTAAAAAAATACACACCAGGCAGTCTCCTCTATGCCTCCGCCCCCACACTTTGTCTACAACGTCAAGGAGTTAGGTACCGCACAGAGAGAAAGTAAAGGGCCAAACGTTTAATCTAACTTAAGTATCTTTATATGAGACATTTATAGATTACAAAACATATTGTAAATTACTTATAATATTAAATACAGTTGCCATTATCAAGTTTGAAATAAATTTTACTCAGATAAATATATGAATGTTGTAGAGGTTTATTTTTAATAAATTGTAATATCAAAAATAAAATAAATATTTTAACTTTTCTGTATTAAATTAAATTTTAAAAAAGCTGTAAAATTTTAAAAGTACTAGTTTTCAGTTAGAAGAGTTATAGTTGTGGTTATTGTTATAGTTAGGAGTAGCCTAGTAAGTTATTCTAATTATGTGTCAAAACATTGATAAGTGAGGCTGTTTCTAAGAAAGAATCATAGTAATACTGGTGTTTATTATAGTTAGGAGTAGCGTAGTAAGTTATTCAAATGATGTGTCAAAACATTGATTAGTGAGGCTGTTTCTAGAAAAAAATCATAGTAAGAAACCTGCCATTATGAAATGTTTATAATACGCTAAAAATTAGTTCCGAGGAGTTACTTGGCGTATAGAAAAATCAATAAAAGGGTAGTGATAAAATAGATCAAGCAACTACAATATATAAATTAAATACATTAAAAATACCATATGAACTAAATGGAAAATGCAAACAATTTAAAAATGAACAACAATAGCAAAATAATAGCCAAACCAAGAATACTTGGATCAATTTTAGGATTTTTATAATTACAGAAAGTTAATTTACCTAACTAATAATCAACCGTTATTGAAGTATCAAACACGGGTGTAATTGAAAGAGATCATATAAACACGAGCGAGAACTAAACCTGCTAAGTGATCTACGATACCACACGCGGTGATATACGCTGATACGGTTGAACTACGTTACCGACAAATCTATATTTTTTAACTTTTTTAGTTTAAAAGTAAAGAAGTTGTAGTTTTATGATTTTCCCTAAATTGTAACATCTCAAAGAATGTCCATGCCAAAATTCAAGTCTCTATCTTAAACGGTCGCTTCAGGACTTTAAGATCATCAGTGAGTCAGTCAGTCAGTCAGTTACACATGGGGCTATTCAATAAACTGCTAAAATTACGCGTACAAGATCAAACTGTAAAGTTTTCTTAAAAACCGTGTAAAACTAAAAAAAGTTATTTAAAGTGAGAGTTTGTATTTGACATCAGTGACTTCCGGTCTGGAGAGGTAATTTCAGATACACCCTGTACATTGAAATTACTCTCGGTGAATAGACCGCTTTACCTATAAAGGCACAATTGGTTAATGTTATAAAATTTCTTAAAAAGGGTGTTTTGGTAATCCGCGACTCCCAGTATGTTGGCAATTTTCTCAGTAATACAAGTCGGTAAGTTTAGTTCTCGCTTGGGAATCACTCTGTAGTAAGTGATATATGGGTGATCTACTTTACCGACATTCGACGAATTTCTGATACCCCGATGAGTGAGTGAGTGAGTGAGTCAGTTACACATTCGGGAGTACATAATTTAGATGAGCAGAATCACATTCTGATTCACATTGGACTTCAGGGCTACGCCCCACAGGTTTTCAAAGTTCCAATGTTAATCTTATGGAGAAAGGAGAATTGAATGAATCATTAGACATCTGTTGTAAAAACAACTGCTAGATAAACAGGAAAAACAGATGTTTTGATTCTAAAATGTTTTTAAGCTTCTTGGGTCCAGATCAACTGAAATTTTGATCGAATTTCGATCAGGAGGCGATCTCTAGTACTTATTTAATACGCTAAGGGGTTTTTTGTCTTGAGAACTCCTCCTACAATTTTCCACCGATTTTCAAGTTTTTTGTGTAGTTGGATAGGGCTTGGTCTGTAGTTGTTTCCGCCAAAAACTGATGATTATCGGACAGAAAATAAAGGCGCTATACAACATTGAAATCTCATAATTTCCCATTTAAATAGCATTGGGATTGAATAAAGCATTTTAAACATCTGTTAATAATCAGCTGTAAATACGTGTAGTTTTTGGTGATTACAGATATTCAGAATATTGGATTGGTCGGATGTCATTGATTTAGAGCTAAAAGTAACATTTGTATTAAAATAAATTGCTCGATTTCGAGCACTATGTATACTAGTAAATTTATAAATATATTTGTAAAGGTTTTGACTCTGCTTCTATTGAGATTAGAAATGGTGACACCATTATAAAGATGAAGTTCAGGGATATTTGAACGCCAGGTGGGTAGACTCTGCAGAGGCGATGTGGGGAATCCAAGAGTACCCGATGCACCACCAATCACACACTGTGATTAATCTAGAATGCCTGGAAGACCTGGAAGACCAGCATCGAGTTATCTTTGTTCAAGGAAATGAAGAACAAACTCTAGAACCAGGCCCGGATTAACTCTTTTTGACGCCCTAGGCCAAAGGTCACAACTACGCCCCCCCCCCCCAAAATAAAATGAAATAAAATAATCCAATTTATTGGCTTATTTTCATTCTAACTGCTTTGGCTGTGGTATAAAAGCATAGAACTATTTAACGAAAGTGATGATCGGCATTTTTGTCACTTTAATCCGTTGACGTAATCCTTTTGCATAATTTAATGTACCATTTTACCACTGTATTAATTTTACATCCGAAATCAAATATTATTATACAGAGTGTTTCAAAACTCCCTGCCAATATTTTAGGGCATTGTTCTTGGACAAAAAAAAATGAATATCAAAGTAATAACGTCTAAATGCCACCAGTTACCCACACAGCCGCCATTTTGTTTTTGCACATAATAATTTTTTTATATTTTCATTATGGACGATTGTATTGAGTTCAATTTTGGCATGAATCTTTATCACACCAATGTTCATTTCCAGGAAAAACATATTTTTTCCTCTGTGTAATTCCAAAATGGCGGCCATTTAAAATGTTTTAACTAAAATATCTCAAAAACGGTAATTTTTACAAAAATGTTACTAGAAACCAAAAAGTTGAAAAATTAAATAATCTAACTAAGGATACCAAGTTTGTAAGGATCTGACAACAAATAACGGGATTATTGGGATTTTTCTGCAGGAAAACAATGAGTTTGCATTAAAATTAACGCAAATTTAGGAGATTTTAAGAGAAAAATCACTGTAACTCCGTTACTTGTTGTCATATTGTTACAAACTTGGTATCCTTAGCTATACAATTTGATTTGTCAACTTCTTAGTCCCAAGTAAAATGTTTGCAAAAATAGCAGTTTTTGAGATATTTGAGGTTTAAAATTTTAAATGGCCGCATTTCGAAAACACACATCGGAAAAAAAATAATTTTCTCTTGAAATGGACATTGGTGTGATAAAGATTCATGACAAAATTGAACTCAATGCAACCATACGTTGTGGAAATAAAAAGTAATATGTGTCAAAGACAAAATTGCGGCTGTGTGGATAACTGGCAGCATTTTGATGTTTTTGCTATGATATTCATTTTTGTTTTTGGCCAGGGAACAATGGCCTAAAATGTTGGAAGGGAGTTCTGAAATATCCTGTATAATTGTATTACAGAAATAAATTTAAATCCAGGGCAAAGGAACAAGGTCGAGGCAAACCTTACAAGGCAACGGCCGAGGCAAAGGGGCGCTATTTACCGTCAATTAGGGGAATATTTACCGCTGGTCGGGGGCGCTCTTTACCGTTGATCACAGGCGCTATGCGTATTGGGGGCGCTCTTTACGGTCAATCAGGTTCGCTCTTTAGTCGATCAGGGGCGCTCTTTCCCGGCGGTCGGAGGCTATGTTTACCACCGGTCAGGGGCGTGATTTAATTCTGATCAAGGGTGCTATTTACCGTCGATTAGAGGGCAATGTTTCCCGCCAGTCAGGGGTGAGGCTCATGACCGCTAATCAGGGACACTCTTTACGGCACATCAGGGGCGTTCGTCCCCGCCGCGAAGGAGCCCCTCGGGTCCCGGCAACTTAGGGGTTCATCTAGTTCGCCTAAATAGATCTTTCTTCTTTCTATTTTGCCTAATATCCAATTTACTCTTGTTATTGAAGAGTTTAATAAAGAAATTTGAAACCCCCAAAATTAAATTATGTTTGCAGTTAAATAATTTTTGGACAGAAACGTAATAAAACAAAGGTCCGTTTGACGCCCCCTCCCCGGCTGACGCCCTAGGCCATGGCCTAGGTTGGCCTAGTGGATAATCCGGGCCTGTCTAGAACCAAGAAATACGAAACTGATGGCTTGGTTTCGTTTGAATGAAACGGATGGATTACCAAGGGAATACACCTACTGTGAAATTCCGAAGCACTACACCTGGCAAGACAGTAAAGTTTGGCGGAAGCGACAAAGAGGTCATGACAAAATTATTGCACGGTTAAATATTGTTTCTACAAAAATGTTGAGCTTTTTCATCTTCGTTTACTTCTCCTTCAAGTTAAAGGTGCAAGATGTTTGAATGACATTCACACCGTTGGTGGTCATGTTTATGAAACGTACAGAGATGCCACCATAGCTAGAGGGATTGCTGAAAGCTAGCAAATGAGTCGAGACACTCTTCAAGAAGCTGTTTATTACTATGTTTCACCTAATGATCTTCATAATTTATTTGGATGTCTTCTTGGGCTTTACGTACCAACTGAGAGCCTAGACTTATGGAATGAATTTAAAGCTTAAATGATCGGAGATTTGACAAATCGGGGTTCATCGGAGGAAGAAGCACTGAATGAAATTCTATCTTAAATTGAAGAAATTTTTACCGACTTCTGTTATTTGTTTGAATCAGGTTGTAAACCAAGCAAACACAGAAATGAAACAAGTTGAGTTTGATTCTTTATACTCAAAAGCTAATGAAGGCCAAAAGAAAATCATTGATTCAATAATTGAAAAGGTCAAATCATGGCACAGATCTCACAGTTTGTTCTACTTAGAAGCTCCAGCAGGATGTGGCAAAACATATATACAAAAAACTTTACTTGTGGAACTTGGAAGCATGGAGATGGTTGCACTTCCTGTTGCATTTACAGGTAAAATAGTGGTTTAAAAATAACATATAAATCGTAATATTAGCTCAATTTGACCAAAATAACTTAGAAAATTAAATATTGATTCTCTAAATTGGAAAACAATTTAGAAAATTACTACCTTTATATAAAAGTAAAATCACAATAGTAGCATTTTGCTATTAAAACAACTGAGAGCGGAGACAGATTTTTCCGTCATCTTTACAGGAGTATAGTGCTTGAAAATTTCATAGTAAGTATTAACTTATTAAGAGTAAGTTATTAACTTTTTAAGACATTATACAAGAGGCGAATGATTTCTTACTATTCGGTAAAACGGACATTTTAAAAACCCGTATAAAATTACTAGGAGTATGCTCGTACCTCCCGTAAGCGTCTATTCGAAGAAGAATTTTGCATTAGGGACTGTCACGTTCGAAAAATTTGATCCATGGAAAACAACATTGTTTAGCGGATTTCCCTATAGGGAATACTCTATTACGGTGGTAGCCAAGGTAAGACCTAAGCCCTGGACCACTTTACTTTTTCATTTTGAGGTCCCCAGAAGCCAAACACACCATTCGTTCATTTTCATATATATGTATATACAGGGTGCCGCAAAAAAACGATCTATTTTCTTTCGCGCACCGCTCGGGCGTGCATCAACTGCGCGAATTGTCCTAAGTCAGGTAGCCAGGGATACATCAACTGCGCGAAACGCTCCAAGGGACGAGCAGAGACGTGCATTAACTGCGCGAAGTGATGGGTATATTTCAGTATCATATCATAAGACAACACAGGGTTTTAATATTTGCAAATTAGATTATTTTACATTACATTAAAATTAAACGGAAAACTAAAATATGTTTATTGTTTTTTCCCTCTGTTGAATATTTCCTGTTGAAAAACTTGCCGCTTGTCAATAGCAACTGCCTTCTTCTTGTGGCTATGGATAAATTTATTCATGGGAAATCTGTTCACCTGATGAAACGGATTAGTTCCATGGTTATGTTCATTTCCATTACGGGTGGATACATTTTTGTATTTGAATTTAAATCTAGTTCCCATACGGACGCGATATATTATCATACTCTGACGATTTTAAAACTCTTTGGAACCTGTATCCGGCCTTAACTATTAAATTTTATACTCTCTCACTGATAAATTTCTCGGTGAAAAATATACATCCAAAATCATTCCACTATTTTTAACAACAAATATAAGTGAGCCTACTTTTACAAAGCAAACAACAAAATATTTACAGTTCGCACATGCACTTTCAAAAAACATATTGGCTCCACAAAAAAAAAACGAAAAATCCAAAGCAACCTGTGTGATGGGGGGATGTTGTCCCTTTAAAAAATGCGCCGTAGGACCGAAATAGCCAATAAAATAACATGGGGAGTGGAGCTAAGAAAATCACTTTAATATTTAGAATACTAGTACAAAGCCAAGAATTTGACCACACTTTGTGGTATGGGAGGTTGGGATGAACCTGTAAACTAGGAGATTTCTTCCACCGCCAACTACCGTATACCTGCCTTGGGCTTCGCGCAGTTGATGCACATTTTTGGGGGACCCTTTTCGGTTTTCGCGCAGTTGATGCAAATCGAAGGAATTTTTCGCGCAGTTGATGTGCGAGCCACCGCTCAGCGACAGGACATCTGAGAAAGGTGGGGTAGGCTTGTTGGAACGCAAATTTTATGCCATTTTAATAATCATGAAGTAGTGGTTGCTTGAACAATGCTAGTTCGTTATCAAGACGTATTTCAATGTTGATGATTCAATCATTGCTACTCAGCGGCAGTTTCGTGCATTCTAAATAAATAAATAATAAATAAATTCTTTATTGCTGTTGGACAATACAAGTATTGCATAGCATGCGTCATCATACATTAAGAAATAAACACTCATAGTGTAAACACATATATGTTGAAAGAGTACCAGCCAGAGAGTACCATTGCAAAATAATAAAAGGACTCAAGCCGATGTCTCCCCTGAGTTGTGGTTCATGAACTCGTCCACCGAGTAGAACACGGACGACGCTAAATAGCATCTTAATTTAGATTTGAATTTTGATTCCGAATTTTCATTTCGAATGCCTTCTGGAACTTTATTTATGAAGGCAACACCCGCCAGAGAAGGCAGGCGTGCCATTGTCGCCAACCTGTGCTGCGCTGTCCTGTACACATTTCTTGACCTTGTGTTGTAATCGTGCACATCACTGCCCTGAATCAGGTTACTTTTGAACTTGCAAAAGAGTGCAGTGTGTAGGATGTAGAGCTCAGCCAATGTTAGCAATCCTAGTTCCCTGAAGGCATCTCGGCACGACTCTCTAAATTTGAGTTTTGCTATGATCCGTATGGCTTTTTTCTGAAGAATGAAGACACGGTTGAAGTTTTTCTGTGAGCAGCTACCCCACAGAGCAATGCCATAAGTAAAGTGGCATTGAATCAGACCGTGATAAGCCATAAGCAATAACTCAGTGGGACAGTGTTCAGAAAGTCTCCTGAGCAGGTAAATCCCTGAAGAGACCTTCTTACATATACAGACCTTCTTACATATACAAGAATCCTTTCAATAGAATTCTTTCAATTCTTTCAATTAGGTCAACATTTAGAATTCCGTATCCTAGCACAATTATGCAGTGGGCTACTAACTTAAGATCAACTTGTTTTGATTTGAAAACGAAGCCAACTAAGTCCAATTTCAGCACGGACGTCAGAGAACATGGATAAAGTCCATGCTGCTGTGTGGAAAACAGGCTTCGTCGGCCCGCCAGAAAACAAGCTAGTGATTTGCTTGTGTCTACGCCAGAAGCATTTAGTTAGGAAAATTGTACAATGTACTCTAAATGCTTTTAAGGGAGAGTATTCCAAACCTATCACATTGTTGTGGACACCCCAGGAATCGAACCCATGATCTCTTGAACGTTGAACCAGAGTCCAAGACTCCAAGACGCTAACCTGTAGGCTAGCGAGATGCCTAGAACATTTTTGACCCCACGGTTTGACAAATTTTGTAGTTCGATCTTAATTTCCATCCATGCCAATTATTCGGCTATTGTTCAGTTATTAAATCCCACTGACCATGCAAAGAGAAAAATATTCGACAAACAAGTGATTGATTTAAATGCTGATAAAGAAATTTTAATGTTTACTGACGAGACGCACAAAATACAAAATATCTATCTATCTATTTGTCCGTTATACTGATAACTTTTGAAGGGCACCTCCGATTTTGATAAAATTTGATATGAAGGCGTAAGACCAGGTATATTTTCATGAGTTCGCGAACCAGCATTGTCGGGTTATGGGAACGGGGTTTTATGGGGTTTCAAAGTGGTCAAAAATGGGTTTTTGGCATTTTTGGAACTTAATTTTTAAAATTCATAAATTTTAACTAAAACCATTTAAAAGAGCTTAAAAACAAACAATTAAGTATTTTGAATTTTTATCATAACATAATTGGTTACGGGGAAAATCCAAAAATGTGTTTTCCTTGTTATTCTTATGGAAAATCAAGAAAACCCTATGTCTTGCTTATTTATTGACATAATTTAATCAAATTTGGTATGTACATTATCTTGATAAGGTTTAACTTATACTCGCTTACAAAACCCATATGGCGGCAAACCTACATACTCACCCCCATGGGGTTTGTGGGGAAAATAAAAAATTGCCAGAGCTTGATACAATTTTGTGTTTACATTCCCCAATTATTGATTAACTTAGATTTTCTAACAACACCCAATGGCAGCAAACCAACATACTCGATTTTATGGTGTTTTTATGGGGAAAGTAAATAATCTGAAATTCCATTGGAAATTCGCTGAGTACGCAGGTCTGCTGCGACGGGGTTATTTGTTTATGCGACTACTTTACTCCGCTCCCGTTCTGTTACAAGGTGACTGTAGGCCAGGGCCAGGTGAGCCGCATCCCATAAGAGCAATGGTGTCACTTTCTGCGACATCCATGGATGTCGCCTACCGGCAAGTGTTGCAAACAACAATCGTTCTCGTTTGCGTTGGGATTTTTTTGTCTCAGCAATTACTAAAATAAGGAATTTCAAAGCAAAATAGGGTAGAATTTATGGTTTTCGTTTTAGATTTACCTTGATTGATAATTTATAATTTGGTCATTACCTAATGGTTTGTTATCAACTAATAAACCAAATTTAAAATAGAGTAATATGGTGTCGTTTAGATAAATATCGTACCCATGGCAAGACTGCTTCACTCTCTTTTTCAATCAGCTGTGTAATGGTAAATATCATAACGTAACTTGACTTCCGTTTTAGTTTAGACGCTTCATATCCGGAACACAAAAAAAAGCTATTCGGCTGACCTGGGAAGAAGTTATGCTTCTTCCTTTACAGACCTTGGTTCTATTATGAATCCAATAATTTGGACTGAACTGGAATTGAGCCGGTCAGTAGACCAATCAGAACGTCTCAGTCTTGATTGTTAAGCCTTGCAAAGACGTTGTCAAAATGTAAACAAAGAACCTACGACTAAAAATGCCTTCAATGCATTTCTTATGGGTAATATTAAAAAGTTACATTTTAGGTTTATTTGATTAATATCCAACCAAATGTTTTCAACGACGAACTTAGCCTTAAAAATTGCACAAAGAAGAGGACTATATAGTCATAACTATGCCTAAAAAAAATCAAGCATTAATATGTTATTGCTATTGTTATTATTGTTATTCATTTTCAGTCCGATTGTCTTCAGGTTTTGGTGGAAACAACTACAGACCAAGCGGTATCCGACGACACCAAAAACTTAAAAATCTGTTAAAAATTGTAGGAGAAGTTCTCTACACAAAGAAATCCTTAGCGTATTAAATAGATATAGATATAGATTCGGCACTTTTTAATTTTCCCCATAAACCGCAAGGGGATGAGTATGTAGGTTTGCTGCCATATGGGTGTTGTAAGCAAATATCAGTAAAACCCTACCTAGTGAATGTACATACCAAATCTTAACAAGTTATGTCAATAAATAAGCGAGATACGGGGTTTTGTAGATTTTCCATAAGATTAACATGGGAAACCTAATTTTGGGTTTTCTCCGTAATCTGTTGAGCCAAGTTTAAAAGACAAAATATTAATTTTTTAAAGCTCTTTTAATAGAGTTAAAATTGTTTTAGTTAAAATTATTGAATTATGAAAATTGAGGTCAAAAAATGCCCAAAGCCCACTTTTGACCCATCGAAACCCCGTTCCCATAACCTGATCATGCTGGTTCGCGAACTCATGAAAATAGACCTGGTATTACAAATTCATACCAAATTTCATCAACATTTCTTAGGTCTTACCATGGCTACTACCGTAATGGCGTATTCCCTGTAGGAAAAATCCTTTAAAAAGTACTGACCAGGTCAAAAAAATAAATTACGAAATCAAAAAAGACCAAACGTTTTAGTTGAAATAGAATTAGAGTTTGGAATTGCAAGACGATTCTTCGGTTAAGTTGAGTTTGCTCTCTGGGTAGCAGGCCAAGGTGGCCATGACCAGGGCCAGAGCGACCTCTCCTCGGTCCAGGGGCACCAGGTGACCCGCGTCTCTGACCACCGCGGTGAAGAGGTTGTCACCTCCCCTCCTCACCCATCCCGCCAGCCGGCCATCCACGTACCATCCGCGTCTGCAAACGTAGGTCACTGTCAATCGGTGATTATTAAATAAGAAAAAGAGTGTAAAAAATTGTCAATCTGACCTTACAAGTAAAAGTCTAGACGGTTGACTATGAAACCTGAGAATTAATTGATTTACTTTCATGGCCAATCAAAACACAACCAATAATAAGGATCAATCCAAGAGGCTACCTTCCCTCATTACCATACCTCTTATGGGAGGGAATTTTAATTCTCATCTGAATAAAGAACAGAACCGAAATCATGAATATTTGATTTTGAGAAGTTGGCTTCACAAGTTTAACTGTAAAAACACTTTAGATTTTTTTAAATAAGCTTTTTAAGATTTAAATTTATTATATTTATTGTTAGCGTCCACTACCTCATGTAAATACAAGCAGCAGTAAATACAAAAATCTGTTAAACACTGAGAAACATTATTGTGATTTTCTCTACGATGTACCTCAAATACAGTATGTTTGTTATGCCTTGTTAGTAATTCATTAGCATAGTTTAAAATCCTTACCTTTTTGAATTATAATATTCCTTGTAATTTAATTGCTTGAGAACACAAGCCAGAGACGAAACAGGACATTGAAGGTCGAACTGGCCTGTATAAAAGCCAACCATATAATTCTTGTCCAGCAGAGTTTTTATATTTGAAGATGCAGGAACTATCAACTCATGGCTTAGAAGGCTTCCAACCAAGCCATAAAAAGATGTTGCATTGTAAATTGTAGATCCTACCTTTATCAGTTTGCGAATTTCAGTACTATTTACGAAAGGTACATAGTCGAAGCTGAAAGTAATATCTCTATCGTATCTAATATTGTAAGAGCTTGGTGTGCAAGATTTCGCAAACTCATTCCAAATTTTTTCTTCGTAAGCGTTTGCCAAGGTGCTGTTGTTTTCTTTAATAAACTTGTTTCTTATCTCTTCATATTTGAGAATCGTATCTCGACTATTTTCTTCTACAATTCCAGTTTCAAAACAGTATGTAGCATAATTATGACAACTTAAATCTATATAAGGATTGCCAAGCAGAACACCTCTAAAGTTAATTTTGATTTTTGCGTCACGATTTTTTCTGTCTATTAAAACTCCGAGAGCAGGTTGGTATGTGCCAGCAAATGAATCCCCTACGAGGAAAAATTTGTTTTTCTCTAAGTCTGGAAAAATTGTGAAAAACTGTACAACAGCTGAATATACTTCCTCGGTGAGTGTAGTAAGATTTTTCATATAACAGCCTTTAGTTGTAAAGCTAAATCCCGAACCAACGGGCTGATCTAAGAAGATTACATTGAAGTGTTTGGTCCATCGGTTTTTATTTTCAACGAGTTGTTTAGTATCTTTGATATACTTAAATGGTCCTCCCTCTGCAAATAGTCCCACTAGAGAACTGGTGCCTGGACCTCCGGATAGCCATAGCAGAACAGGAGCTTCCTTCCAGTTAACTTCTGCGGGAAAAAACCAGAAGAACAAATTGTTTCCACAAACTTTGTCCACAGTGAAAAACCCTGAGTAACTCGTGACTCCATTGATGTCAGGGCAAACTCGAGATTTCTGTTGGGCTTCTAAAATTTTATTAGATTCCAAGTATGGAGTTAAAATAAGAGGTCCAGTGGCATCATGGTCTTGATCTATGCAATTTACTTGTCGGAGAAGATAAATGAAACAAAACGTTGAGAAACTAGCGACACACATCTGATTTATTCAAGTATTGATTCTTGAACTGAGAGAAGAATATTGATAGCTGTTTCAACAGTGTATTTGATTACAATGAATGGGTGTTATGGCACGACATATTTTCCAACTGTTTATACATGTGCAGACAATGTCAACAATATCCATAGAAGCATCTTTAACGATAAAAATTGCAATGGTTCGTGCAGTAGAACACATTTCATGGGATTGTGCCGTGTCTCGTGAATGACAACCATACTATCTAGTAATAGCGGTTAATACGCAAACAATGGAAATTTGAATTAAGGGGAACAAGTCGTAACTATTGTCAGTCCTATTCGTGGTTTTTGCATTAATTCGGTCTCCCCCTACTTTTCTTTACTGCATGTTATGGAATACTCATCGTCTGGTTACATACATTCATAAAACAGTTTATAAAATATTGTAAAGATAAAATAAAAAGCCACAAATCCCATTGTATAAACTCTACCCAACGTGTATTTTAAATTACAAAACTAATGAAAGTAATTTATGTTTGTCATTTTAAATTACAAAACTAATGAAAGTAATTTATGTTTGTCATTAGACTAAATTATCTTTAAGGCGAGAAAGTAATCGAAAGAAAAAAGTTCCAACTACAAGATCATGTTATGTTTGTTCAGCAACAATTTTGACTCATCAGGACGGATAACGTAACTTTGACTTATGGTTGAAGTACAGGAGAATACCTTTTTATCTGACACCAAATATGTTAAATTTAAAGAAGATAAATGTTCAAAAGTATAATTTTTCTTATAGAAGAGATTAACCTTGTAATACATCAGACACACAAATTATCTAATAAAGGGCACTTTGCCACTTACGAAATTTTCCACCCTCCTTTTTTTTTACTCCCCTCTTCGGCCCGACTTGAGTGGTAATAAAGACTGTGTATGCAGGGAGGTTCGGATGACACCTTAGACATGTAACTCACCTACTTCCGACATGTGGGGGGAAGGGAGAGCCGTGGCGCCAATGGGCCGCTAAATTGCGGCAGATTTGTCAAAGTCAGGGCCAGCGACTGACTGGCGGCCCTGACGACGCGACGTGTATGTCATGCTAGGGTTACCACGTTGTTGTTGAGAGGTACCGGGGCCTTGGGAAAACGCAGCAGTCGGGACGACTGCATGGGGGGGGGGATAATATTTCAGTTTTTATTTAAACTCTTAAACCAATAGAAAGTTGTTTTGAGAGAAAAAAAGTTATTCATAGAACCAAGAAAATTTTTCTACGTAAAAAACTGAGACTTTATTAAGTCGCGTCGTCCTTGAGCACATTTTTTAGAAATACTTCATGAATGGTTGCAAGCGACTGGGCATATAGTTTTGAAAGTGCAACGATTTGCAGACGTCGGACCATTTTAGTATGTAAAGAAAACTAGACAGCTTTAAAAACAAGCCACATTGGGAGGCGTAAGTTTGTGCACCGGTAAAAGAGGTACTGATTCAAGATGTACAAATAGAAGTTTTCATATTAAAAACGTAAATCCTTGGTTACATTTTCAATGAGTGCCGGTCTTTGCCACTTGCCTCGACAATTAAGAGAGATAAGAGATTTCATACTAAATTTCGTTTGCCCCCTCTATAGTCAATGTGAAACATGTATTTTGTCGGTCAAGGGTATAATCTTTCCTTTTCAAAATAATGCCAGCAACATTGTTTCAATTAAAGACCCTTGCCCTTTCCATCGTTTGGCTGTAATTACCACCTAACCTAGGATCTTAGAGGGGTTAGAGAGTTCATCACTGATTTTGTTTGTCTTTTCTATAGTAAAGGCAATAACAAACAGCTTATTGGCTAGCTTAGGATTTGGATTCATGAAATTATTTAGTAAACTGCGCTGTTAGCAATCTTTATTATGCTGAGGTGGACTTAACAGATACTACACAGACATTTAGCGGAATCTTCTCACTTGAGTTACAACATGAATATAAAATTTAGGTTGTAGGTAAGTGAGACAATAAGGAGTGCCTCATTACTCATTAGACTCAAAATATGCTCTCTAGGTTAAATGGAGCCTTTTATTGTCGGTTATTGACTGAGTGAGTGATGAATTCCATTGGTTTTAATAAATACAACTTCCTCGATCACAAGCTTGTTTGCACTAAATTCCATCCGTTCAGCTCGTACTACCAAAAACGTTGAAAGGAGAGATTCCACCTGTCAAGACGTCTGGACTTGGACGCCCCCTCAGAGGAGTTAATTGAAGGCAGAGTGTCGGTGTCAGTGTCCTGTTACCCCGAGGTGTCACGGGGGCGGCCGGCCGTGACCGAGGGTTTGTTTACTCTGTGGACCCACAGGAGGACGTTCCGCAACGGCTGGCTCGGACCTCGGACCTTGGACCACCCTCACGCCCCGGAGGCGGGCTGCAACACCACAGACACGAGATCAACATGACATTATCAATTATGGCATTTAATTATCCCAACATGTAGAGATTCTTATGCTTAAAAGTAATTTAATCTTTAGATAATCACAAGTACCAGGTTAACGAAGTAAAGTTGCAGGTTTATTAAGACTAGGGATCACCCATTGGTCGAAATTCAACCATAAGTTCAGTTTATCTTGAGCCAAAATGTTTCAATTGATACATCCGTTCTTTCTGATTCGCTAGCATTTGTTATTACAACAGCTGTCTAATGATTCAACCAATTATCCTTCTCCCATAAGATTATTGCAATTTTTGAAGCCTGTGGGGCGTAGGGCGTAGCCCTGGGGACGGATGTGAGAATGGCAATCCTGCCTATTAATATATAGGCTAAATATAAGATTTTGGTGATCCTAAAATGTACATATTTGGCTCTAAGATACCAATTCCTCCACACTGTAAAAAAAAACTTTAACAGAATTTTTAATTAGTCTATCTTATCTATTGATTGGTTCATAACTGAAAGGTTCTTAAAGCATTATTCTTGCTATGTACTGTGTTTTTACATTCAATTATGTTTTTGGAGTTCAGAAAAAAGTGTTATTAGGATTTATACTAAATTTTTTTGTTAATTTTACATATTTATAAGAATTATTACACATACAGAATAGCCCTATTTAAAAAATGCTGACATGAAAATTCTTAAAATTGTAAGTGAAATAACGTGTTTCTGTAACGTTCTTAATGAGCACGGATATCAGTGCTGTGTAATTGCTGTCAGGTTGCTTTCCATGGTCGCTCATGTGGCAATACAGTAGGAGATATGCGATTGGAGCAAGCAGTGGTAAATACCCTTCAAGAGGGTCAGGAATCCAAGTGTTCATGAGACTTCTCAGTACAAAGATCGCTTTCCCCCTGGCTCTGGCTCAAGTTGCCGCGAATCCGGACTGTTGCAGAGGGCCTCTAGCTCTAAAGTAGTCCGAACCCGTTGATGTGCCCCGCCGTCACGTGGTCCTACTTTTTTCCTGATACCAGTCTTATCGCCATTTTTGAGGTTACTACAATCTAAAATTAATCTACTTAGCACAAACTTAGTCGTGCAAGGAAATGGATGAACTTCAATTAATTTCGAAGGGAAAACACTTGCGTGTGAGTGTTGCGATCTAATAAAAAGTACTTAATTTGAATTCTCTCAACCAAATATTTTTTTCAACTAAGCCACCGCGAGCTGAGTTAATTAGTGTTGCTTGCAGGTACATGTCGCGGATGACGTATGGCCGCGGTTTCCTGTGGTATTCCGTTGCAGCGCCACCTCCGCGCTGCAGGCGCCACCTCACCAATTACGCGTGAGGAAGTGCGCGGCGCGGCGAGGTCACGTGACCCGGTGTATATCACGTGACACTGCACTGCTACCAGCTACCACCGCTACAGACGAAGCTGGAGGTTGGGTGGCGACTGTCCCTGATGTCTACTTAAGCAGACATGTTATTGAAACTGATTAAAAAATCATACTTAACAATTTAAAACCTGAGTTGTACTTTTAAAATTAACGTGGTCCTTTGAATTTCAATTATTGATATCCATATTTATAGCCTATACTATACTAGCTAACTGCACGTAAAAAATTACGGGTAACTTTTATTAATACTCTATAGAGATGTAATGATTTATAAGTTTCAATGGAGACAAAATTGTTTGAATCTCTGACAACATAAAATTAAAACCTAAAATTTTGCGTTTTTTTACAATGTGAGCAGTGTTACAGTATACGGTATAAATAATAGTTCATTCTTTGATATGGTTTCAAAATATACAATGGGAATTTGTTTTAACCAAAAATAATAATTAAAATGGTTCCATTCATTCCACTCCCTATTTATTGGTACTACTGTAAATACGGATGTACTGTGATTACATTACCAACATTTTGCTATTGCACAAAAGAATATAACAGTCCGCTGTAACATTATAAGTTGTTTAATGTTTATAAAGCCTTCAATGGAACTTTTATCACTAGCTGATCAGAACAAAGACTATAAGTGGTGACATAAAACATTAAACAGTGCTGCAAACACAAAATGTATTTAGGCTAAAAAGCATCAATCGGGACTAGAAGACGTTTATACTTTTACATACAGCAAACACGGGGTTGTAAAATTAGTACTCACAGGAATAATGTAAAATGTATTAAACAAAGGGCTAACGGACACCTAAGGTATTGAATGGATCAACACTATCATAAGTTACTGCGGGAAACAAGAACAGAGTTGCGAACACAATGCAGGGCAAAAGGCAACGTCTGTAGAGCGACAGGTTGCAACATGAAAGAAAATGGTTGAGCTCAATGATTCAACTTGTTGTTCTTTTATTAACTTCGATATGTTGAGGTTTTGTAGTCAAAACTTCGATATGTAGAGGTGGTTAGGTCGTGCATCAGCGCTCCAAAAGTTCGTTATATTGAGGTTATCCCTACTAATCCGTCGATATATAGAGGTAGAAATAACATTAGATTGATAGGCAAGTTCAAGGGGAATGAGAAAACTTCGTTATATCAAGGATTTCGATATATTGAGGTTCGATATATCAAGGTTCCACTGTATTACTTTTTTACCTTTAATAATAACTATTCAAAATTTTAGTTTTTCTTGGGTACTTGATTGCTCTTTATTTACACCTGCTTCCTTATTCTTAATACTTCTTCTAGAGTCTTTTATTTATAATTTATTCTTAGTTCATCCCCTGTACCTTCACCTTTTTATAACTTATTCCCTTTTCGTATATTAATATTAGTGAGACCACAGACAAATAAACTAATCGGTAAGGTGCATATTAGCCTACATGGCCAAGAAGTTAATTAATTAAAATATAACACAAATCACTGGATTGAAATATGGCAATGAGTATTTGCCAATTTTTGACTTAGATTGGTCTAAATAAGGTCTAAATTTCATTTTACGAAGTTATAAGGCATTTTCCAAGGGATATTTTTCCTATAATCTAGGGGCCATAAGAAATCCATTGACACCAAAATGGCCATGATCCGTTCAGTAGTTTTCTCTCTAGACCCTTAATTGCACTCTTTTATTGATTAGCCTACGTTTGATCAATACATAAATTAATCAATTATGTGTCAGATAGCTTATAAAAAACTTCCAAAAATCCTGATAAAAACTCCTTCTTAAGGTTTCCAAAATATAGGGAAAGGCTGGTGACCAACCATAAATAAAAACTATTCTGAAGAATTTTTTTTAATAAACCTGAAATATATTCTCTTTTTTCATAATTTTATCCATTTCTGGAATCCTTTTTTGTGAGAACTGCGACAGTCAGCTAGCTTCATTAACGCGAAAATAACTTTCACCCTGTATTTTGGATTTTAAGGTCACAAAATAATCTTTGGAAATCTGATAAGGACAAGAGTTATTTTAAAGAGGTTAATTGTAAGTACTATTAAAATAATTACTGTATAATTTTTATAACACCGTTCCCTGTACAAACCTCTGACTTTTTTAGGATAAAAACAAACACAGGACTCAGAATCAAGTTGGATAAAGCGAGCTGTACAGTATATAGATTGCGTCGGCGGACGATTCGCAGCTCCCCGCTGGGTGATTGATGGTCGGGATTAGGCGGGCTACATTCAGACAACGACGCCGACGACGATATAGTAAACAGCGATGTAGTAAACAATCAGGTGCAATCTGCTCATTCAGATAGGTTCAAGTTCATCGGTAAACATAGACTGACTGAGACCAGCCAGAACTTTTAAAGGTCTAATGTATTACGATAATTCAATTATAATTTGCTATGGTTATCAATTATGGTTTAAAGAAAATACCGTAAGTCAACGTATGTATTACCATTCTTTCTTCAACAAACCTAGTATGAGTTTTAACATTAATATATCTACATTTTATTCTCATGCAGACTATAAACATGAATTGACTGTAATTTTAATTCATAAGTACTTGCCTCCTGGATTGATTTCAGACTGTAATAATAAAGATTACAATACCTCAACCGTCGTCAGTACAACTAGTTTAGCGATGACTAGTTTCAGGAGTAAGGTCACATTGCAAATATTCTAATACTAAAATGTCTAAGACAAGGAGTCGGGACTTATCTTTGTAATCTTTGACATGTGTTTGAAACAACACCATGTTCATCAGTGGACTCAACTTCGACATTTTGGTATTAGAAGATTTGACAATGGGGCCTTGCTCCCGAAACTCGCTAAATGATCGCTAAACTGGTTGAAATGACGACAATTGAGGTATTGCAACCTTTATTACTTTAGTGTGATTTGTAATACGACAGAGTGAAGGCTACAATATGTGTTATCTTTCAAAGCAGAAATCAAATCTGTTTAAGCTCCCTTTGATGCTTAAATTTTCCAAACATTTTCTTTGACCTACGATAAAGACAAACTAAACAGATGTTATAGAATGTAGGAAAACCTAACAAAAGTTCAGCAACCTTGATCCAGATAAGGAATGAAATACTGGTGGTATTTGTAGGCCTATACTATAACACACTAGTAGAACAGGAGTTGTTTCTGAAGGAGGTGTTCCTGAGCTCGTCCTCGAGACAACACTATCACTATCGTCTGGCAACAGTTTCACCTGGCAACAGTATCCCATGGTTTTGGTTAGGCATGATCTAGCAGGGGTATAGCAGGAAAAAAGGGAAAACTTCTCCTCTTTACTCACACAACCATTTATTAAACCATTGTCCAAAACCTTTCCAGAATTTACAACCCAGAGTTTGTAAATAGAGCCATTAAAGCTTTAGTTCTGTAATTGATCTGTTATTTGTTGTTGTTGTAATATATTTGAAGTATGAAGGTAAGAATTTATTCCTTTATCATTTTCTATACATACCGTATGGTATTTGTACACGTGAAGATTTGTAATGGGTTATAACAACCCATTGTCAAAGGTCCCATTAATAGGGAGCAAGGCCCCATTGTCAAATCTTCTAATACCAAAATTTCGAAGTTGAGTCCACTGATTAACATGGTGTCGTTTCAAAGACAAGTCAAAGATTACAAAGATAAGTCCCGACTCCTTGTCTTCGACATTTTGGTATTAGAATATTTATTTGCAACGTGACCTTGCTCCTGAAACTAGTCATCGCTAAACTAGTTGTATCGACGACGGTAGAGGTATATTGTAATCTTTATTATTACAGTCTGAAATCAATTCAGTAGGCAAGTAATTATAATTTAAAATTACAGTAAAATCATGTTTATCGTCTGCATGAGAATAAAATATTGATATATTAATGTTAAAACTCATATACTAGGTTTGTTGAAGAAAGAATGGCAATACAAACGTTGACTTACTGTACTTTACATTGAAGATATTCAGCTTCCCCTTTTCAAATCTTGAAAACGCACAGTATTTGTCATTTAAAAAAAGTTTTTCACTCAATTGACTAATGTCTTCATTGCATAAACCGCCATTCCAAACTCTGATGGAGCTCCGGGAATATTGCTTTACTTCCCGTTGTCTCATCTTGAAATAGTTCCTGTTATAGGCAATGCAATCCCTCTATTTACGAGTGCTATATCATGGACTCTCTTTACTATTTTATCCCTCTACTATTTGATGAATGAGTTGTTTATGACTTGATTTCCATGTGTATAGTGTAAAATAAAGTAATACGAGGTGGCCCGTTCGCAAATTGCGCATTTTGTGATTTTGTATGAATAAAACTCACCTACAGTACGTGAATGTTGATTGTGAAGTGACCGAGATCTATTTTTGTTTACTATCTGGTTTTTAAAATTCACCTGAAGGTTATCAGCTGTTAAATTACAATTCACATTAAAGAACTTGCAATAAAAGTTGGTCAACATTTTAAAGCGCCCTCTAGAAATAAATCAAAGGCTAGGGGGGCGAAGCCCGAAACAATAGGACCTTTCTAATTACGATTCGTCACTGCGGTATATCCTAAGCTTTAAAATGACACCCCAATCTTAAAAATCGGTTCAGTAGGTCAAGAGAAACAGGGACGTAACAGACGAAAAACTTATAGAAATAAGAAGATAGATCTATTTACACAACACAGAAAAAACACTGACATACTTTGACGTCTGGCTTCTTTTGGGTCAGCCAATCGGAAATTTTAGTCTTAAAATTTGTCTCTGCAAAAGAAATGTCAAAATCCTGGTGCTGTATTTGAAGATTTTTTCGGGGTTGAAGCGTATTTTTTAACAGACTAGTCATTCTGGGAAACCCAATTCATCTCTTAGGTCACCAGATTTTTTTCAAATGTTATACCTAATTTTAACTGTTAAAGCCAAGCCTCTTCAATACCCCTGTAAATATTAACCCCCTCCCCCCCCACGACCGTGGATGGACGGTGTTTTATTTGTTTACCCGCGGCGCCCCGCGGCTCCGTGACGTGACGTGACGGGATTACCGCGAGGCTGGCCGAGGGTGGTGTTAGCATGTGTCCGAGGTATATAACACCGCGCCCGGGCCCGCACGGTACACGGTGCACGGTAGACGGTAGACGGTACAGGACATGGACTCGCTGCCTCATCTGGTGCCCGCCGCCGCCTGCCTGGCGCTGCTTCTCGCAATACTCACTCCAGGCAAGTCCAGCAACAACATGACGCATTGTAGTGGTTTTTATTGGTTTTGAATTTTATGAAACACTTGGGAAATAAAAAATATACCAAAATTTCATTGGAAATTCGCTGAGTATGCAGGTCTGCTGTGACGGGGATCTTTGGAATTTGATAAGTTGACAGGAGTTTATGTGAACAGTGTTTCTTGTGATGATACCATAATTTAAGTTAAATAAATAAATAAAATAAAGCCTTTACCTATATTAATTAAATACGACACAGAAGTGGGTAAGAAAACATTTAGGCTTGTTCTTGATTATAAAACATAAAATTTTAAATGCTTTGGAAGTAATCAGAATGATGGTGAATAACTAGTGCAAGTGTTGCTAGACATCGAGCAATTTATTTTGATACAATACAAAAGTTACATTTAGTTCTAAAACAATGACATCAAACCAATCCAATATTGTGAACTAGAAATCGCCTCCTGATCGAAATTCGATCAAAATTTCTGTTGATTTGGAAACAAGGAGCTTAAAAACATTTTAGAACTAAAACATCTGTTCTTCCTAATTTTCTATCAGTTGTTTTTACAACAGCTGTCTTATGATTCATTCAATTCTCCTTTATCCATAAGATTAACATTGGAACTTTGAAAGCCTGTGGGGCGTATCCCTGGAGTCCGATGTGAATTAGAATGGGATTCTGCTCATCTACAGCACTATACCTATCTAACGGTATGCACGAATTTATCCTACGATGCACACGAGCTGAGAAAAAAGGAGGAAATGAAACATGCTTGCGTATTAATATATAGATATCAGTGCCAATCTCAATCTCAATGTTATTCTAATGGAAAATTTCAAAATTCAATTTGTGTATAGCGCCCTCTTATTTCAAGTTTTGATTCTCATCAATTTTTGGCGGAAACAACTACAAACCAAGCCCTATCCAACGACACCTAAAACTTAAAAAACTGTTGAGAATTGTAGGAAGAGTTCTCTACGCAAAAAAAACCCTAGAGTATTAAATAAGTACTATAGTCCGTTTTTTAAACCTGATCCATCTAGGGCAATGTATACAGAACTGAATAAGTAGGGACATCCTTATGGGGAAGTGAGAGTGCCGCCCCTGAAACACAGATAGCACCACCAAGATAGAAAGGATTATGCTGATTGGTTGAATGGAAACAGATGACTAGAATAATTTTACAGAGGTTTGTTATTGTTTTGATTTTTTGTAAACAAATATGCTCATTTTGACATTTGAGAGATAGAAAGAGCGCTTCCTGTGACAGTAAGGAGAAGTAATAGTAGCATCAGCGCTTTATTTTAATCTGGTTGTCAGGGACAAAACTTAAATTTTTTAACATGAGATGTCCCTACTTATTCGGTTCTGTATACATTGTCTAGGGAGAGATGGTGGTGGGGGTTTGTTTATCCTTGCTAATATCCCATTGGCTGGAGCCCTTTGGTTTTTTGTTGGTCTTGTTGTTGTTTTTGTTTTATTTCACTGTTGCATACCAGCTGGTAATCTTACATCACAACATATTGTGTATCAGTTTTACAATATTATTGGTAGCAGTCAACGAGGTTAAATAGATATAGAGTGTTCATCACATGTTAATTTTGTGTCCCTTTTTGATTTGCGACATTTTACCCATATTTCCCGCCGTTTCCTTGGCAACCATCCCACACTTTACTCTCGTTTCCTTGGATACTATTTTTAGCTATTCTGATTGGTCGCTACAAGGTTCAAAAATTACTGATGATATTTTGAAAACATATGTTTATTTGTTGTTTGTTTTTCAATTAGTTTGATTTAATGGTCTGTGAACAGGCTAATGAAATTGGTTACCATAGAATCTTGGGATAGGTGTGGGTAAAATGGTAAATTACTGTTGGAAAAGTGTAAACAAAGGACTGGTTACCAAGGAAACAGCGGGAATCGTGGGTAACGTGGCGCCAGTCAAAAAGGGACACTTTTCCCTTTCTGGTGAGCACTCTATATCTATTTAACTCGTTGGTAGCAGTGGTTTTTAAATTAGTTTACTTTAGAACTGTTTCTTTTCAACAAGGCAAAGGATTGTTTGGCTTAAAAATATAACAGATGACTTGGAGTTACTGTAAGCCATTATAAGTTATTTAAAACGTTATTTAAGGAAATCTGATACTCGACCATGTTTGTCCCGAGTTTAAATTTTTTGTTTACAGTTTAATCCCTTCCCCATCCCAATATTATTGAGAAATTGTCCGTTTTCTTAAACCTTAAGGATCTCGTCGGCTATCTTTTTAGAATTTTAAAATAAAATTTCTAATTTCAGCTATAACTGTATAAAATCATCTGTTTTCTCGAGTTTTAACTGAAGTTTTCCATTAGTTTTGATGAAACTACCAAAGTGAGATTACCAAAGCGTAACTAAGGAAATTATTCTTCCTTAATATGACACCTTAGTTATAGCTCTAGGCTGCAATTAGCAGAAGATAACACGATTCTAAAAAATTCTTGCATTTGCATAGAGAAAAACAGATGATTTTAGTCAGTTATAGCTAAAATTAGAAATTTTATTTAAAAATTCTAAAAAGATAGCCGACGAAATCCTTTTTTCTACTTTTAGAAAAAGTTAAGAGCCAATCTCTATCTTAATTAGTTAGTTTGAAACACGATCCCCGTAAACCTCTGCAAAACTTGCCACTAGAGAAAAACAGATGATTTTAGACAGTTATAAGGCCCGCCCACACCGGAGCGGGACACCTGCGGTAGCGGGACGGTTGCGGGACGATGTCCCGCGCGGGATTTTCCAACACATGTTATTAAATGTGAGCGCCCACATCAGAGCGGTACCGCTGCCGCCGTCCCGCTGCGGTACCCGATCGTCCCGCAAGCGTCCCGCAAGTTTGGAACATGTCGGATATTCCCGCTGGTACCGCGCGGGACGCTGGGCTATTCGGTCTCCAGGCATCAGCGATGATGGCTGAAGATGAGTGTAGTGAGTTGTTCACTGAGAAGTTGGCGGAGTACATTTATTTATACCCAGTACTTTATGACTTGAATCATAGAATTTCAAAAATATAAAGAAGAAAGATCAAATTTGGGAGGATATTGGCAGAGAAATGAACGAATCTGGTAAGTTTGTACAAGTGTATTAATACCCCGTATCGCTGTAGCATAAAACCTACTTCCTCAGTGAATTTCAAGTAATTAATATGTTTGATACCTTATCGCAGATTATATACCTTGTTTAATTCTGTGATTCAACATTAAATTTGCTGAAAAATAATATGATTCAATTAACTATCTGGAAAATATCAGACGTAATACAATAAATACAATGAATAAATAAATAAAATTAATACAGGATAGAGTGATTTGCTTTTAGCAAATTCGCCTAGCAACAATGACATTTCATACCGGGTACACACGCAAGGTCCCTGCTGTTTCCACCACTGGGCCACCCTGTCTACCAGTGGCTGATTTACCACTAGGCCGACTAGGCCCTGGCCTAGGGCCGCGGGCTGCAGGGGGGCCGCACAGAATCCATAATATACATGTATTTTTTAAGGATGTACTTGCACGGTAAAGATGAACATAACATTTAAGCCCTGATTTTTTTAGCAGACTGTCGTAGTTGAAAAAATCGTAAATTCACAACACAGCAGAGAGACTTCTGTGAAGTCATTGTGGCGTCTGCCATTTTCCATGTCATTTTCGGGTGCTCATGAGCTACCTGTAGGTTAATTCATATTGGTGGCAACAGTGAGTGACGGCGCGAGGGCGCGGCGGCCCCTTTGGGACTTTTTATTAAAACTAATTGAAGTCACCTAGCTCTCGGTGTCAAAAAAGTGCTCCGTTTTCCCATTGATAGAGGTCTATTTTTTGGTTGCCAGTTTGCTATCGGTGAGACGTTTCAAAACGCAAAATCTAGACAATATTAAAATAATTAATGTTAGTTTAATTTAAAGATTTTTACAACCATTACCATTTTGTGAAAGTATCAAAATTCTGAAAGCAACACATTTGTACCATTATAGTAATATTAATAAAGTAATTCAGATTAATAGGACCCCATTGCACCTCCACTATTGAAAACAGTTGAGTTAGGTAAAATTGAGTACGGATAGCCATCTTGACTATTTTGATAGCCTCCCACCAACAGCATTTTGGCCAACGTAACGGACAACATCCCTAAAATACAGCGGCACGCTTTTCACAAACGTTTGAACAGAGATTAGTGACTCCAGTTATAGCATAGATCCATTGACTATAGATATAGGCAATGATAAAGCATATGGGCCCCCTTCCCTACCCCCAATTAATAGCCGGATAATCCAGCATCTTTTCAAGACGAGCTCGTTCTCAGAGATCAGAGTGTACATACAATTACACTTTAATCGCACCAGAGCATAGGAAAAAATTAAGGACGATTTTAGCTTAATTTGATGATTTTAGTTAGTATCATACTTCTTTAATTGATGGGGGGGGGGGGGGTCCCACAGAAAGTGGGCCTAGGGCCCCAACCTTCGTAAATCCGCCACTGCGCCTACCGTTGTTTTACCGCCAATACAGTGGCAAAATATGTGTGCTAAACCTATGTAATTATTGTATTTAACATTCCATAACCATCTTGATAGATTAATCACGTGAACCCACGTGGACTTCAGTCTCCCAGCATTATATTCATCCTCAGCTATTGCTAACAATAGGAGAGCTTCTTTCTCTTGTGGCGTTAGGCTCATAGCAAAGTACCACCCACAAAACTACACATACAGCACATAAACCCATACAATTCGTCACATCCACGCTGTAGCACTGCTGAAAATGAACTGATGAGTCGTTTCGCGTCCCGCAGATGTCCCGCTTTGGTGTGGGCCCCCTCTTTCCCGCAACGTCCCGCTGCCGCAGGTTCCCGCAGGTCATTGACACCGTTCCCGCTACCGTCCCGTTCCCGCAACTGTCCCGCTCCGGTGTGGGCGAGCCTATAACAGGAATTCAAAATTTTATTTTAAAAATTCTAAAACCAGAGAAGACGAGATCTTTCTTACTTCTTCTTTCTTTTTTTTACTTTTAGAAAAAGTTAAAAGTCAATCTCTATCTTAATAAGTTAATTTTAAAACACGATTCCCATGGCCGCGAGGCGCCATTCGGGCCTCGCGGTTACATTAGTAGACCAGAGCCTTAACTAATGTTTCAAATGCTTTATTCAATCCCAATGTTATTTTAATGGGAAATTTCGAGATTTCAATGGTGGATGGCGCTTTTATTTTCAATCTGATTCTCATCAGTTTTTGGCAGAAACAACTACGGACCAAGCCCTATCCAACGACACCAAAAACTTGAAAATCGGTTGAAAATTGTAGGACGAGTTCTCAAGACAGAAAAAAAAAAAAAACCCTTAGCGTATTAAATAAGTATTGATAGATAGGTTTAAGAAATGATAGGTCTTTCATACGTGGTTTTGGCAATTAAATCATAATTATGGTTAAAAATTAAAAAATCAGAGTGCTAAGTTGACTAAATCTGGAGTGCTATTAACATTTATATGTGATGTTAGTAGCTTTTAGTTTCAATCTCATAATTATAATATTTCTAGCTTTTTCCCGCGGCTTTACCCGCGATACTTGCTGTGAGGTTTAGCTTGTCCGCTACGCTCACTCGCCGTCATGCTTACCCGCCACCAAGTTAAGCTCGTTATTGGATATTTTCATCAAATTTGTTTCTTAGCAACCATTAAAAAAAATCGATTTTCAGATTTTTAGGCAACAATTTTTTTTAACCTTTTGTAAAAAATAATTCTTTCAAAATAAAAAGTATCCTATGTTACTTCTAGTACTTCCCGGAATATGTGTACAAAGTTTCATGATGATTCGTCGAGTAGTTGTTGCGTAAAAGCGTAACATACATTCACGCTTTCACATTTATAATATTAAATAAGGATTAAAAAAATAATATTTTTCAAATAGATTTCACCAATTATACCATAACAGTTTTGAACTTTATTTTAGCTTATTTCAAACTTCTATTAAAATTGTTTTAGAAGAGAGTTCATCAGCTATATCAAAACAATTTTGAACTTGTTTTGAACTTGTTTCAAACTTGTTCTAAAACTGTTTTAATACGAGTTTTTACCAACTCTATCAAAACCAGTTTAAACTTGTTTCAAACTTCTTTTAAAATAATTGTAAAACCAAATGTATTTTAAAATTGTTTCAAAACTATTTGAAAACAAGTTTCACCAATTTTCATACTGCTTGGGGTGTTGTTGCTGCTGCTAGATCGTTGGCAATGTTAAATTTCTTTTTCTGTCAGTCAGTTATTGTACTGTATTCAATCCCCTGAGACACAATGTCTCACCTCATTTGGCTTGTGAATACGTTTATTGACGTTTTTGCTAACTATTTTAATGTGTTAGTATTCATGTTCGTTTATCATAAATTGTACACATCATATAATCACACTTTTTTGTGAATTAGCAAGAACCCAAGTGGAAGTGGTTTAAATTTTTACATTACAATGTGGGTACTCTTATGAATAATTGAAATTTAACACAACAATAACACTGCTATAGCACAACATGAAACTATATAGTTAGTTCTGTGATTGTTATGTTGGGAATAATCGTGTCAAATCGTTAAATTCCAATGACATTACGGTATTTTTATTTGGTGATTATATCAAGGGGAGGGGGGGGGGGGCACAAATATCACTTGGGCCCACAGCGTGTCAAATACAGACCGCGGGCCTGTGGTTCTTATAATGTGAATGCAAACGTTTCACAAATCAACCATTGATGTCTGACGTCGGACTACATTGAAAGAAGATTAGCATCAAATAATCTATTAAAATTGATTTTATCACATTTGTGCTGGCGTGGAAAAACAATTATATCAAACGGACAAAATGAATCGGTTCATCGGTGTCAGTCTGAATACTCTTTTACTTTTAATTTGACAAGAGTATCTAGACAATTAAGAGAGATTTTTTATATTTCTTGGATGTTGGCTACGATTAACCTCAGGGGCTCTATATAAAAGTGCCTTGAAAATTGGTTTATTAATAATTTCCAAAGGTTTACAATCACTTAACATAAAAAATAGAAACCAATTTGCTATGCTTGTTGCAGGAGCGGAGTCATACACAGAGATGTACATAGACGGGACGGCCGCGGTGGAGGGACAGCCTCCCCAGAACCCTTACCTGTGGTTCGGGCCGCGCCTAGGCCGCCGCAAGCGCACCATGGACGACCTGCCGCTCTCCCGGGGGTCGGCCCTCGAGGAGTCGCTGCTCGGCGCGCTCGAGGACACGCCCTGGGCGCTGGTGCCGCTCAGGTGTAGGCAGACTGAACACCTTTTGAATTATAATTTAGAATGGTTACAATTACTAATTGCAATGAACTAATTCCAGTGAAATGGTTGATCGTTTATGATCAGAGATAGTCAAGTATAAAAAAATTTTAAAGTAAGGCTGTGTGGCCAAGCAAAGAATTGAAAAACTACGTTTTTTTTTTTTTTTTTTTGTGAATTACTCACCTTGTTTATTTTGTGTTGTGGTAGCACATCATAGCTTTATATTTGAATTTACAAATAAACTTCATGTTGACCTTCATATATAACACTTAGTCTAGTATACCCTACACAAATATAACATATTGGGGTCTCTTGGACCCCAACATAAAAAAATATATTTTTTATCATTCTGCACGAAATCAGCCTGTTTTTTGTTCTCTCAATTGTACCAAAACCGTTTCTTTATTGTCCTAGGACTGAAAAATCACGTGGAGAATTTTTTAGGTCTTAGTACTGAAAAGTCAGCTGTTTTATAAGTATATTATTACTCGCCTACGGCTCGATGGGGGCTCCGCCCCCATGCCCCCTTAGGGGTTGTCCTGCATTCGTAAATTACTTAAGAGCCGATTTGAAGCAGGTTAGTTCCACCGAAAAACTGGTCCACCATGACAGTAAGAAAACCGGCTAATACACACTACCCATAATCAACAATAATAAAAAGCTTTGAAAATCGCCTATGGCTAGTTTTTAAAATTACTTCCTAAGTTCCCCTTAATTCGTAACATTGAGAGAGAGGTGAAATCAGAATCAACCATGCAAATATTTTAGGTATCGTGCTGAATGGAGGCTCCACCCCTTACACCCTAATTAGTTGCCCCTATTCGTAAATTGCTGTATGTAAAAATCTCAAACACTGAACAGCCTAGCTGAGGCCTTCGTTTCCATACCCCCTCATTGTGTTCGCCGAATTCGTTTGTAGTTTACCAAGTGTCAAACGTTAAAGATCTTTCCATAATATTTTTAATTAGGCCTAAATTGTTAAGGATTTTATAAGCAACTATACTGTAGTAAACGAATTTTCGGGGGATTTGAAGCCATGCCTAGCCTCACCCTTCTAGCGCAAGAAGTATAAAATAAAGAAACATAATAAAATAGATGACAAAGTTGAATGAATAAGCTAAATAAAATATTTTGAAGATCAATGAAGAAATAAACACTTTCACTGAAACAAAAATAGAAAAACATGAACAAACTGTTTGGAACCTGCCAAAGACCCCTGTTATTCACAAAAATACTATTCGTTATAAAATAAAATGGATGTTATGAAATAATTATTTATTAAATAACTATTCTTGTCACTTCCCTTAAATTATGTCGAAGTTAGGGTTACAGGGATATTTTACAAGTTCAGTGAATGCAAAATTCGAACTTCAAATAAAATATAACTGTAGTTAGTTCTACAAACAAGTTGTATGAAATTTAGTAGCAATAAAAGTTATAAATCGGTCTTAAAGTAACGATTTGAGATACGACAAAAAGTGAAACGTTTAAAAGTTAGATTTATGTCACCAATTCACAAACAACCTATACTTTAACAGTATAGGTAACAGAGAAATCCGTTTATATTCAACAGGTAAGATAAAAAAACACATAATATTAGATGACATTAATTATAATTTTTAAGTTCAAATTTTTATGAGTGTTAAACATTTAAATATAGTGAATTTCTTTTAATATCACTGTCAAGCTATAAGTTAATACAAAACTTCAAGCTTATGGTGAAGCAACATGCAAAAATTCAGCTACTTACAGCTAAGTTAATGGAATGTTTTGCAGTAGAACTATAAAAACAATAAAAAATTCAGCTACTTAGGAATAAGTTCGTACTTCAAGCTCTGTTCAATGTTTTAAACTTTTAAATCTAGTAGATCTCGTTTTAAGCAAAGTTAATACAAAACGTCAAGCTTCTAAATACAATATTACTGTAGTTACTGAATAAAGTATTGCAAGTATTAATTAAACATTGGAGATATACCTCAAATAGTCGGAGACCAAAGTTTTGGGTCAGTAAGTAACAAACAATTATAAAACAATCAGTTCCGCCTAGTAGGCAAATAAAGACATAATTTTGGCATTCATCACAATTTTTTTTTTTATGTTTGAGACTTTTATTTATATCGGTGATGTCCAAGATATGTGCATGCGCAATTTCGAAAGATCTAAAAAATGTCCTTTAAATATTACTGTCAAGCTAAGTTAATACAAAACTTAAAGCTTATGGGGAAGCAACATGCAAAATTCAGCTAAATACAGTAAAATTAAACAAAATGTTTTTAAAAAAACAATAATAAACAAAAACAATAAAAAAAATTTGAAATTCCGGAAAAAATTCCTTACTTCAAGCTCTGTGTATCGAGTTTGGCATATTTGAAACAAAGTTGTAGTAAAAGATCGTCTCAAATATTTTAAAGGCCCAACCGTTTTTGCCGCTAGAGCAGAAGAAATAAAATAATTTTACATTTAGTGAAGGACTACGTGGTTGATAAATCTAAAAAAGAAAAAAAAACTATATAACTCCTACATGACATTACACAAGTATATCTTGGCGATTAAGGGAGAAAAGATACAGCAATATGTCGAGTTTTTTGTTTTAAAAATAACCTAAATTTCAGTAATTTAATGTGCTTTCGATAAGTTTGCCTTGGGAGAGCTAAACAAGAAACGATACAAATTAATTTTATTCCTATAAATATATCAACCTATATTATTTGAGGGGGTAAAATTTGAAATAATTAATGTAAGGATTAATTTGAACGTGTAGAATTTGAAGTAAACGTCAATATTAAAAATGTCACAACATTGCTAGCCAAATGGAAGAAAATTGGCCATAGGCAGATCCTTCACTCAATTCCATTTTAAAGTGCAAGCTGAATTTCGCACCCTAATATAATAAGAAGTGAAAGATCTTGTTACAAGTCTTGTTAATAAGCGCACATTTCATTGACCATGGTCCCTCTCTTAAATCTATAACCATTGGGATGATGGTTAAATGATTACACAACTTAGACTAAGGGGTAATGCAGTACAGCCGTGGTACAGGTTTAGTTCTCGTACTTATATTATTGAACAAATTTAACTACAGTATGTGATCTACTGTAACACGGCTGTACTGCTTTACCCCTTAATCTGCCTTACCGACACTTCACGAATTTCTGATACCCCAATCAGTAACACATGCGGGAGTATATAATTTAGACTCGCCTGCGGCTCGATGGGGGCTCCGCCCCCATGCCCCCTTATAGGGTTGCCCCAAATTAGTTAATTGCTCTTAGTCTCAAGTACCGAACAGGCTAGAGCCCCCCCCGCTAGGGGTTGCCCTAAATTCGTAAATTAATAAAAAGTCGAGTTTAAAATACGTTACTTCCACGGAAGAACTGCACAGTCAAGACTGTAACAATACCGTCAAATACACAAAATTCACAATTAATAGTAAACAAAGCTTTTAAAAAACTCATATGAATCGGTTTTAAACCCCCTTCGTAATTAGAATTCGTTTAAAAGTTTTGAGCTGTGAATTTATAATTATTTATGTAAATATTTTAGGTGTTATGCTGGTAAAAATATATACTTTAGATTAGACGATTGTTGTTGTGTTAGTTGAAAAGAAATTTCAATTAAAAGAGTTATAGTTGTTGTTGTTGCTATCATTGATTCTATAGGATTATATATCAATATAATATCAATATCAATACATATCAATGATTCTATGATTATATACGAATATTAAAATAATGTGCATGCCCAAAAAAAACATAAATTTATGATCAAGACAATATTGCATTTGTAGAAAACATGTTACGTTTAATGTAAAATTGTATTGTAAAATTGACATGTAAACTTAATTTAGATTGTCTCTCAAATAGCTACCTATTAAGCTAGAGGGATAAATAAGCACTGCTGTGTAAAACAAATGCGCATGCGAAAAAATAAAGAATTTGAATTTGAATTTGAATTATATTTAATAGTAGTAGTTATGGTAACAAATATTTCTCTGATCGGTAGCTAAATATAAAATTTTAAATTTCTATAAATTTTGTGTATCATATCCTATAATGTAATACGAGCTATGTCTGAAGGGATGTGTGTTCCACGATCTCGAAATGTAGCTGTTAGATTTTGCTTAAACTTTGCGCTTAAGAGTGTTTTGGCCCAAAATTAAGTTTAGAAACAGCCTCAGTCACAGGAAAAATCGAAGTTGGTCTAAATTTAAGTTTAAAAATCGTTATTTTTAACATTGGTCTTATAGGTTGCTATTTTGGTAACGAAATAACAACTAAAAGTAAACAAAAATAAAGGAACATAAATTTTAAGCAGTTTTTTAACAGCTGTTAGCAGTGAAGAGTCTGGTGTAGATTTAATAGCTTGATTACATTGACACTATAACAAAAGTCAATTAAAACCAACCAGCAGGGCTCGGTTAACCTGGTACTAAATAGAGATACAATTATGGAAAAATTGACATAATCCCATGCCTCACCCAACTCAAATAAAAACTTTAAATTTCAGGAGATAGAAGAAAAACGTTTAAATCACTGAAATAGCGTATAACATTCAAATCAATGAGCGAAAACAAGAATTAAAGAACATGAAAACAAAATAATAGGAAAGAATAAACCTGGGTTGATCCGCAAAAAACCCTACTACTACAAACTACCAATTTTATAAGAATATAAAATCGAGACTTGTAAAATAATAATTTATTCATAAAAACCTGTTTGTTTTGATCAAAGGTCATTAAAAAAATTCTCAAAAACATATTTTAAGTGTGTATTAAAATATAATGTAAAACACTGAATATAATTACAACAGAAAGATAATAATTAACTGTCTATTAATTATTGTACAAAGTAATAGAAGTATATTACGTTAAGATCACGGCACGAACTACACAGTAAATTCATTGAATGCGAAATTCGACCGAAAGTGTAACCTGGGGTGAATCTGAATTAGTAATCTAAAATAAGGGAAAAATAAAACGAGAACCTAACATTTAAATCTGTTCTTTTTGGTCAATACTCATTTAAACATTCTCAAAAACATATTTTAAGTGTGTATTAAAATATAATGTAAAATACTGAATATAAATAAAACAGAAAGATAACAATTAACTGTCAATTAATTATTGTACAAAGTAATAGAAGTATATTACGTTATGATCACGGAACGAGCTACTCAATAAATTCATTGAATGCGGAATTCGGCCGAAAGTGTAACCTGGGGTGAATCTGAATTAGTAATCTAAAATAGGGGAAAAAATAAACGAGAACCTAACATTTAAATCTGTTCTTTTTGTTCAATACTCATTTAAACATTCTAAAAAACATATTTTAAGTGTGTATTAAAATATAACGTAAAATACTGAATATAAATAAAACAGAAAGATAATACTGAATATAAATAAAACAGAAAGATAATAATTAACTGTCTATTAATTATTGTACAAAGTAATAGAAGTATATTACGTAAAGATCACGGCTCGAACTACACCGTAAATTCATTGAGTGCGAAATTCGGCCGAAAGCGTAACCTGGGGTGAATTTGAATTGGTAATCTAAAATGAGGTGACAATGAAACGAGAACCTAACATTTAAATCGGTTCTTTTTGTTCAATACTTATTTGAACATTCTCAAAAACATATATTTAAGTGTGTAAAAAAATCTAATATAGGACACTGAATACAAATCAAACATAAAGATAATAATTAATTAACTGTCTATTAAGTATTGTACAAATTAATCAAAAAATGTTTCGTTAAGATCACAGCTCAAGCTTCACAGCAAAATTCATGTAGTGCGAAATTCGGCCGAAAGGATACTCTAGTGTGTATTTGAATAAATAATCGAAAATAAATTGAATACAAGACGAGAACCTAACATAAATACCTATATGTTTTGATCATCAGTTGTTAAAAATTCTCAAAAACATAATCGTTCATAAAAAGACCTTCATATCTGTAAGAAGTACAATGCTAGTATCAAACACGGGTGTAGTTGAAAGAGATCATACAAATTAATCAAAAAATGTTTCGTTAAGATCACAGCTAAGCTTTACAGCAAAATTCATGTAGTGCGAAATTCGGCCGAAAGGATACTCTAGTGTGTATTTGAATAAATGATCTAAAATAAATTGAATACAAGACGAGAACCTAACTTAAATATCTGTTTGTTATGATCTTTAGTTGTTAAAAATTCTCAAAAACATAATCATTCATAAAAAGACGTTCATATCTGTAAGACATACAATGCTAGTATCAAACACGGGTGTAGTTGAAAGAGATCATTTAAACACGAGCGAGAACTAAACCTGCAAAGTGATCTACGATACCACGCGGTGATATACGCCGATACGGCTGAACTACTTTACCGACAAATCTATATTTTTTAGATTTTTTATAGTTTAAAAGTAAAATAGTTGTAGTTTTATAATTTTCCCTAAATTCAAACATCTCAAAGAATGTCCATGCCAAATTTCAAGTGTCTAGCTTCAACGATGGCTTCAGGACTTTCCTATCATCAGTGAGTGAGTGAGTCAGTTACACATGGGGCTGTATATATTATAGACTCGCCTGCGGCTCGATGGGGGCTCCGCCCCCATGCCCCCCCTTAGGAGTTGCCCCCTAGTTTGAATTAGTAAAAAGTCATGTATGAAATAGTTTAGTTCCACAGATGAACTGGACAGCCAAGACAGTAACAAAACCGTCTAATACACACAATTCACAATCAATAGTAAAAAAGCTTTAATAATCTCCTATAAATTGGGTTTAATAGCCCTTCTTAGTAAATAGTAAAAAAATTAGAGCTGTGAAATAATAATTATTTATGTAAATATTCTAGGTGTTACGCTGGATTGAGGGTCCAACCCAATAATTGGTTGCCCCAATTAAATAAATTACTGTCAAAACTCATACAATGACCAGACTACTTGAGGGCTCAACTCCCATGACAGTAACAGAAGCCGCCAATACACACTACTCACAATTGATAATAATCTTTGAAAATTGCCCACAGCTCATGGTTTAATCCCACTCCATAGCTTCCCTTAATTCGTTAAAAATATAATGGAGTTATGAAATAACTTGTGTTAACTATGTAAATAGTCATGCTCAAAAATTGTTGTGTTAAAATTTGTAGATACGATTATGATTGCACATGATTGAGGTAATAGGTGTATTCTGAAAAGATAAAAGTGGAATAAAACTATAAGTTTATATGGAGGATCGTTGTATGCTATAGAAGAAAATTAAGACAAAATAAAGATATTTGAAATAAAAAATACAGTATAGGCTAAGATGCTTCAGTTCCGCCACGGGGAGGCCAAGAAACTCAGGAATCATATATGTACCATATAAAGAAAAGATAACATTTTTATCTTTTAAAATCAGCAATTATTAAATTAACAATTTAAAATATTATGGTTCAGAAAATTAATAAAAATAAGAGCCCTAGTAGTATGTAATAGATCACAGAGTAGTAGGTACTATAATCATGAAGTCTTAAAGTCTTTATAAAGTCTTAAAATGAAGAAAGTTGCAACTTTGTCCTAAATGCGTAAATTATTGAAAAGTAGAGTTGTAGCAGGTTAGGTCCACCGAAGAACTGGTCCGCTTAGACAGTAAGAAAACCGGCTAATACAAAAATCGCCTGTAGCTCGTTTTTAAAACCACTTCCTAGTTCTCTCCTTAGTTCGTAAAAAATTTATAATTGTGAAATCATAATCAATTATGCAAATATTCTAGGTATTATGATGGATTGAGCCTACACCCTCTTTCCCAGCAATTAGTTGACCCAATTCTTGAATTGCTGTTACAAAAATCTCAAGCACTGAACAGGCTAGTTGAGGCCTCCACCCCCATACCCCTTGTTGTGTTCGCCGAACAAGTTAGTAGTTTACCAAGTCTCAAACATTTAAAATCTTCCCATAATATTTTAAGTTAAAATTGTTAATTTTGTTTGATAACTGTACTGATCAGGTTATGAGTGTGGGCGTATGTGTGGTTTCTAGGTACTATATCTGAGTATTATTAATTTGGATTTTAAAAACAACTATACAGTGGTAAACAAATCGTTAGGGGATGTGACGCCATGCCTTGCCTCACCCTCTTAGCGCAAAAAGTATGAAAAAAATAAACTAGATGAAAAGGTAGAATGACTTAGCTAATTAAACTATTTTGCAGATCAATGAAAAAATAATTTAACAAAAACCAAAAATAGGAAAACATGAACAAACCGTTTGGAACCCGCCAAAGAGTATTCACAAAAATACTATTCGATACAAAATAAAAATGTTTATTACGAAATAATAATTATTCTAGTTACTCCTCATAAATCATGTTGAAGTTACAGGAATATTGTAAAAGTTCATTGAATGTAAAATTCGAACTTCACATACAATATAACTGTCGTTAGGCCTAGTAAAAAGTTACAGAATATCAAATTCAGTAATGATAAAAGTTGCAAAACGGTCTTAAAATAAAGATTTGAGATACTACAAAAAGTGAAAATTTTATATGTTAGATATATCTTGCTAATTCGGAAATAATCTGCAACAGAGTTATTCGTTCATATTGAACAGGTTAAATAATAACACATGATACGAGTATTAGCAGGCATTAATTATAATTTTTTAAGTTCAATATTTTTAGTGTTAAACTTTAAAATAAAGTAAATTTCCTTCAATATCACTTTCAAGCTATTTAAATACAAAACTACAACCTTCTTAACACAATATTACTGTAATTACTGACAAAAGTATTTCAAATATTAGTTACAAATTGCAAATTTACCTCAAGTAGTAGGAGGCCACAGTTTTAGGACAGTAAGTAACAAACAATGTAAAACATCACTAAGTAACAAACAATTCAAAACAATCAGTTGAATAACAGTCAATTGTAAAACAACCAGTTCCTTCTAACAGGCAAAATAAAAAGACTTAATTCTAGCATTCATCACAATTATTTTATATGTTTGGTGCTTTTATTGATATCGGTGCCGTTCAAGATATAGTCATGCGCAATATTGAAGGAATTAAATAATTTTACAGTGGTTATTAAAAAGTAACGTCCACATATGGTAAACCACCCACATAAAATAAATAAGTTAACTTAAAAACTGAAGGATTCTTGGATCAATTTTAGGGTTGTAATAATTACATTAAATGAAATAGTCTACCTAACTTTTAATTACAACTATTAATAAAGAAACAAGAGATATTTTAAATTGATTATGTGCATTTAGAAGTCATCTTTTGGGTCTGGGTTTAGTTATTATTGTTGGTTATAATAAAATTGCCCAGTCTGCTGAACTGGCCAAGCATAAAAATGTCAAAGAACCTTATTTTAAATAATATTTTATCACAAAACATCAATTATCAAGTTATTAGTTTTACTATTCCATGCATAAAAAAACACCGTCATATTGTTAATTCGATGAAAAAAATATGAAGAAACCAAAATTTTGTATTTGAAACATTAAAAGAGAGTCTAAGATATTTTTGAGCTGAGACGAGTTTGTTTAACAAAAATAATCAGAGAAGATTTAAAAATGTTTTCCAAGTTATTCTTATATGGAAAATCTAAATTTCAACCACTAGTGTTATTGTTTAAAATGAGTTTTGTATATTTTAAAAGGGGTATTAGCAATTTTGTCATGACGAAGACACAACTAATGTAACTTAGCAGTTAAATATCAAAGTAAACTGAAATCCAAATTTAAAGGTGTAAATTAATTTTCTTAGTCAGTCAATGATAGGAGAAGGAAATTGACCATTAATGAACTTCCAAGTTAGCGCACTTGAAGCATTAGCTGCGCACTGAGCATTTACTATTGAAATAAACAGAGCGGGAATCGCCCAGGAATTAACACCAACAAACATTCCCGTAAAACACCATAGTAAACATTATCTAGATTGACCAAAATGCAATTCCAATTGGATTACGGCGTTTGTTACAAACACGAGTGTAGTTGAAAGAGATCATTTAAACACGAGCGAGAACTAAACCTGCAAAGTGATCTTCAATACCGACGCGGTGATAAACGGTGACACGGCTGAACTACGTTACCGACAAATCTATATTTTTTACCTTTTTTATAGATTAAAAGTGACAAATTTCTAGTTTTTATAATTTTTTACGAATGTAAATCATGTAAGCTAACAGAATGCCAAATTTCAAGTCTCTAGCTTGAACGGTTCCGTCCGAACTTTTATATACATCAGTGAGTTACACCTGCGGGAGTATATATGTTAGACTCGCCTACGGCTCGATGGGGGCTCCGCCCCCATGCCCCCTTAGGAGTTGCCCCCTAGTTTCAATTAATAAAAAGTCAACTTTGAAATAGTTTAGTTCTACAGAACTGGACAGCCAAGACAGTAACCAAACCGTTTAATACACACAATTCACAATCAAAAGTAAAAAGCTCTGATAATCTCCTATGAATCGGTTTTAATACCCCTTCTCAGTAAATAGTTTAAAAAATTTGAGTTGTGAAATAATAATTATTTATGTAAATATTCTAGGTGTTCAGCTGGATGGAGGGTCCAACCCAATAATTGGTTGCCCCAATGCCGTAAATTACTGTCAAAACCTCATACAATGAACAGGCTAGTTGAGGACTCAACTCCCATGGCAGTAACAGAAGCCGCCAATACACACTACTCACAATTGATAATAATAAGCTTTGAAAATTGCCCACGGGTCATGGTTTAATTCCACTCCCTAGTTCCCCTTAATTCGTTAAAAAATATAATGGAGTTGTAAAATATTAATGGACTATGTAAATAGTCATGTTAATAAATTGTTGTGTAAAAAGTTTGAGATACGATTATGATTGGACATGATTGAGGTAATAGGTGTTCCTGAAAAGATAAAAGTGGAATAAAATTATAAGTTTATATGGAGGATCGTTGAATGTAATAGAAGAGAAATAAAACAAAAGAACGTATTATTAAAATACGTAACAAAGTTACGTAAATTAATAATACGTGAAAAATATTTGAAATTTAAAAAATATATAGTATAGGCTAAGATGCTTCAGTTCCGCCACGGGGAGGCCAAGAAACTCAGGAATCATATATTTACCATACAAAGAAACGATAACAATTTCATCTTTCAAAATCAGCAATTATTAAATGAACAACTTTAAATATTATATACTTCCCTTAAATTCTGTTGAGGTTACAGAGATATTTTACAAAGTTCAGTGAATGCAAAATTCGAACTTCAAATACAATATAACTGTAGTTAGTTCTACTAACAAGTTATATGAAATTTCAGTAATAATAAAAGTTGCATATCGTTCTTAAAATAACGATTTGAGATACGACAAAAAGTGAAAGGTCTAAAAATTTGATTTATGTCACTTATTCACAAACAATCTATACTTTAAAGTATACGTAACAGAGAAATAAGTTCATAATCAACAGATAAATCACATAATATTAGCTGGCATTAATTACAATTTTACTAAGATCATGAAAAAAGTCACGTCTACATATGGTAAACCCCTCATATAAATAAATAAGTAAACATAAAAAATACATACTGGAAGGTTAAGGATCAACGAAACGTTAAATAAAGACACACAATATTTACCGGCATTGATTATGAATTATTTTTAAGTTCAATTTTTTAAGACTGTTATACTTCTAAATACAGTGAATTTGCTTTATATATTGCTGTAATACAATCTTTAAGCTTATGGGGAAGCAAAATTCAAAATTCAGCAACATAGAGCTAAATTAAATAAAATGTTTTGCAGTATATGAAAGAGCAATAAAAAACTTGAATTAGGAATACAACTCCCTTCTTCAATCTCTGTGTATCGACTTAGATAGTAAAATGAAATATATTCCCTAAAATCGTCTCAAATAATTTAGAAGAAACCCGTTTTTGCCGCTAGAGCATGAAAACTGAAATAACTTCACATGTCTTGTAGGAATTTGTGGTCGTTACATCTAAAAATGAGCTAAAACAACTGTAAATATCTAACACATAACATAACAATACTATGACCTGAAAATTGACGGAAGGAAATACGCCAATTTGTCGAAATATTGGTTTTCAAATATCCATAATAGGATTAAAATTATATTCCTACGAGAAATTTGCCTTGGAAAAGTTACGCAAGAATCGTTACGTTACGAAATAGAATAATTTATAAAACATCTTATTTCATGAATGCGTAGGAACTCAAACTTACTGGAGTGTAATTAAATTTGTTCAGTAATATAAGTACGAGAACTAAACCTGTCAACTGAACATCACTAACTCAAACTTACTGGAGTGTAGTTAAATTTGTTCAATAATTTAAGTACGAGAACTAAACTTGTTAACTGAACATCACTAAATCAGTAAATGAAAATGACTGTGTAAACTGTCACCCGAAATGGGAATTTCATCCGTAGTAGAAGAAAATTCTCCATTGGTAAACTTTCAAGATAGCGCACATGCTGCATTAATTACAGATTGGGCATTATTGCTGTATGAATCAAAGCGAATATTCCCATAGTAAAATAGCCGCTCTCAATACAGCGATATACCATCGTTCAAGTTAAATTAATGATTATCTTTCAAAGAATACGATGTTTGTATCAAGCACGGGTGTAGTTGAAATAAATCATTTAAAAACGAGCGAGAACTAAACCTGCAAAGTGATCTACGATACCACGCTGATACGGCTGAACTACGTTACCGACAAATCTATATTTTTTACCTTTTTTATAGTTTTAAAGTATAAAAAATTGTAGTTTTATGATTTTCCCTAAATTGAAACATCTCTAAGAATATCCATGCCAAATTTCAAGTCTCTAGCTTAAACGGTCGCTTCAGGAATTTAAGATCATCAGTGAGTGAGTCAGTCAGTCAGTCAGTTACACATGGGGCTGTATATATTATAGACTCGCCTACGGCTCGATGGGGGCTCCGCCCCCATGCCCCCTTAGAGGGTTGTCCCAAATTTGTTAATTGCTCTAAGTCTCAAGTACCGAACAGGCTAGACACCCCCCCCCCTGGGGGTTGCCCTAAATTCGTAAATTAATGAAAAGTCGAGTTTAAAATACGTTAGTTTCACGGAAGAATTGCACAGTCAAGACAGTAACAAAACCGTCAAATACACAAAATTCACAATCAATAGTAAACAAACCTTAAAAAAAAAAAAAACTCATATGAATCGGTTTTAAAACCCCTTCGTAATTAGAACTCGTTTAAAAGTTTTGAGCTGTGAATTTATAATTATTTATGTAAATATTTTAGGTGTTATGCTGGTAAAAATATATACTTTAGATTAGACGATTGTTGTTGTGTTAGATGAAAAGAAATTTCAATTAAAAGAGTTATAGTTGTTGTTGCTATCATTATATTTAATAGTAGTAGTTATGGTAGCAAATATTTCTCTGATCGGTAGCTAAATATAAAGTTTTAAATTTCTATAAATTTTATGTATCCTATCCTATAATATAATACGAGCTATGTCTGAAGGGATGTGTGTTCCACGATCTCGAAATGTAGCTGTTAGATTTTGCTTAAACTTTGCACTTAAGAGTGTTTTGGCCCAAAATTAAGTTTAGAAACAGCCTCAGTCCCAGGAAAAATCGAAGTTGGTCTAAAATTAAGTTTAAAAATCGTTATTTTAAACATTGGTCTTATAGGTTGCTATTTTGGAAACGAAATAACAACTAAAAGTAAACAAAAATAAAAGAACATAAATTTTAACCAGTTTTTAACAGCTGTTAGCTGTGAAGAGTCTGGTGTAGATGTAATAGCTTGATTACCATGACACTATAATAAAAGTCAACTAAAACCAACGAGCAAGGCTCGGTTAACCTGGTACTAAATAGAGATACAATTATGGGAAAATTGACATAATCCCATGCCCTCACCCAACTCAAATAAAAACTTGTAAATTTCAGGAGATAGAAATGACTTTGAAATGACTTTAAACATTCTCAAAAACATATTTTAAGTGTGTATTAAAATGTAATGTAAAACACTGAATATAAATAAAACAGAACTATAATAATTAACTATCTATTAATTATTGTACAAAGTAATAGAAGTATATTACGTTAAGATCACGGCACGAGCTACACAGTAAATTCATTGAATGCGAAGTTCGGTCGAAAGCGTAACCTGGGGTGAATTAGAATTAGTAATCTAAAATAAGGTGAAAATGAAACGAGAACCTAACATTTAAATCTGCTCTTTTTTATCAATACTCATTAAAAATTCTCAAAAACATATTTTAAGTGTGTATTAAATATAATGTAAAACACTGAATATAAATAAAACAGAAAGATAATAATTAACTGTCTTTTAATTATTGTACAAAGTAATAGAAGTATATTACGTTAAGATCACGGCACGAGCTACACAGTAAATTCATTGAATGCGAAATTCAGCCGAAAGCGTAACCTGGGGTGAATTTGAATTAGTAATCTAAAATGAGGAGAAAACGAAACGAGAACCTAACATTTAAATCTGTTCGTTTTGTTCAATACTTATTTAAACTTTCTCAAAAACATATTTTTAAGTGTGTAAAGAAATCTAATATAAGACGCTGAATACAAATCAAACAAATATATAATAATTAACTGTCTATTAAGTATTGTACAAAGTAATCGAAGTATGTTACGTTAAGCTCAAGCTACACAGCAAAATTCATGTAGTGCGAAATTCGGCCGTAAGTATAATCTAGTGTGAATTTGAAGAAATAATCTAAAATAAATAGAAAATAAAACGAGAACCTCACATTAAATTCTGTTTGTTTTGTTCATTAGTTGATTAAAAATTCTCAATAAACGATTCTTCATTTAAAATCGATCATATCTCTATGAAATAAAATGCTAGAATCAAACACGGGTGTAGTTGAAAGAGATCATTTAAACACAAGCGAGAACTAAACCTGCAAAGTGATCTACGATACCACGCGGTGATATACGCTGATACGTCTGAACTACGTTACCGACAAATCTATATTTTTAACCTTTTTTATAGTTTAAAAGTAAAAAAATTGTAGTTTTATGATTTTCCCTATATTAAAACATCTCAAAGAATGTCCATACCAAATTTCAAGTCTCTATCTTAAACGGTCGCTTCAGGAATTTAATATCATCAGTGAGTGAGTCAGTCAGTTACACATGGGGCTGTATATATTATAGATTAGAACAATGTTGGTATCAAACAAGGGTGTAGTTAAAAGACTTCATTTAAACACGAGCGAGAACTAAACCTGCTAAGTGATCTACGATACCACGCGACGATATACGCTGATACGTCTGAACTACGTTACCGACAAATCTATATTTTTTACCTTTTTTATAGTTAAAACGTAAAAAAGTTGTAGTATTATGATTTTCCCTAAATTGAAACATCTCAAAGAATGTCCATGCCAAATTTCAAGTCTCTAGCTCAAACGGTCGCTTCAGGACTTTAATATCATAAGTGAGTGAGTGAGCGAGTCAGTTACACATGCGGCTGTATATATTATAGATATATAGGAGATCTACTTTGCCGACATTTGACGAATTTCTGATACCCCGATGAGTGAGTGAGTGAGTGAGTGAGTTACACATTCGGGAGTATATAATTTAGATTCATTTATTAATGTTGAGGAGCAGAATTTTGAAATACAAACGTTGTAATGAGTATTGTTTGTAAATAACAGAAATGTAAACACTGCATATTACTAACTTTGTAAATATAACCTCGAAAACACAACTTTAATATTTTTAACGATCAAGAGTATAATTTCGCATTATGATAAAAAACGTTGTTCATCACTCGGAGCAAAAGTGTCTTTTTGATGCTTAATCGGTTTTAAAAACTCGGCTGCGCCTCGTTTTTAAAACACGATTGCGCACCAAAAAGACTCACTTTTGCTCCTAGTGATGAAAACTACTATTTAATATTTACCATATGCCTCATAATATTTTGAAAATATTTTGTTTAGACCTCCTATAGGTACATTTAATTTAAACATGCGGAAAGAATATTTAGATAAAAAAGTAAATAATAAAATTTAAGTCTTTTTTTACAAAAGACATGCCATTTTTTTACAAAAAAGACATTCATTTAGATAAAAATATTTAGTCAAGAAATTGTTAGCACAGGATTTAATTATCTTATGGTTTTTAAAGTAAATAAAATAAGAAATGATTTAGTTTTATTGTAAATGTGAAAGCATTTATATGTTTCTTAAACCCACAAAAAATCATATTTTATTAAGTAAATTAGGTAGTAATTTTTTATGTGTATGTGGCTTGTTATTTATTTATAAGCCAGCTACTTTTTTAATGTTATTTTGAACCGGGATCTATTAAAAACATAATTTGAAAGGAGACTATTTACTTAGCAATGTATGAAAATCTCACGCTTATAAGTTTTACGGCTTTTGAGTTCTACTTTCTTAAAGTCAGCCATGTCTCTGATTATGCTGTTACAATATTGATATAGACATCGATGAAATAGAAATAAAATTAAAATAACTAAACATGAAAAGATCTCTATTTTCAAAATCTCAATAAATCTCCCTGTCAATTTTTTTTCAAATACAGCAATATATTTAAGAAGACTGCATTTGGATCACATTATTTTTGACCAATCTAATTCTTATCATTGCAAATTTTGGATTATTTTGAGAATTGTTACCAAGCCCCTAGGGTGGTGAAGGAGGTGCCGGACAACTCCAAGCGCCCCCGTTCGCTGGGCCGCCGCCGCAAGCTGCTGTAGTCACCAGCATTCCTTTCAGTCCCTTTGTCCCATGTTGCAGCCCTACATGACAGACCAGCTTCCTCGCAAGGCGGAGCCCCCAGGGAGGCGGAAGAGGTGCCGGACAACTCCAAAGCGCCCCCGTTTGCCCCCCGGCTGGGCCGCCGCCGCAAGCTGCTGCCTTTCTCGCCCCGCCTTGGCCGCGAGATGGAGCCTGTCGAGAGGTTCGAGCGGAGCGTGTCTGAAGACAGTTCCAAACACCACTGAACAACTGTAAACTAGTGCCCTGAATAAACTTTATTTGTTAGGTAAAATTTACATTTTTTCTATTTTAATCCCTTCTACCTTTTGAAACTAGCATCAGGCCTGTTTGTTGTTTCTCTTGTTATTGGATTAAAGTTGAGAACCATTCAACAGATTCAGCGTTGTTTAAGGTATTTTCAACTTAATTCATCATTTTGAACTTATGGTTCTGGGGCTTGATTGAGATCAGTTTTGCAATAATGCTACAGTTTCAGAATCTGTTGGTGTTTAATAATTGAATAACTCATTAAATCATATCATACACTGACGCTGTATGAATAAACAAAAATTTATTTTTTTATCACTGAAAAATTTTCATTTGGGGGCTTTGTACTACTGTTTATGATGTACTAGCTTTTTCCTGCGTCTTCGCTTGGGTTACTCACCGTCAGGTTTAGCTCGTTCGCAACGCTCACTTTCCGTCACGCTTACCCTATGTATACAAAATTGCTCAAATACCTAAAATTGGAATTGTTCATTGAACTTGTTTCTTAGCAACAAATAAATACTATTATTGTTTTACAATTTTTATTTAATAAAATTTTTTTATCTTTTGTAAAAATTGGTTTTTTTATAAAAAGTATCCTATGTTACTTCTGATTCCTCCAAGAATATGTGTACAAAGTTTCATGATGATCAGTTGAGTAGCTTTTGCTTGAAAGCGTAACAAACATACAGACATCCACATTTATAATATTAGTAGGGAAGTAGGGATACATTCACATATTAATTTGCTTATTAATTTATTTTACTGTCTAAAATTTTTTTTAAGTCAATAAAACATTCATACACTTCATTGTAATTGTTTTCTGTCTTCCATAAAACTTTTATTGTACTTTGATACTTCCTTGAAACACCTTCGCACTCTATGATGCATATCTTAAAGTGATTAAGACTGAAGGGTGAGTGTGATGGATCAGATGATGTGTAGCTTTGTTTCTGAAAAATAGCAGCTGATTCATTTTTCAAGATCATTAATTAATAGCCCAATGACCAAAGGCAAATATGAATTGTCTGTACATACGATAAAACAATATGGTTAAATACAAGAAAGGAAATATGTCGAGGATAAAATGTATAGAGGACAGGATACAGTCTGTGGGAAGGACTTTCATTAGAAGTAGTCCTTTCAATAGAACTATAGTAAGATGCACGAAAATAGTCCGATTGAAATTTTAACAGCTGTGTCCCCCCTCACCCCCTCTTGCCTTGCAATGTTGTCATTTGTGGTCATGTTTACCATGTGTAATCCAGTATAAAAATTGGTTCAGAATAAATTTGGCAACAATGTGTTGACTGCCATCGGACTATTATTGTGAATCCTATTATAGTAGATAGATTTTATAATCTGGTTGGCTTAAGAGGTTGGTACTTAGGGTTACTTTGGTTAGACGTTGGTTATTTCCAACAGTTAAAGCCCAGAACTTGAACAGTCATGTATTGGAATCTTTGCTTTGCAAATGCTCACTTTTAAACCTTGTTTCTTATCCCTGCAAAAGCCTTCTTTATCACATCTAAAGTACAGCTTTACCGGTATTGTATATTCCTTGAAAATCTTCGGAATCATTGGAAATCTTGCTCTTTCTTTATGCAGTACTAAGAGTCTACTTATATGTTATCATACTTATTTAACATTAGATGATAGCATATTTATTTATGCTATCATCTATGCTGTTTATTGATATGGTTTGTAATAATTTACATTTTGGGCAAAAAGGACTATAAATAGAAATCCCTAATTGATATCATAAAAATAAATAACTTGGGAAATTTGAAAGTTATGCACTGTACTTTTTGATGATAACAACATTCACAAATTGGTAATAGTTGTATTTTATTACATGATATTTTTAATTTTAAAGCAGCGAAACTAAAATTTAAACCTAGTTACCAAGCACGATAGTAATAACAAATTTATCGTTCATATTTTGCAATGTAGAATCAGAATGCACAAACTATTTATATTTGTTATGAAACGTCCAATAATAGAATTACGTAAACTAGAACAATTACATAAGAAACAAATTAGTTTTTATAGAGATTAACTTGGTAATTTGTTTTCATCAAAGCTAATGAAAAGAGGGTGTTTTCACAGTATATATACAGCATGACTTGGCGTGTGTTTGTTTGTTCCACGATGGTTTCTTTAGCAGTTCGGTGTTCTACTTGGTTTGTGATAGCAGTATATTTTTCAGGTACTGTCTAATAAGTTAAATTTTCATTAATCTCATGGTAAGGTGTTTCACATTATCAACATTTTTTGTTCCATTACACAACTTAAATTTTACTAAAAAAACATCTACGGTACTACACCAGAGTATTTTTCATCTTCATTATTTAACTTTAACTATTTATAACTTAACTATTTATCTTAACTTTTTCTATTCTTACAAAATATTTATGCGATAATCCGGTACATGAGAGTTGTCAAAGAAAATCCAGTAATAATCCCCTCTGGTTGGATGTTCTGTCATTTTTTTGTATGCCTAAAAAATACCTAGTGGCAGGACTGCATGATGGCCAAAGGATTTTTTGGGCCCATAATTGTCATATTGATGTGCTGGACAATAATTTAGGAAGAGCTGGGTTATCCGTTATCCTGTATACTTTATGAATATTTAAGTCTATGTTTATTTCACTTTACTATATGATATTTGCAAGTTTAAATTTGTCTGGCAAAAATTTATTTTATAAGTGCATTCTGTTTCTAAGATACAGATACAAAGAATTATTACTGTGGTTACATCAAGCAATGTGTCTTTAAAAATTCTGCACCTTTCAGTTTTCCCAACTCAAAATGTAATGTTTATTGGGGATGTTCGTGATGAACATCAGATTTAAGGTCGAGCAGGGCTTATATCGTTCAAGCTTGCTTCAATTTTCTCTAATAAAACTTACAGTTTAATTATTTATTTTTATTGCTGAATTCTATTGTTTTATCAGTAATAAATACAGTACTTGGTGATTTTAAAAAGTTATAATTTTTATTGTTTCCACTGATTCAGTGTTTCCCAACCAGTGGCACGCGTACTACTAGTTGAGAAGAAATGAAGAATTAAATACTCAACAAGAAAGATTAAAAAAGCATTTATGACTGATGTGACACCGCCTGCTGTTTTTATCAGCTCAGTACTGCGTTACAAAGCATTTCATCTTAGTTTGATAGACTACAATAGGTAGCAGCGCCTCTTCCCAGCTAAAGCAATTTCGTATTAACTTAGCAAAGTAAATTAATTTTAAGGCTCCCGTTTTTCAGCGCATTTATATTATTGAAGATTAATTATTTTGTTTTCAGTACTTGCCTACACTTGAATTATTTTATTTTCCTTGAACAATTTCAAGTTTATCACTTGGTAACACTGGAACATGTAGTGTATGTATATTCGTTCAGTACGGTAAAGCCCAGTGGGTGATCTACCAAAAAGTAGTATGTGTCGTGACAATTATTTGTTCATGTGTAGAATTAGTTCCGATTATTAATTGGTCCTGACACTGAGTCTTTCCTGAGCAAGAAACAACAGCAAGTTTCCCATTAACAACCTTCCTTGCTATGAATATTTATTAGTTTGTAAATATTTTTATTGTTTTTGTTACTTTTGTAGGAATACCAATAACTTTCTTTTTGGGTTTTAAAAGTGTGTTTGAAAAAATTTGTATCAACTTTATCCTATTCATCTTTATTAATGAAATATGCAGCTAGCATTTTTTAGTTTCAAACAGGAAAATTTAGTTGACTTAAATTATTACGTTGCTGAAACTGCAGCATCAGTAGACTGAATCTGCTCCAATATAGTTGACAATCTCATCAAATCCTCCGCAATCCAAACTGGGCTATCCGACCACTATGCACAAATAGCCACTCTGAATCTAACTAAATGACAAATTAAGAAACAAAAGAACCAAGAAGAATAATCAATAGCAGAACCATGGACCTTTTCAAAGACAGACTTACAGAACTGGCTTACAGTCCTAACAATGGAAGATTTCTACGAAACTTATGACAATTTCAGCAGGATGGTTAAATTTGTATTCAATGACACCTGCCCAATAATAACAATAAAAAGGAAACAGCCTAAAGCAAAATACGTCTGGGATAATGAATATAAATTAGGCTCAAAGGAATGTACATTGAAGCTCTCAAGGAGGATCTCTGCACCGGAAAAGCTGAGGACAAGGCAGTGACGGCAGAAAGGAAGAAAGAGTACGATCTAAAACTAAAACAGCTCAGGAAAGTGTAAACCACAAACCACATAAATGCAGCAGAAAACAAATCCAAAGCACTATGGCAAGTAATAAATAATGAGACAAAAAATTAAATCCACAAACAATAAACTGACTCAGCTAAAACAACACTAAAGCAATAGCCATCTACTTGAATATTATTTTTCGAAGGACGGGATTTTTTCGAAGGACGGGATTCTTAGATTAAATGTGGTTTGGGACTACTTTTCGATGAGCAGTCCCTCACTGAGCTCGTCAAGCCCATACAGCGGTCTACTTAGCAGAGACGCAGAGACTCACACAGCACTCTCTTGTCAGTCACAACCGTAGGCATGCGCACGGGTGGTGCCACTGGTGCCGCGGCACCACCACTAGATTGAAATTTGGTCTGTGTAAAATGTGATTTTACGTTGTAGAAACCGGTAAACAGCAGATTCAAAAGTTTGAATTTGCTCGCATCATCGGCCGCATTCGCATTCGTACTTGGCAGATTCCCGGAGCTAACAATAATTTCTTGTCTCTCCGTACTTCGGGCGCGCTCCTTAATTCCCACCGTGGATTCTATTAAATGGATTTATTTTAGTTTGTGTCATAATATTATTAGTTTCTATCAGGCTTTCGTTAAAATCTTAAGGATTTTACGATTAGATTAAAATAAATTACGATTGATTGTTACAGTAACCAATGTATGAATACTTTCATTTTATTAACACCAGCAACATAAATAAATTAATAACTGTGTAATTATCATGACTCTTGTAGTAGTTTTGTAGCATTTTCTCCTAAACCATAGTCCTACCGGAAAACCCTGTTGTCTAATTTTGCTGTATGGTTAATGTTTATTCAGAATATCAAGTCTTATTTGAATACTTGGGATTAATTTAGAAGGGGATTTCATGGGAATTACGATTATCTCAATTTGACAATACAGTACAAACTTTGTATAGTTTGGATTTATTTGTACTTAGTTTTAGGAAATATTGTTGAAGGAGCTAGGGTTATCAACCAACAGCTTGATACTGGTAAATTCCAACATCACATTGCTCGTAGGGTAGGTGTACGGCAGCAACGAAATTACCGTCTTCGGAATCATTAACTATTTAGTTTACAAACGAAAGCTATCTTCAGTTGTAAAAAAATTAAGGATTTGATAGATAAATTACAGTATACAAATGTCTTTAACTTTGTTATAATATTCTATAATATGAAACTGAATATTCTGTATATCTATGATGGACGAAAAACGGGATTGATCCTTGGATCGTCGTTAATCAATCCGATTAGTGCACACCTAAATGTTTACTTTTTTTGCTTGAATTTAGGAAAATTTCCTCTCTCCTTCAAAACAACCAATTAGGTTTAATGTATTATTAATTTAATATATACCATAAATACATATAGGCCTATGTATAACATTTTATAAAGATTAAATCTTTCTCAGTTGGCACCACCACTACTGAAGAGCTGGGCACGCCTATGGTCACAACATCCATAACACACACTCTTTGGGGAAGGTTGTCGAAAAGCGAAATAGTGGCCATAGGGTAGCTTTTCAAAGTGCGAGTGAGATGGCAATCAAATCAAATCAAATCATCTGTGTGTAACAATGCGGCATATCGAGATCACCAGCCCTACATGTAGTGTAACTGTGCTGCTTGGTTCCTCTGTCCGAAATTCCCCAGATTTTCCTTAAAGAGTACCAGGCTGTTCAGTACATCCTGAATAAATATTTGTCAGCACACCAAGTTCTCTGAAAATGGGGCGACAGTGCTCATTTCAATTCAGAGAACGTTATTATTCCCAGGAGCAGCACATCATGGGCCGCTGGCGAATGTCCCCACAGTACCAAGCCATTCATGAAATGGCTGAGGAACAAGGCATCGTACATTGTTACCAGATACGGTTATGTGAGAACGGACTTTAATTTTCTTTAGAGGTAGAGGACTCTTGAGAGTTTGACACATAACTATTTATGTGTTGTTTCCAGTCTAGTTGGGGGTGGATCCAAAATCTGAGAGCTTGACAGCTTTGTCTCTCTCTCCACACCCTGCTTAAGTGAACACATCATGCATGAGTTGAGCCTTCTCTTTATTGATCTTGAGGCGATTTTCAGTGAACCAAGTCCTGGCGAGTTCCAGTAGTTCAGCAGCATCCGACCTCAGCTTGTTAATATCCTTGCCCTTGTTGAACAGGGTGGTGTCGTAATTATGAGTACTTAACCAGCATAGTTATAATAATACACACTTAATCGTAATACACACCAGTGGGCACTCTCCGGCTCTATTGGTGAGGGGTGAGGAGGGGGGGGGGGGTATAAGTTTTGGTGGTACACCAAAAAATTTAAAAAATCATCAGGTGGTACGCAGTCACAAAAAGGTCATAAACAATGGAGGATGTATTTAAAAAGTAAACTGAAAGAATAGGTTAATCTGATTGTTAAGTTTTATGCACCCTGTAAGGATTATTACAAGTCCACTAAGATGTGTTCTCTGTATAATTGTGTATGCTTAGCTAATATAAGAAATCATATCAATACTTTGGAATAGTTTTTTATCTTAATAGTAAGTCTAATCTGAAGATTTAAGTATTAAACAAAGTTTTAACATGTAACCTACAAAATTAAATAATAGTTTTTATTTTTTTATTTACAAAGTTTATATTCATGCTTGATAAAAAATACGCTTGAGACAAGGGTTTATAAGTTATTGAAAACCTTCCTGTGATCAAAGGCTCTTGGATTAACTTCTTCAAGTTTGAGAAACAACAAGACAGTTTAGGAAATATTTCATGATACAAATAAATTGATTTAACCAAGCTCTCAATTAGTTATTTTTATATCCAGGAGTGGAACCACATGACACAGAGCCCAGAGTAGACAACACGGAAAAGAAACAAGACGAGACCCAGCATGATATTTCAGTGTACTTCAGACCAATGCTGGGAAAACGGACAAGCTACTTCGTTCCTCGACTAGGCAAAAGAGCCCCTGACGATGAAAACACACCTTCCTCTCTATGGGAGTCCAGCGACTCAGATGTGACAGGTAATGTGTAGATATTTCAAAGAAAAAAATGATACTGCAATATATAGACCTAATTTTTTAAAATCTTATTTAACCTTAATTTAGTGATTTTTTTTTTATCTTATTCCATCAGCGCCTTATCCACAGATGACAACATTATCCACGAATAAAACAAAACAACTTTTAGCAGGAAGTGTGTTGAATTACAGGATGCTCTTTTGGATAATAGTCAAAAACTTTTTGCCTTTCACAAAGAAAATGTTGATTAACTTTTTGGGCGCCTGTAGTGTACTTCATGAATGTGTTTTCTGCAGATTCACACGAGACCGACTCTCCCCAGTACCAGCCTGACACGGCTCATCATCCCGTGATGCTGCGATGGTACACTCCCAGACTGGGCAAGAGGATGGGTTACTACACGCCGCGTCTGGGTAGGCGGGACACTGACGAAAACTGTGCACCTTGTCCATTGTGGGAAACTGAAGGTAGGCACAACACTAGAGGAAAAGGCAGACTTGGATCTAGTAAAGACAATATAGAATAAAATGACACTTCTTTGAAATATTGGCAAAATGTTTGATCTCAGTCCTTAATGAGAAGGCAATGGATGAGATTTTCTCCAATACACCAGGCCGATGAAAAAGCCTGCAACAATAACAAAAATTGTATAATTTATGATACAGGTCTGAGCTCATCAAGTATTTTTAGATGTGACTGTAATCCACCAGTTGATGTGCACAACGAGTGTGGGACAAAATAGTGTTACACCACTTTGATAGTAAATATAATTGCAATGACAACAGTTCAGCTGTAATCACAGTATATGAGTTTTAATTTGTTATCGCTGTTTTAGTGCACTTTCCAACATGTTTATAGCAATGACACCCCTCATGCTGGTATTGAACGGTGTTATTAGCAGGTCAGGAAACTGGCACAATTTACTCATATATGAAGGGCAGTCTGTATTTATATATGAGGACCTATTACGTCCTCGTTCTGCACATTGATTTTAATTTGTTATAAATTAATATTGCAAATTTAATGTTAATTGAAAAGTGTGCCTGAAAACAAAATTGTTAAGTGCCTTCTAAAAATCAAGTTTTTACTTTCACTTTTCTGTTTGAATTAAAAAAAAATTAAAATGTTCAGTTCCATTACAGGTTTTATTTTTAATTATTATGTTGATTCACTTTATAATACATTTGTAAACTTACCAAATATGTTTTAGATGCTTTGGGGTATGGATTACCAAAAGAGAGAAGAGGAGGAAAGAAAGAAGATAAAGCTTGGAAAGTAGTTGGAATGTTTAATCCAAGACTTGGGAGGTCAGTGCAGCCAGATTTTGAACAAGCAAAAGATATTAAAAATTCAGCTGGCTTTAGTTCTGATTGAGAGGGAATTAAACACTTTTAGTAACTAATAACTTGGTTTCATTCTAAGCCTTCAAAATATCTGTTAGTTTTAGAAAATCTTCGCTCTGCAAGTAGTTTTTATCACTATCTGTACGATAATCGCTGAATCCTACTTTTTATAGAACACTCTACAAATGCTAAAATCAGATTTCTGGATTCCCCAATTAGGTTGGCAGTCTGTTACAAGTGTATATTTAATGATTTTTGCAATGGAAATTGCATGATCCGCTATCAATACAGGAATAAGAAGAATTTCGGCAAACTGAGCCAAAACTTTCTGACTTTATCTGTCAAAAATGGGTACTTATTTTACTGGAATAGGAAACTATCAATTAGAGAGAAACCCGAAACTGTTACTGACCATGCATACATGGTTTGCCTGGTAGACACAGTGTAATACGTATAATTTTAATGTATTATTTTTTAATTTTGTTCATCTCAAACCATGTATTGTTTCAAATTTTTTATTTATTAAAAAAAAAATGTTTTAATATAGATGGTTTCTTAAGATATAAACTGAGTTTTTGACAATGTTCAAAACTATAACTTTGTCTGTTGATTTTGAGATTTTGAATTCCTTCCAAAAGTTAACATAATTTTGCGTTTGCGTCCCTCGTGCTCCAAATAAAAGGCCAATGACACTTAAAAGTTTTGATGTTATATTTTTCTTCAAAGTATGGAATTGTTGGCTCGTATATTAATTTCTTCTCTTCATCAACTTCTTGTTCTTGACTTGTTGTTTCTTCAAATCTTTTGGTAGGATCTATGATCCACCCTATTTTATTATTCTTGTCAATCGTAAGGATATCAACGCGCCTCGTACTTTGAGTCTTTGAAATGCAATGGACTTCTTCATAAATAATCAAATTTGAATAGCTATAAAGATTAAAGTTTTGGATTTTAACATGCTGTTATAAAACCTGTCCATAGTGCCCATAGGAAAGAGCCCAATAAAGCACATTTAAATAACAGTTTAAGAAAACAGAGTTTATTAGGTAACATAATAATATACAATTTTAATTTACAAGCCATGGTAAAAAGATATTTTTACACTTATGCCAAAGAGAATGTATTGACCAAGTAAACAAGAATAACAAAATACAGGATTACTAAAAACATATGGACATCAAATTAATTCCTGGAAAATTAAAAACGATAATAAATAATAACCTACTTAAAAATACTTATAATTAAAATATACATAACGTATCGCTTATTAAATATTTTGTTATTTTTATATTTAACTTCCACAACTTTCCACTGAATTATAAGTGGACTCTTTCATTTCATTATCGTAAGTCGGAGTAAACCACAGAGATAATAGTCATGCCTTTAATAAAATTTTAATTTGTGATCTATTCCGATTACCTTGTATAAATCGAGGTCAAATCAACATGTGCAATGTGTAAAATGGTGAAAAAATGTCATATAAATGTTTGATATTAAATAATATCAGTTTGTAACTGTGATTTTTTCTCTTCTCAAAAGGAAAAATAATATTCAGAACTTACTTGTGTTGTTATTAATTATCAAACTATGTTACATGACTTGTTAACTTCTTGAAAGATTTTAATTTTAAAGCTTTATTTGTATCGGTTTTGTAAGGCTTTGAAATGATTTGAAACGTCTAAATAACGTAAAGTTCATATCTTGTACACAAAAGAATAATGTTTATAGTAGCCTAAATGGACTCAATAATCCTCTGTACTATGATTTTCATAGGAAATCATCAATAGGCCTAGAATGTCAGAAAGGACTCTCCTTAAAACACTAACATGTTCAAATATGTTTATGGCATTGTAATTTAAAGGTACCTTAATTTTGGCAATATATTTTAATTTATATTTTTGTTGTTGCATCAAATACGAGATCGATGCACAATCGGTTGAGGACCTGATACCAACCACAGTGATTCACTTAATCAATTAAGTTCAATTTGATTAAAGTGTACTTGGTTTACACTATTTTGATCAATTTGTATATGTGTCCAATTTGAAGAACTTTTAAACATTGTGTAGAAATTTTTCCTTAATTTACCAGAGTTCCTGAGTTATTTTTCTTCTATGTACATTTCACCGCGATTAATATAGTTCCCAACATTTACAATCAAGTCAAGGACATAACATCACTCTCCCCGATTCCTTAACCATTCTAAATACAACCCACTCAAAATCATAAGCCACCTCGAGAAATATCAATTTTACAAACACTTTAATGGCAACTAGTAATACTTACTTCTAAATAAAAGGTAAGATTTTAACAACTCTGTAATTTTTAATAACATCCATAAAAAAGAAAACATGCTAAACTCAACACCAATTGGCAACCCCTCATCAATTCGACAACGCTGTGAAAGAGAAAGCTCATTGAGCACGATGGGAATCCCCGAGCACCTACAACCCCTTCACATCAGCTCCGTCTTCACACAGACTACGTGATGCAGCCTACAGAGGAGTTGTGTCCGTACTAGCACGCGCCGTCAACACTACGGTCCATGACCAGCTCTTCACTTAATACCAAGAATTCTTTTTAGTTTTATGTGTATATATACAGGGTGGTTATAAAGTCCCTTCCCCCCTAGGATTTTTCTACAATTTATATTAAAATCGATTTTCAATGACGGGATTCATTGTATAGGTACATACTCTAACTTTTGTAGTAATTTAAAATTTTAGGCGTTACCTGAGGTCTAAGATGTAGGAGTCAACTTCAAAATTCCTTATGAGAAGCTAGTCATGAGACATGTCAAATAACACTGCCTTTTCCCCCTGAAAACAGTGGTGCAATCTAAATTCAAAAGGGTTATACCGTTTTCAAGATATCTGTAGGTTTAAGATGTAGGAGTCGACATAGAAATTTTAACTAGAAGCTAGTCATGCGACATGTCAAATAACACTGCCTTTTCCCCCTGAAAACAGTGGTGCAATCTAAATTCAAAAGGGTTATACCGTTTTCAAGATATCTGTAGGTCTAAGATGTAGGAGTCGACTTATAAATTTTAACTAGAAGCTAGTCATGCGACATGTCAAATAACACTGCCTTTTCCCCCTGAAAACAGTGGTGCAATCTAAATTCAAAAGGGTTATACCATTTTCAAGATATCTGTAGGTCTAAGATATAGGAGTCATGTCACATGTCGCATGACTAGCTTCTAGTTAAAATTTTTAAGTCGACTCCTACATCTTAGACCTACAGATATCTTGAAAACGGTATAACCCTTTTGAATTTAGATTGCACCACTGTTTTCAGGTTGAAAAGGCAGTGTTATTTGACATGTCGCATGACTAGCTTCTAGTTAAAATTTTTAAGTCAACTCCTACATCTTAGACTTTCAGATATCTTGAAAACGGTATAACCCTTTTGAATTTAGATTGCACCACTGTTTTCAGGGGGGAAAGGCAGTGTTATTTGACATGTCGCATGACTAGCTTCTAGTTAAAATTTTTAAGTCGACTCCTACATCTTAGACTTTCAGATATCTTGAAAACGGTATAACCCTTTTGAATTTAGATTGCACCACTGTTTTCAGGGGGGAAAGGCAGTGTTATTCGACATGTCGCATGACTAGCTTCTAGTTAAAATTTTTAAGTCGACTCCTACATCTTAGACTTTCAGATATCTTGAAAACGGTATAACCCTTTTGAATTTAGATTGCACCACTGTTTTCAGGGGGGAAAGGCAGTGTTATTCGACATGTCGCATGACTAGCTTCTAGTTAAAATTTTTAAGTCGACTCCTACATCTTAGACTTTCAGATCTCTTGAAAACGGTATAACCCTTTTGAATTTAGATTGCACCACTGTTTTCAGGGGGGAAAGGCAGTGTTATTCGACATGTCGCATGACTAGCTTCTCATAAGGAATTTTGAAGTTGACTCCTACATCTTAGACCTCAGGAAACTCCCAAAATTTTAAATTACTACAAAAGTTAGAGTATGTACCTATACAATGAATCCCGTCATTGAAAATCACTTTTAATATAAATTGTAGAAAAATCCTAGGGGGGAAGGGACTTTATAACCACCCTGTATATGTGTGTGTTAAAGTTAGCAATGTAATTTAAAAGTGATCTGAAGATGCCACACTTACAGTGACATGTACATTGGAGAAAAATAACTTCAACTCAGGAACTGAGGGAAATATAGGTAAAATTCCTAAACACTATTTTGGTAACAAAAACATAAATAAAAAATATTATTGGTCCTAAACATTATGTAAATACAAAATACATGTTTCAATTGTGAAATAAATTAAAAATCAAATTAAGGTCTACATAAAAAGGAATTTCTTATTATTTTAAGGTTGCTCTGTTACAAAAGGTTTAATATCTTAATAGAAGAAAGCAATAAAATAACTTTACCAAAAAAATTCAATAATATACTGAAATGGTGAGTAAAAAGTGATAATATTATTAACAATTAAAATTAGATATAATGATTTTACAATGTCGAAATTTTACAAAATGAGAAAATAATTTCTTTAACGTTCCAAAACGTTTCAAAATTTTTATGATATTATAGTGAGGAAAGGGGTAGGACTCAGATAGCTAACCTTCAAAATAGTAGTTCGTACTAGTACCGGTACACAACAAATTATTGATGACAAGTGATATTTAATAGTGCCTTTAAGCTGTCTGAACTTTATTTTGGTTAATTTTAGTAAAACTGTATCCAATCCCTTTCCCCATATTAAACCTTATCATACCAAACGCTTTCCCTGACTTGCTATTGATATCCTTGTGTTAGCTAATCGTTAACTTGTTCATACAGTTCATAGATAATACATAACCCGCTTAGACTGATAAAAATACAAATCAGAGATGGTTAAAAAGCATCTACTGAATCCACATCACATTTACAATACCGCCGTCACAAACATGAGAGTGTCTTTGCGTAGGATGACACAGGGGCCACTATCAGCACTGTTTGAACAACGAGGGGTCCCAGTATAGACTAGAATGCTGTGACACCAGCGACCAAACGTACGGGATGAAAAACTCCTCTGGCTTGTCTTCTTCCACATACTTGAACTTCAGCTCTGGAAATTTCTGTAAAATTAAAAATCAGTTTTAAAATAATTTCTTTATAAAATTATAAATAATTTGTTTCTTATCAACACTCTTTTTGAGTAAAGATTCAAGTTTTAAATTTTTACACAAGTTTCGAGATGGTGGTTTTAAATAAATGGCGCAGCTTGAAGCTTTACTAAAATGACTGTGCCATGACATATGAAGAGAGTCTGATTTTGAGACATAGGTTTTAAAAACAATAACTCATTAGAAAAATCAACTACTTATGGAAGAGTTTTAAATTAAAATACTTTGTTGTTACTTGATGTATTTAATAACATGTAAAAGTCATTAAGGTTGTCTTAGGGAAATGGAACACATGATTTGAGACTAAAAACTTTCTGAACCATACCGCTTGATTTTGGTAGCCAAAATTTACTTTTAAAAGTGCCAATGAGTCAGCATAACAATAAAATGGATACTAGGATACTTTTATTCCACGTGTCAAAATTAGTACAGTGACAAATTTTGATGAAATCATTAATAACAAATTTATTTTTAGGATTTTCTAATCATAAAAAGTGTTTGGATTTAGAAATAGTGGATTTCATACATTCTTTTGTCAAAAACAATCTTCAAAAGGAAAGGTTTTAGGAATGGGATGTTATTGGCAGCAGACTGTTATGGAAGAATTCCACTCCTTTGTAACCGTCAAGATAACTTATTATTAATTTTGTTTAGAATCATCTAAGTCATGTTAAATCAGAGTTTCAAATTATGTTGTCATCAGAATGAAAACTTATAAAATCATTGTAGATCAATATATCCTGATAACATGTGCTGGTCCGTACCTTGAGCCGGTCGGAGGGCCACTGCAGCGCCGCTTGGTGGACACGCGCCATCACTACGTTGACGTCCGTGCTTTGGTCCTCCTCCTTCTCCAGCTTGGCAGTGAAGAACTCTATCACCTACAACCAACCACAGCAGGAAATTTATCACAAGAAACCAAATCAAGGGGTTCGAATGAATCACAAATGCTCTGTCAGTTTCATGCTAAAGCATTTATTGTTAAAAACAAATTATAATTATAATTTATGCATTGGAGTTTTAAAAATACGCACAAAACACAAAAACATTAATTACAAATAAATAAACGAACTATAGGCCAACAACGAACAAAGATGCGCGCACGTCATGTGCTGAGTCTCGACTGGAGGTTGGCGGGCGATATCACGTGAACTTTGACCTCCGGCTACACCTATTCATGGCATCGCTCCTCTGTCTAATTTAATCATGGTTTCAAAACGGAAATATTACTTCGGTCATTTAATAAATCTTGAGGGTAAGTTTTTGAGGCCTTATAAATTTTAAACTGCTCCAGTGCTGTCATATTTTGTCTTTTACTGCAAATTTGCAATGGTGTCAGATTAGTTATATTGGAGCTTATAGGAGTTATAGCAGGGTGTTATATTGGAATAATTGTGGTTGTTGGCCGTAAGATGTTCAGCGAAATTGGATTTTTGCACATTAATAGCTCTGGGGAGGTGTTCTCTGAACCTTTTCTCAAAAGACTGACCAGTTTGTCCTATATGAAATTTACTGCAGTCGTTACAGGAAAATTTATAAACTCCTGTTTTCTTGTTTAAATCAATGTTTTTTTTTTAAATATTTAAAAGTTTTTTGGAAGTTTTGAAGGCCATTATTTTAGTGTGAAAGGGAGTTCGCCGCCAAACTCAGTAGATATGAAATCTAATTTCTCAGTAGATATGAAATCTAATTTCGGAATCTCATTATGAATTCGCTTTTTATTTTTCTGTTTCTTTATCATCGATAATATCAGGGCTGTAACCATTTGATAGCACAATGTGTTTTAATATGTTTTTTTTCTATTTCAAAATCCTCAGGGCTTAACGGTACAGTCAGAGTAGCCGATTAACAAAGCAGCTAGTTTTTTGTGTCATTGGATGGTTCGAAGTGGTGTTAATTGTAGTGTTCGTTGTTGTTGGTTTCCTATATATTTTGTATGAGAATCTATAGTTAATTTAGCTGAGTGTTAAATCAAGAAAGTTGAGGCTATTGTTTTCTTCGAACTCCAGTGTGAACTTCAAGTTCCCTCGCGACACCTCGCGACCCCCCCCCCCCCCCAAGATGGCGGACAGTCTCTATTAGTTGTGAATTAGCTCTTAAAAAAAGTAAAATTTAAAGTGTTTACATTTATATTTTTTTCCTGTGAGTTGTTGGAGGGAATAGTTCTACATACCAGTGATTAAAATAGTGAAATTGTAGGGTGAGTTACTCCACTGAACTACTGAACTGATATAACTGTAAAAGTAGAGATCGTGATAACTGGAAAGACTGACAAGATAAGACAGGGCAAGGTCACCAGGAAGTCCAGAGCAAGGTCGGCGGATATCATCAGGCCTTATCTTATCTATTGAGTAACCCTCTTACCTGCTACTGGCTTTGTGTACTTCTCTTCACACATTTATTGAAAGTACAATTTAACTGGAATAAGGAAAAACAATTTTGTTTTATCACCCTAAATGTAAATAGTTTGGACTTTTAAATTTATTTTTGACACTCAGCATTTAAAAACTATTAAAAATTTACTGCTGTTATTTAAAACAAACATCCAGTTTAATTAAAAACAAACTGTCTAATAAAAACAAATTGTCTAATTATTATTATATAGCTGGTAACTAGCTGGAGTTTTTGTAAATAAACAATAAGTAGGCCTACCGGTACTATTATTACATCCTGATTTTTGAGAGGAAAAAACCTGGTTTTCTCTGATGTAAGGACTTCTTTAAGCTTAATTTAGACAGATGAAATAATGGCTACCAACATTTTGTTCAAAGAAAATGACTTAGTTTTTGGTAAAGTTAAAGGCTATCCTTATTGGCCAGCTAAGATAATTAGTGTTGACACTCAAACTCATAAAAATGTTATAAAGTACAATATCAAGTTTTTTGCTACAAATGAAACTGCAAGAGTAAACAAGGGTGATTTATGTCACTATCATGATAAAAGACTCCAATTTACAATAGATACAGTTGCACAAAAGCATAAAGAGGTGTACAAAAAAGCATTATCTGGTATCAGTGATGCTTGGGAATCTCTCAAATTAACCAACAAAATAATGAGCCCATCTACAGCAGTTAGTTTGAAATCACCAATGACCAACAATAACGGTACTCCACTTTCATCCACATCTCAGCCGAAACAAGTACCAGGTAGTACCACGCCTGTGTGTTCCGACAATGGATTGGAACTGAACGCTTTAAGAAATAAATGCTTGGCTTTGGAAAAAGAGTTACTTCAACAAAAAACTCTTAATGATGAGCTTAAAGAACCTCGGCAAGGGGATTTTTTGACTAAAATACTTAAGCAGGAGCTAGACAAGTATAAACTAGAAAATAAAAACCTTCTATCTGTAATCGAACTAATACAGAATGAAAACAAAAAACTGGAAGAAGAGGCTCAAAAGAACATAGAAAGGAAATGTATGCACTGTTATCCATCATTAAAAAGTCCATCCCGAAACACATCTTGGAATTTAGTAAAAGAAAAGTCAAAAATTATTAATATTCCAAGTACAAGCAAACCTCCTGTTGATTGCAGAAATAAATATGATGTACTCAGCCAAGATCTCTCATTTGAGGAACCAATGCAAGCAAGCAGTGAAACAGCTCATAATAAAAGAATATATACAGAACTGAATATCAAGAAAAAACATTCTGGTAGGAATAACTCTGATGTAAACAAAGAAGAAAATCTCAAATCAAAGCTCATCATCCTTAGTGACAGTCATGGGAAATCCCTTAGCAATCTAATAGAACAGCAAACTGCTTTCAATGTTTGCTCCTTCGTCAGGCCAGGGGCTAAATTAGATCAGGTTGTCGAAGAAGTAAAACAACTCACTAAAGAACTAACATCGGATGACTACCTTCTGGTGATAGGTGGGACAAACGACGTCGAGTCAGCTGAAGTAATTCATCTCACAGATAGCATTCACAGCCTGCTCCGATCATCAGCTCACACTAACGTGATCTTGGCCTCTCTACCAATGAGACACGACAGGCCAGATTTAGACATCAAAATCGCTAAAATCAACGCTGAACTTGAGAGAATTGCTGAAGACTACGTAAAAGTGGAACTTCTTGCTTTGCATCTATTACCTAGACACCTGTACACTAATCATGGCATGCATTTTAATAAGCGAGGGAAAACAAGTATTGCCAAAATGATTTCAGCCATGTTGAGAAACAACAAACAAATGTTAGAGAAGAAAAAAAAGAAGACGGCAAATTTTATCAAAACAAGCGAGGCAAAACAAATAAACATTGTGGAAGCTGATATGTTCAACGCTATGGATCAGTGGAAATTGGACCCCACAGTAGCATTCGCACATACGATATCTGCTGATTTCACACATCCACGCCATATGTCTGCAGGGGTCGCTGTAAAATTCCGTCGTAAGTGGGGAAAACCCGTATCATCAGATTACATCGCAGAAAGATTAACATGCCAAAAGGTGATGGATAAAGCTGTGGTTTATAGTTTGGTTACCAAACCCGACTATTTTGCTAAGCCTTCACATCAAGACTATAACATAGCCTTCAAGCAGTTGACTGATGATTTCAAGCAGAAAGGGCTGAAAATCTTAGTGTGTTCGGCGATGGGATGTGTAAGAGATCGGATAGAGATTGACCACTTTGTCTCTAATCTGATTGAATTCCAACGTAGCACAAAGGCCACTATTTACATCGTATCCTATAACCAAGCAGCATCCAGAGTTTTATGGAATGGCCTCTCCCACTCTCAATTTTTGAGTGTGCTTGAAGGTACTGTAAACAAATATGAAGGATTGGACAACCTGAAGACAACACACTACACTTCACTCAACCTAACGTTGCCAGCTCCATTACACAGCAATGTGGAAGGAGAAGGAAATGCAGCTGCTGCAACCACAACACCACCGACAGCCATCCAAGCCAAACCAGTGGAACAAGACGCTGATACCACCCACAGCTCGCCCTCCAGCCATCCATCACAGCACCATCAACATTCACCTGGTTGTAATTTAAACTCCTCTCTCAACAATACCATCAACCTGACCTAGATTCAAATACATCAAAAATACGAAATAATCATGTTTGTTCAACTTCAAATCTAATCACTATTTTTAATCAAAACATTCAACATTTGGACTCGAGAAAAGAATCTTTGGAAATAGTAATTGAAGAAATTAAACCTAATATTTTAGTTTTAACAGAACACAGCATGAGTAAATATGAATTAGAAAGATTTAATTTAAATAAATATTCAGTAACTTCTGTTTACTGTCGTACCACCACTTCAGGAGGGGGTGTGGTGATATTGTCAGAGGCGGGTTTGAAGGCTAAGTCTTTAAAATTAAGTAAACTTGATGATTTAACTGAAGATAAACTTTTTGAATGTTGTGTAGCAAAATACAATGTAAATAATTTTAAATTTATTCTGGCAGGAATTTATAGAAAGCCTCAGCTTCAAAATATAGAATTTTTAAGTAGATTAGACCAGTTGTTTGAAATCTTTGTTTCAATTTATGATGTAGAAAACTTTATAATTGCAGGAGACTTTAATATAGATGTTTTAAGTTCAAAATTAGAGGTCCATGATTTTAAAAATATTCTTAAATGTCACGGTTTTAGGTACATGGTCGACTTTCCAACCAGAGTTGCAATTAATTCTGCAACAGCTATAGACAATTTTGTAACTAATTTAGACCAATCTTTGACAAATGTACATGGTGTAATAACAGCCCTATCTGATCATGATGGACAGGTTTTAGAAATTATAACAAAATCCGTACTAGAGCCAGAGCGAAAATACCAATACATTGAGCGTAGGGATTTTTCAGAGAGTAATATGGAAGTGTTTCGTAATTTGCTGTCACGTGAAAGTTGGTTTTCTATGTACATAGCTAAAGTAGAAGATAAGTTTACAACTTTTGAAAATATTTTTCAATATTATTTTAATATTGTTTTCCAAAAAAAGAAAGTAAAAAAAAGTTTAAACCCGAATGAGTCTTCCTGGTTCAATACCGAGCTAGTAGAGGAACATAAGGAGATAGTAGCTTTGACGAAGCAGGCTAAACGTATTGGTAATAATGATTTGTTAGTTTACTGTAAACAGTTGAATAAAGACTATAAATCCAAGTTGGTGCAATCTAAAAAATCGTTTTACGACAGCCAAATAAATAACTCTGATAACGTTTGTAAGAAATCATGGGAAATAATAAATAGGGAGTCAGGGAAATCTAACAGCAAACCAAAAAATTCTATTCATGAGATTAAAATAGATAATACTATTATTAAGGATCCCTCAAAAATGGCAAATATTTTTAATGAACACTACATTAATGTAATAGAAGAAATAGTTCACAAAAATCCCTTAATCAGAAATATGGCAATTAATTTATGCAACAGCTCTTCTGAAATCCAAATCAACAAGGAATTTAGGTGTGATCCTGTTACCGAAACTGAAATAAACAAAATTATTTTAAGTTTAAAAAACAAACTATCTAGTGGGCATGACGAAGTACCCTTAAAATTAGTAAAGTATGTAAGATCATGTCTTTTAAAACCACTAACCCATTTAATTAATTCTTCTTTTATTACTGGTAACTTTCCTGAAAGTTTGAAGGTTGCCAAAATTGTCCCGATTTTCAAGAATAAAGGAGATGAATCCGATGTAAGTAATTATCGCCCAGTATCTTTGCTAACTTCAATCTCTAAAATTTTTGAAAAAGCAATGTACAACCGATTAGTAAAACACTTAGTAAATAACAACCTTTTTGATGAACAGCAACATGGTTTCCGTAAGGGGAAATCCGTGACTACCGCTCTTCTAGAATTTACTGAAACAATTATCGATGCAATTGATGAGGGGAAAAAAGTTGTAGGAGTCTTCATGGACCTTTCTAAGGCTTTCGACAGCATCTCGCATACAATACTTCTAAACAAATTGGAAAAACTGGGAGTAACTAAATTATCTTTGAATTGGTTCAGTTCATATATCTCCAACAGAAAACAGTACGTTGAGATTGTTTCTTCAAAGAGTAATAAAATTACTAAATATCATTCAGAACCATTAATTACAAAGTATGGAGTCCCTCAAGGTTCCATTTTAGGCCCTTTATTATTTATTTGTTATGTGCAAGGGATGCCCACAGTATTAAAAAACAATCATGCCACTAGTAGCAAACTGGTTATATATGCTGATGACTCTAATTTAATTTCCTCATCAAAAAGCTACCAGGATCTTGAATTCACATGTACAGAGCAGCTAAAAAACATTCAATCTTATTTTTTGGCAAATAGTCTATTTTTAAACACTGAAAAAACTAATTACATGTTTTTTTCTACAGCCCAAAATAAAGAAACCCCTAACATGTCTATAAATATTGATCAAAATCAAATAGAACAAATTAATGTCACAAAATTTCTAGGATTAAACGTAGACTGTCACCTAAGTTGGGACTGTCATGTTCAATGTGTATCAAATAAAATTGCATCTGGTTTATATGTGTTAAAAAGGATGTCTTTTCTGTGCAATTTGGAAACATTGAAATCAATATATTTTGCTCATGTACATTCTCATTTATCTTATGGATTGGCTATATATGGAGGAACATCAAAACAAAACCTTGACAAAATTCTAAAACTTCAAAAAAAAGCTTTAAGAATTATACTTAAATTAGACATAAATGAGTCAGTTAAACAGCATTTTTCAAAATTAGAAATACTAACTGTATATGACCAATATATACTTGAATGTATAATATGTGTCAAAAGCCAGTTTCATAAACAAAATTTCCACAGGAATACTCATTCACATTTTACCAGGAACAGAGATGCAATAAATCTATCTCAGCATAGATTGAAATTCTTTACAAAAAAAGCAATGCATATGGGATCAAAAATTTTTAACAATTTGCCTCTAAACATAAAATCTAAAATAGACAACTCATGTTTTCGAAATATTTTAAAAACATACTTATTGCAAAAGAGCTGTTATTCAATTGAAGAATATTTTTCTTAATTTATTCGTACAAAGCCCATCGCTAAATAAACATACTACGTCACTTAAATATTTTTTGTTGTTTTTTATTTATTTTTTTTTTTTTAAAGGGAAAGTTTGTAATAGTTTTAATAATTTTATTTATGTTTCTGAATTCTTTACTAGTAAAGAGCATTGTTTAACAGTTGTCCTATGCCTTTGTATTATTGTAACTGTGTTCTTTGTATTGACACTATTCATGTATGTATGTACAGAATGAATAAAGAACTTTTGATTGATTGATTGATTGATTGACTTCCGTACCCAAACAAACTTGAACACACATTACTTTTTCCCCTATCAATATAAATTTTTTCTAAGTTGTGCCAGATTATCCAGCATGCTAGATCTTAGGATGCCGGACTAAAGGAAGTTTTCTATACTACCATTAGGACAATACAAGACATTAACAACTTAATATTCGGACCTGTTGGACTTTTTATAGGAACTAAAAAGGAACAACTAAGTTACAACTACAGGACAAGGTAAGCATGATTCAGTACTTTGTACTGGAGTCTTTTTTTTAAATTTGTAATCTTCCTCCTTGAGTGATTTCTTGTAGCTTAAAACAATAAATTGTGTAGAAGTTTAAATCCTTTAAAGTTTTTGTCAGAAATTTTCCTAAACCAATTAATTTCAATAGCTTTGATTCTACTACTTTTTATTTTATTATTTACTTATTGATTTATTAAAATATAACAACTAGTAATAACGTACCATATCGATATTCTGTATGACGTCCTGGAAGGCAGGGTCGTTTTTGAAGGGTTCAAATACATGTTTCTTGTAGAGCAGGGTGTAGACCAGGTTGGTGTTGTGGATAAGTTGATGTGATAGACAAGAGTTGATTACTTCTAGAAGAATCCTTAATGCCTCCTGCACTGTACCTTGCTGCAAAGTGAAGTTCAAAGTTACATGGCTTTAATCACAGGGCAAATAAATAAATAATCAAACATTAGTGTTGTGAAAGTTACACATTGGATATAATACAAACAAGTTATATAATTTCAGGGTATGTAAATAAAACCTTTTTTTATTTGTAGCAAGTAATGATTACAAGAGTATGTATTCTGAAAACGGACAACACTTAATTTAACTTTACCCAATCATTATATTATTTTTTTATGGATTCAGAAAAATGACTAGACCTAGTAGAGTCTCACAAACCACAACTAATGTAGACTAAATGGTGTCCGGGTTTATGAAAATTCTTAGTTATTGAGAAAGGAGTAGGCATAAGAAAAATTATGAATAATTCATGTTATTCCTATAAAAACATTTATTTATTGCATAATGTACCTAATACAAAAACTAAAAACTTAAACCTCACCTGTAAAAAAAAAACTAAAGAAAAACTAAAACCCTTCTGTGGGCCTAAGCCAAAAACTTAAAAGTGCACGTCGGGAGCGAGGCAGATGTAATCCAATGATGTTCATAATAAAGACTCATTGCTGAGGAAGGAAGGGTGAGAGGTGGGCGGGGTTCACACAGATGACTTTGCGCCTAGACGCTGTGCTCACTTCACCACAGTCTAATATGAGGAATTTGGGAGACAGTAGTGACACTGGTCACCTCAGGTGTCCCCCGAAACCACAATACATACCAGTAACAAGCGTACCGGTGGAGGACTAGAGAGTGCTAGTAAGGATTCACTAGTGCACGTTTTGATTGGCATCCGAGATAATTCTTCAACCCATCACGGCACCTCTAGAATCCATTTGTTTCTATTCCATCTGCTTCAGTCGTTAATATACAAGATTTGTTTGGAAAACCAGTGGCTAGATGCGCTAGTAACATGGAGGATTAGAAAAGCTTCCTCTTACCTTTTCTAATGTAGTACAATATTAAAGAAAATTCCTCTTTATAAACATTTTGAATACTTTATTAAACTAAAAACAGAAAATACACACCATTGCTTCCTAGAATTCAAAACAATAACAAACTAATAATAAATGTAAACAAAACATCAGCTGTTTTTAAAATCAAATGTTAAATATGCAAAATAGCACACTCCAGTTCACAACACTCTCCCACCTTGAGTAGTGTGAGCTACTCAATACTTATACTAACAAAAGAGAGTGAACCTTTCTGGAAATTAGATTGTTCGTCCACATCGAGTTTTTAGCTCTTCTTGCTCTATTTTCCTTGAAGATGCGTTAGTTACATCTTTTTTCTTCATCTCCATACTTTCACTTGAAGTTACTTCCAATGGATATATCCTTTGAATTGGTCTCATCAGTGTTCCGTGGGCTGTGCGCACTTTCACAAGTCTCACTACACCATTTTTATCAGGCATCGTCTCAATGATAACACCTAAAGGCCAATTCAATCTCTTCACATTGTCACATTCTATGAGAACTATATCTCCGACTGATGGTGACTTACTTGAATTACTTTTGGCTTTATGAACCAATTGCCCAAGATATTCTCTTCCGAAATGTTGTGTTAGGTTCTGCCGCAAACTTTGCAAATGTTTCCATTTCTTGTTTAAACTGGTTGCGTCTATTTTGTCTAAGTCTGGTAAAGGAGGATGACTATCAACCCAAGGTAAACTCACCTCATAGCGGCCTTCATCATTTATTGTAGTCGTTTCTAAAAAATGAGTTTTTACATCAGCCACTCTTTGTTCTTTGGAAAGTTGTTCCCTCGGCTCTGTAATGCCAATAGAGTCCAATCTCCAAAGCTGGGAAATATCAGCATCATTGATGAACAAAGAAGTCACAACTGCTGAAAGAGAACTTTCATTTTCCTCACCTGGAACCTTCCCCATGAGTGTCCATCCAAGCAACGTTTTCATGGCAACTAGTCCGGACTCCAGCTGAATCCTTTTCCCTGTGAACAGCTTACCTGCGATATCTGCTCCTACTAAAATACCAATAGGCATGCATGCGTCATGAACATCAGTTAATGAGACATTATGTTTTGCTAGCTCTCGTAACCAGGGACCTTTTCTTATAGGAGAGATTTTTCCACATATAACAGGCTGGCTTAAAACCTCAAAGTTGCATTTGTAACTTTTATTCTTACTAGTTAAGAAAACACGATATCAGTTGTGTTTTTGTGTTTCAGACTGTATATTACCAAAAAGTGAGTGTATGAGGGTTTCCTCACCGATGGGCTTATAACCCATTTTAACAGCTAGTTCATCGAGGATGTAAGAGCGTTGGGAGCCCGAATCAAATAAGATACGAACTGACTCATCACGATCATTGTCAGGGTTTCGGATTGTCACTACTACCGTTTGCATGAAAATTTTTGGGCTTGAGTTATTGGTGAGAACTTTATCTTCCAGTATGGTCATATCTTTGGAAGTGACATCAGTGCTGCAGCTTACAGACTCAGCCTTAGTATCCTTGGAGTGGATATTGGGGCACATTAAAATGTAATGCCTCCTTTTGCACAAAGGACAGGTCAAATTAGCTCTACAACGTTTAATCAAGTGTCCTGGTTGTAAGCAACAGAAACAGCACTTCTTTTGCCTTATAACAGATTGTTTATCAGCTAAAGTCATCTTTTGAGCCGCAAAACAATCACAACTTTTATGATTTTTCTCACAAAATATACAAGTAACGGGAATCGTTTTAGTTTTACTTGAAGACACGAGGCTGGAAGCTGTTGCTACGTCTTTCTTTAAAGACTGGCTAGGATTTGACCTTCTATTCTGTTTCTCTTTAACAGAATCCACACCAAAACCAGACATGGCTAACCCAATTCTTTGTTCCCCCTCAACTTCAGACAACATAAACTTCATTAAATTATTTAGTCTCTCTTGAGGGTCATTTCCCATTCTAAAGGAGCTTCTTTGCCATGCACGCAAAAGTTCTTCTGGCATACATGACTCAACTAGAGGAAATAACAAAGAGGAACACTTGTCTGTGGTAACACCCAATGTCTCTAAGGCACGCATATGGGATTCAATTTTGTCATAAAGACACTGCAAATTAATATTTTTACCCCCCAAAGAGTTTTGTAACACGATCTTCAAGAGTTCCCTAACATAAACTTCTACTAATAGGTCCTCTTTGCCAAACCTAGCTTGCAAACTTTCAATTGCCTTAGAATAATTTGCCCCAGTTGGAGGAAAACTCTGAACAACATCGAAAGCACGTGACCCTTGAACAACTGTTTGTAACAAATACTGAAATTTGTCCTCTGGATCAATTTCAGAGTCATTATGAATTTTACTAAACTGACTTCCAGAAGGGTAGCCAGTTAATTAATTCCCCATCTAATTTCTTTAGTTCCACTTTAGGAAGCTTGAATTTCCTCTTGTTCTTATTACTACTTTTGCTAACTTCCGAATGAATACTAACTACATCATTACTTTGCAGTATTTTGTCAACCCTTAGCTTAGATCTTTCAAATAAACATAAATATTCATCAGCTTTGGTATTTTCATTCAATAAGTCATCTTCACTTTCGTTTTCATTTAATAACAAATCAAAAATCTGTCTATCTAGAACTTGAAGTTCATCAATTTTCATTCGTAACATATTAAAATTAGCTTGAACCTCTAAGTGGTCAATATGATCACTATCTAAAGATGCATTTAGTTTGTTCAAAATTCTAGAAAATGAACTTCTTAAAACAGACCTAGACTTCTTTAAATTTTCCATGTTCAAAAAGAGGCTTTAAAAACTGTCCTGTCAAACTGGTCGCTAAATATTAGAAAAGCTTCCTCTTACCTTTTCTAATGTAGTACAATATTAAAGAAAATTCCTCTTTATAAACATTTTGAATACTTTATTAAACTAAAAACAGAAAATACACACCATTGCTTCCTAGAATTCAAAACAATAACAAACTAATAATAAATGTAAACAAAACATCAGCTGTTTTTAAAATCAAATGTTAAATATGCAAAATAGCACACTCCAGTTCACAACACATATAGTTTCAAATGTCGTGAATGTATAGATTGGACTGAGGCTCCCCTGTGCAATGCAGACAGCACAACGTGCTACACCGACCGATGCCAGCGCCTTGAAACACATTGCACATAACTGCTCTGGCAGGCTTTCCAAGTTATTCGGAATTCCGGGTTATTGAAGTTCGGGTATGCGGGACTCGACTGTAATGGCAAAAGAAATTTATTAAAGTGAAATATAACATAAAATGAAGTGCTTAAAAGTTTTGGAGAAGACATTGAAATTACTTTCAGAGTGTTAAAAACAATCCTCCCATGAATATAAAAAATTAGTACTTATGATGTTGGTACTAACCTCTGAGTTTGCTCGTGCATGTGTCTTGGCTAAAACTTGAAACAATCCTACCAACCGCTGGCAGACATATGGGTGCAGTTGGTAGAACTGGGAGGACATGTTGGCTAGGGCAGCTAGGCAGTTCGTGTGAAGGTATTTGTCCTGTGAAAAATCGACATAAAAAAATTAAATACCGTCGCAGCCGATTTTTTCTTACTTAGCGTATTTCCAATGGAAGTTATTGTTTAAATAATCAATAATCACCAAAATATTTGGTGTTTGAAGTTTTGTTTATAAATCCCATATTAAAAACATAAAAATGACAAATGCAGGAAGTCATTTTACCAGCTGATAATGTTCAGACAATTTTCTCTCTCACTCTCCCTCCCATTACACATATTTTATATTTAAATGCCATAGGATTTAGTGGACCAGGTTTGCTGCCATGAGCAATTTCCACCAAATATTAGTTTGTCATCACAATCACCCCATAGAAGGCCTATACAAAATTGTATTGCTAAATGCTTAAAAATAAGCGAAATTCAGGTTTTATTGATTCCTTATAAGAATAACATGGGAACTCTTTTTTTTTTTTGTATTTTCTTTGTAACCAGTGAAACTAACTAAGTTAATCATCCAAAATTATTAATGTTTTAAAGTGAATTAAAAAAATTAAGGGTTATAAATGACAGTAACCCAATTTTTAACCTCTTAAAACCCCCCCACAACCTCGTTCCCAAAGTTCAATCAACCTGGATTTTGAACTTAACTTTAAGAACACTACCCTACGTCGTCATACCAAATTTCATAAAAATCAAAGTTTTTATCAAAAGTTTTTTTTATTATACTTTAAATTATAGATGTATATACATATATGAATTTGAATGAATGACATTTTGTCTTCTAGGGACCTCAAAACAAAAAATAACAAGTAACATGGTCTCGGGCTTAGGTCTTAACAGTGAGTACTACCATAATAGCGTATTACCTATGGGGAGATTTGCTAAAACAAGTTAACTTCTTTTGATCAAGGACAACAACTGAGACAACTCATTAATGGTATCACAATGGTAATTGTTATCACCAGTCATGATTAGTTTGATAAAAGAAGTAACAGTAGTAGAAGGAAATAAAAAGGGGAGACCACATCAAGGTTCATGATACGGTTTTAATTTTGTCTTTGTCTTGCTACTTGCAACTATTCAAAATGATAAAGTATGTAGCAATTTAAGATCACAAATTTTTACACTTAGGACATTGAGTCAATAAAATACCCCCGTCGCAGCAGACCTGCGTACTCAGTGAATTTCCAATGGAATTTCAGATTATTTACTTTCCCCATAAAGACACCATAGGATCGAGTATGTAGGTTTGCTGCCATTGGGTGTTGTTAGAAAATCTAAGTTAATCAATAATTGCTGAATGTAAACACAAAATTGTATCAAACTCTGGCAATTTTTTATTTTCCCCATAAACCCCATGGGGGTGAGTATGTAGGTTTGCCGCCATATGGGTTTTGTAAGCAAGTATAAGTTAAACCTTTTATAGATAATGTACATACCAAATTTGATAAAGTTATGTCAATAAATAAGCAAGATATAGGGTTTTCTTGATTTCCCATAAGAATAACATGGAAAACACATTTTTGGATTTCCCCGTAACCAGTTATGCTATGATAAAAATTCAAAATACCAAATTGTTTGTTTTTTAAGCTCTTTTAAATGATTTCAGTTAAAATTGATGAATTTTTTAAAATTAAGGTCCAAAAATGCCAAAATCCCATATTTTTGACCCCTTTGAAACCCCATAAAACCCCGTTCCCATAACCCAACAATGCTGGTTCGCGAACTTATGAAAATAGACGTGGTCTTACACCTCCATACCAAATTTCATCAATATCGGAGGTCCCTGTCAAAAGTTATCAGTACCACGGACACACACACACACATATATATATATATATATATATATATATATATATATATATATATATCAATATATTATCAGACGATAAGATATAAAATTGTTATCTATAGTTTTTAAGGTTACTGTATTTGTTTAAAAATCGACTTGAAAATGGTCTAAGACCGAAACTAGTTGTCGATGAAATAAAATGCTTTAAAATGAAAAAGGGTACTTTGTTTCAAAATGTTTATTGAATTAATATATATATACATATATATATGAAAATGAACGAATGGTGTTTTTGGCTTCTGGGGACCTCAAAATGAAAAAGTAAAGTGGTCCCGGGCTTAGGTCTTACATGGCTACTACCGTAATAGCGTATTCCCTATAGGGAAATTCGCTAAAAAGTTGTAACAATTGGTACTCACTCTAAAAATACCCAAAAGACTCTAAAAAATCCAGCACTCCCCCAACCTATGTGAGGATAATTTTCACTTCCATCCTTTTGTACAGAAGTTAATTCTTTAATAAGTACAGAATCAAACACAATGCATCAAAATATGATTTGATTTGAAATAGGTTAAGTTTATTATTTGGTTGCACATTACCATTTGTTTTTGATTTTATTTAAATCCTGGAATTTATATTTTCACAGTTCTTTTACAATTTAACCATAATGTATTTGCAAATCATTAGCAAAACTTTTAGGAAATAATATTAAACTAGTCTACTTGTTACTCAAAATCGAGAAATTTATTTTGATACAATACAAAAGTTACATTTAGTTCTAAATCAACAACATCCAACCAATACAATATTGTGAATATCAGTAATCACAAAAAACTACACTTATTTACAGCTGTATATTAACAAATGTTTTAAATGCTCAACCCAATCCCAAAGTTATTCTAATGGGAAAATTTCAATCTTGATTTTGTGTACAGTGCCCTGATTTTAAGTCAGATTTTGATCAATTTTTTTGCGGAAACAACTACAGATCAAGCCCTATCCAATGATACCAAAAACTTGAAAATAGGTTGAAAATTGTTGGAGGAGATCTCTACAAAAAAAAAAAAAAACCCTTAGCGTATTAAATAAGTATAGATTATACAAACCCTCATCTTGAGCAGGTTGTATTGAACAGTGCGGGTAGTGACTAGAATCATGAGGCCTCCTAAAGTTATGTCCAACACCATCCTCTCTGTGTACCACGGAACAGTCTTGAGAATCTGGACAAAACAAATTGTGCCAACATATATTTTTAAAAGAGAAAAAACTGTAGATGTCCCTCTAAGATTGAATAGTTATCCAGAAATATTTCTAAAATAACTTCAGAACATTTTACTAAGATCCTTTATTTAGTGCGCAGGGTTTCAATTTATAATCTACTTTCCTGAGACATACAAAAAGGTACTAGAAATTTTATTGATAAAATTTACTCTTATCTCCCTATCTCCTCGTGTGAGCATACTTATTGCTCCAATTATATTCAATTTTGACATAACCAGACATACAGAGCTTTGTGCTTCGTGTAATTTGTAATTGTTTCGTGTAATTTGTTAAAGTTAACAAATAAAATATGTTTTAACGGAGTATTGATATAGATTAAAATGGATCACAAACTAAAAACGTACATAATTTTGGATTAATAAGGGAACCACACAAGAAAACAATAAGTTCAAATCAAATATTAGGAACCATACAAAAAAGAAATCCACTAAATCACTTTCTAAGACGCCCACACTACCAGGAAGTATTTTAAGGCAAATATGACTGAAGGATGAGTGTAAGATGGGTGTGATTCCTTGTGTAGCTTCGTTAATATCTAAGATCAGCTGGTTCTTTAGACAGGGTTATTGATAGCCAAACAACCAATGCTGGGTCCAGTTTTGAACCTTTAAAAAGTTACTAACTATTTTCAGAATCGAACTGGCAACCTTCGGGTTCAAAGGCGAGCACTATAATCACTCAGCTTAGTTAGGTGTAGAATTGAAACTGCTTCGGGTTTATGGATGAATAGCTAATGACAATGAATACAAAAATATAAAGAAGATCACATCTTATGGACGAAGTGCTTAAGAAAGTTTTGGTCGAGGTAGTAGCACACTCCACCATGAGAGTGCGCAAGAGACAATAATCAATCAGTCAGTTTACATTCTGAATTCGTTGCAGATGGTCACTAGTAAAGAATCTCTCTTGTTCACACACTAAATATTCAATAAATTGAATATATTGTAAAGGAAAAAGCGTTTTTCCTTCAAAACCAAAAATATCCAGAGTTAAACCAATTTTTAAAAATGGTATAGCAAGTGACATTACCCAGCCTGTGTGGCAGAATTTGTGATCCTTAACTTAATTAAACAATGTTTTAGCTAGTCCGGACTGTCGTACCGTGGAGTGAACAGTCTTGTTGAAGAGTGGATCCTCGGTGAGTATGAGCAAGATGATGAGACTCATGTAGACGTGATGGCAGTTGTCGTCCGGGCCCGTGTAGACAGCACTGAGTATCGGCAGCACCTGTGCGACACCAGTGGGAAATATCACTCTTTGATTCAATATTGTCTGTTTCAGGATCAAAGTGATTTGAAGCCAACTAGGCAACATGATTGTTGTAAATGCAAACCGTTTACTAGAGTGCTTTGAGAGGCTTGCTATTCCCAACTGTGACTCATATGGGTTGAAAAATTACAACTTCAAAGGAGCAAGACATTATAAATCCCTTTGATTTTGTGGCTTTAGCACATTTTGCACAATTATTTGTTAATCTGCTTATTGAGATGTTTCTACAAAATTTTTCTTTATGAGGTGACGAGTCAAATAATGGCTGAAAAAATAATTGTACTAAAAAAGTAAATGTTGAAGTAAAATCCTAAATAACTGTATATCACTAAAAAAACGTTGAAAATCCAATATCTTTACAACTTATTAATATGTAACTTCTCTAATGTAAATGCAAAATGGATTTCCATAAACCGTTTCACTTGAACAACTATTGCTCTTCCTTAATGAAACGCTGTAACACTGAATAAAGGTTTTAGATCTATGTAAGATGCTACAGTAATGGAGTCAAATGAGCATTACAAAAATAAATTACCAGGGATTCAATGTCTGAGCGTGACACCAGGTATGTTTTAAAGTTTTGATTTCGATGTATGAGAGTGTAGAGGAATAGTGTCGTTTCCTCTCTGTCCAACGTAGCACACAACGTGGTCAACAAACCTCCGAGGTTCTCTAAACAAACATGACATTATTACAATGATAAAAAGTTATTAAGTTGTAAACTAAAGAGGAAAAAGAAATTTTACACTTGTTCAATAATATTTTCAATAATAATAATGAAGGTTTTGTTCAATAATGTGTTTCTATTTAGACTGAGTTATTAAAACAAGAGAGTAACAAAAATGGATTTTTTGAAACTAAAATCAAAATTTTTTCCGACAGGCTGGTTTTAAAATTATTAATTAACATTAAAACCTTTTTCTACCTAAACTTCCATGACAGATCCCCAGTGGTATAAACACGAGGTAGCAGCTTGTTTATCATATTACTCCTTCTTTTAACTTTGTAATTTTTCTTCGTCACACAAAAAAATGTTAGAAATGCATAATACAGTAGAGTCTCACAAACCCGGACTAGTGTAGATCGAACGGTGTCCGAGTTTGTGAAAATTCTGGGTTATTGAGAAAGGAGTAAATATAAGAAATGGCATGAATAGTTTATGTTGTTCTTACAAAAAAATATATGTATTGCACATGATACAAAACCTAAAAAACTTAAATTATGGCTGTTGATACAAACTGAGAGAAAAACCAGAGCTAATTTTTAGGCCCAGACCGATGCGCTTTGTGCCTTGAAACCCAGTGCACTTTACTGCTCTGGCAGGCTTTCCGAGTTATCCAGAATTCCGGGTTATCGAAGTCCGGGTTTGCGGAACTCTACTATAATATGTTTATCTTAGATAAGTTATGATTACCCATAATGGTTTCTTATTGGTTCTTTATGGTTTCTTTTTTCTTTGTTTCTTATTGGTGCAACAATAAAAAATAAAAAAATCGGAATCTATAGAATAAATTATATTCAGACAGCTGAACAACAAAGCTCCATGTATGTACGTAATAAATGTCTCTTACCCGAGTAGTTGTTGAGTGTTTCCCTGTAAGGGTTGCTGGGGTTGTTGCAGTGGTTGATCAGCACCAGTATCAGCAGCACTGCTTGGTTGGCGAGCGTGGACGTCTCAGGACCCTGCACGCCGGTCAGGTAACTCCACACGTCGGCTGCAACACACTCGAGCTCGTCAATAGTCAGTGCGGGACTCAACACTAGTGGTGATGGAATTGGCTGGTTAGTCAACAACTACTAGGGTAAAGGTGACCCTTGAATTCCAGATACTGGAATTCCAAAATCCACCTATTACAAACACTGTAAGAAAAAAGACGCATTAGTTTTCCTTTAAAACATTAAAAGATAAGTCTCTTTTGTGAAATAGCATGTTTTTTGTCATACTAAGCATTATAAGTGGATGTGTTAATGTCATACTAAGCTCAAGTGTTGGGAAAAAAGAGGCCATAAGTGGAAAGAAATATCATTCTGTAATAAAAATTCCTGCAACAAACAAGAAATAGGGGATCTCAAATTGTCTTGGGATAATCCACGGTTAAGAGACTATGGTGATGTCCGCCAGAACATAGATATTATGTAAGATTTTGCCGGAAATATCTGCTTATACTGAAGGCTGGGTTTATTTTATTGAATTTAAATAGTATTGTTTAATTCTAGTGTTATGCTTTCTCAATAATAAGGAACACATTATGATACAGAGGGGTTTGCAGTGTTCTTCTGGATCTGATCTGCTCATAGTCCGTAACGCCTTTTTTTGTAGCTTAAAAATGTTTTCAATTTTACCAGACCCTCCCCAAAAAAGTAAACCATTAGGAAAGATAGATTGGAAATAGGCAAAATAAGCTGTCCTCATATAATTTTTTTGGAACCTGATCTCTGACGCGTACTAAGAGATAAATAATACTGAGTTTTGAAGAAAGATTGTCAATGTGAGAATTCCATGAAAGTTGACTGTCAATATGTACAACTAAAAATTTAGCTGTGCCAACAAAATTTTGATCAGCAGGAATGAAATTGTGTTTCAATGTAAATAAATTATTTTCAGTTTTTTCTTCATTCAGTAAAAATCAGTTTAAAATTCAGTTTTTATAATGCTTTAATTCATTATTTATCTTAACAATTTCACAGTTGACTCTATGGCTAGCATCAGGCAAGTCGAATTTGAAAGGAAGAGTAACAACAACAAAACTGATTTTCTTAAGCTTTTGAGCAAGTTGATATACCCCCCAAAACTACCCCTTCCGGTAGGTCGATATGCCTGGTTTTCGAACTCATCCAAATAATATAAAAGGTTAGATACCTGCAGTCTACCGAGTGATTCTGTGGTAATCTTGAAGACTACGCGTTTCGACGGATCAATCCATCATCTTCAGGTCCGCACAAAACTTAAAAAATTCAACACATTCTTGATGGTCACGTCAAAGTTTTAAAAAACAAACACAAAACGAACAAAGACGACATTTAACAAAAGTTCACATGTAGACCTACTTTAAAACATTTACAACTTGATATGCGCATGTCGTGTGCCGAGTCTCGACTGGAGGTTGGCGGGTGCTATCAGTTGAACTTTGACCTCAGCTACACCTATTGACGCTGTTGCTCCCTGTCCACTTTAATCATTGTTTCAAACAATATGTTTAACTGGAGTGTACTACGGTCATTTAATAAATCATTTGGGCGGGTTTTTGTGGCTTTATATATTTCATATTGCTCCAGAGCTGTCATGGTCCGTCCTTTATTACAGATATGCAAAGGTTTAAGATTTGTTTCTAGGTTTGTGTAATTATGGTTGGAGGCTACAAGGTGTTCAGCAAAATTGGACTTTTGTACATTGACAGGTCTGGGGAGATGTTCTTTAAACCTCTTCTCGAAGGAACGCCCAGTTTGGCCGATATAAAACTTATTGCAATCATTGCAAGTTGATTCATAAACTCCTGTTTTTTTGAGCGGATCGATTTTATTTTGATTTTTGTTTAAAAGTTTCTCTAATTTGATTGATGTTTTGAAAGCTACAATTTTGCCATGTTTTTTCATTTCATTTTTTAGGGTCAAAGGTAATTTCTCGCCAAACTCTGTAGATATATATTCCGGGGTTTCTTTATGGTTGTTAGTAATAGGATTAACATATAATTTCTTGCGATGTTTCCTTATCAGACTATCAATAATTTCAGGGCTGTAACCATTGGATACTGCTATGTGTTTCAGTATGTTTTTCTCACTGTTATAATCTTCTGGGCTTAGTGGTACGGTTAATAAACGATTAACAAAAGCTGTTGTAAGCTGCTAGCTTTTAAGCCATTGGGTGGTGGGATGTAGCGTTTATTGTTGTGTCTGTTGCCGTGGGTTTCCTGTAAATTTTGAAAGAGAAGCTGCTGTTGGTTTTCATCAGTGTAAGATCAAGAAAGTTGAGGCTGTTGCTTTGTTCCAGTTCCAATGTAAATTTCAGCTTTGGATGTATGTTATTAATAAAATTGCTGAACAACTGAATCTGCCTGTGGTTTCCATCGTATAAAATAACAATGTCATCGACATATCTATAGTAAAATGCAATTTTGTTTCTGTAACGATTATTTTCTGTCCATATGTGTTTGTTTTCAAAATCGTTGAGGAAAATTTCTGCTAAAATACCTGACAAAGGTGAGCCCATGGCTAGCCCCTCACTTTGAATGTAAAACTCATTGTTAAAATTAAAATAGTTTTGTTTCAATACAATTTCTAACAAAACCATTAGTTCATTACGTTCATTTTCGTTCATGCTAGAATGCTGCTTCAAATTATCCATTAAAATTTCTAAAGTTTCCTTAACGGGTACATTCGTATACAGGTTTGTAATATCTAATGAAGCCAAACTGTGTCTTGGGTTCAAGTTTGTATTCTTTATATTCTCTATTAATTCTAAACTATTTTTCAGACTATGACTGTTCACTAATTTGATTTCATTTTTAATAATTCGCTCAAGTTTCTTGCCAATTTATATGCTGGGGCTGGCATGTAATTAACCAATGGTCTTATGGGTTTGTTGTCCTTATGGAGTTTAGGTAGTCCTCTTAATGGTGGAGCTTGTGGGTTGATTTGTTTCAAATACCTAATCTCATGTTCTGTTAGTAAATGTTTACACTTTGAAATAGTCTTATTGATTTCTTTAGTGTAAGCGATAATCGGATCTTTTGACAACTTTTCAATGTTGTTTTTGTTTATAAATTCTAGAACTTTTTGAGTGTAATCTGTCAAATTCATTATCACTATACTATTTCCTTTGTCTGCTTTAGTTATGTACAAGCTGTTGCTAACTACTTTTTCCTGGATTTGCTTTAGAGTTTTAAGTTCATTAGTGTGGTTATTATACTTTCTGGGATATTTCAACAATCGTTTCAGTTTGTTATTAATCATGACTCGAGCCGTATTTTGTTCATTAGGATCACTAATAGTTTGAATTGCTGCTTCAGCGTTAATGACCTCATTAAACATGCTTTTAGATCCTCTATTGCAAAAATTGTATTTTAAACCTTTGTTTAGTAAAGCCATCTCATCATTATCAAATACAACTGTAGTTAGATTAATAGTCCTAGGATAAAACTTGTGATTTATTTTTGCAATATCATAACTATGTTTATTATTTAACAAAATATTTATTATGTTATCGATTAAAATAAAGTCGATCCGCTCAAAAAAACAGGAGTTTATGAATTAACTTGCAATGATTGCAATAAATTTTATATCGGCCAAACTGGGCGTTCCTTCGAGAAAAGGTTTAAAGAACATCTCCCCAGACCTGTCAATGTACAAAAGTCCAATTTTGCTGAACACCTTGTAGCCTCCAACCATAATTACACAAACCTAGAAACAAATCTTAAACCTTTGCATATCTGTAATAAAGGACGGACCATGACAGCTCTGGAGCAATATGAAATATATAAAGCCACAAAAACCCGCCCAAATGATTTATTAAATGACCGTAGTACACTCCAGTTAAACATATTGTTTGAAACAATGATTAAAGTGGACAGGGAGCAACAGCGTCAATAGGTGTAGCTGAGGTCAAAGTTCAACTGATAGCACCCGTCAACCTCCAGTCGAGACTCGGCACACGACATGCGCGTATCAAGTTGTAAATGTTTTAAAGTAGGCCTACATGTGAACTTTTGTTAAATGTCGTCTTTGTTCGTTTTGTGTTTGTTTTTTAAAACTTTGACGTGACCATCAAGAATGTGTTGAATTTTTTTTAAGTTTTGTGCGGACCTGAAGATGATGGATTGATCCGTCGAAACGCGTAGTCTTCAAGATTACCACAGAATCACTCGGCAGACTGCAGGTATCTAACCTTTTATATTCGTCTAAGTGATTCAGTAAAAACAACTCAACATGAAGTCATCCAAATAAACGTAGGATTACACATCTCTACCAAATTTGGTGTCGATCGGACCATTTTTATGCGAGTTATCGTGTCTAGGGACACATATATACATATACATATACATATACATATATATATATATATATATATATATATATATATATATATATATATATATATATAAATATTATTGACTATTATTTTTGGTCTCTGGGCACCTCAAAACGAAAAAGTAACATGGTCCCGGGCTTAGGTCTTACCATGAGACCTACGGTAATAGCTTATTCCCTATGGGAAATTCGCTAAAAGAAGAAAGAAAGCTCATTGTTTTTTTAAATAAAATTTTAAGAAAGATTTTTGGAGCAGTATGTGAAAATGGAGAATGGAGAATTAGGCACAATGAAGAGTTAAGGAATCTGTACAGAGATTATGATATCGTGGCCCACGCTAGAACTAGACGTTTGAGATGGGTTGGGCGTGTCTTGAGAAGGGACAGAGGTTCATTGCTGAGAGAAGTAGGAGAATTGCAGCCGAATGGGAGAAGACCACCAGGAAGGCCCAAGAGTAGATGGTGGGACAGTGTGAAAAAAGATATCACAAGAGCAGGAGCAGAAATTGAAGAGGCACAGGACAGGAACAGATGGCGAGCAGTTGTTGACGAGGCCAAAACCCTACTCGGGTATCAATGGCCATGGGAGTAAGAGTAAGAGTAAGTAAGTATCATTCAGTAATTCAGTTACTGGCTACAATGGAAAAACCACATGTTTGTACTGGAGCACGTGGTTCATGCTTTGACAGTTGAGTCAGCCGTTTACAGCAACTCTTTTGTTTTGATTTCAAACTCCATAAGACCAAAGTTAAAACTTTTAGAATTTCAGTTGAAGATTATAACAAAATAAAATTGTTCCTATAATTGAGACTTTTACACATATTATTTTTATCCTAGAACTAAGTTATTTGCAAAGTATGAAGGAAATAGATAGAGCCGTTTTTGAAATCTATGTGAAAACATACAAATATACCTTACTCGTATTAGAGTATAAGATATGTCACTTTTTACCTATCATATGTCACTTATTCATGTATGCCGCAGGAGACCGCACCACCGAAAATAGGTTTCAAATACATCTATGATATGAGAAGTCAATTCACGTTAGTGTATACAGTCAAACATTCCAGTGATACGACCCCTTAATATAACAGAGTAAAATATATAAAAATTGAACAAAAAAGATTACTAATTTTTCATTAAATTTTTAGAAATTTAAAAAAGTTTCCTCAAACATGTGTGTGATATTCCACGTTCAAATAGAAAAATATTATCACACTGTGATGTGTTGGTTATTACCATATATGAACTCTCTATCAATTTTGTTTTATGTAGTTTTTAATAGTGCAAGTTGTTTATTTAAGACAGCCTACACATATTGAAAAAAAATCGCTTTTAAATTTTAGCTGTGGGTTTATTTGCTTCAGCAAATACCAACGCTCAAGTTTCACTAAATGTATTGTTATGAGCCAAAAATTAAAACTCCTTATGGTATTTCTATATTTTTTATTTGTCAAACCTAGAATCAAACCTCATTTTCAGAAATAACTACTAAGTATTTTGTAATATTTCTCTTATAAATTTATCTAACTCACATGCCAAGTTTCTTCCTATTGAATACAAAAGTTTCACATTAAGTAATTATGTTTATAAATTAAATAATTATAATTATGTGAGTGACTCACACGCAAGTCCCAGCAGAAGACTGCCACCAGAAGAGTTTGGGGGCTTGGGCTGCTCCACGTACCTCTGTACAAGCACCATTGTCAGTTTCTCTGCTCTGTCACTTTCCATCAATAACCTAAAAAAATTGTGATGGAGTAAATATAAACTGTATGTAGACCCTACTTATTTAATTACTTATTAATTTGTTGATTTATATATTTGTTTATTGCACTCAAATTATCTATAATAATAATTTTACTTTTTTCACTAAGAGAAAAAAGTGGTGAATTATCCACGTCTGGTAAGATTGCTGTAAATCATTATGAAAGCAATGTTTGTGTAGTCTAAATTCCTTAACTGTTAAAGAATTGAAGAATTGGGTAAATAATGAATTGTATCTAACAATGTGTTCTAAGTAATGCATTATATTATGAATGTATGTATTCAATGTATTTATTTTAACAATATAAATACCTCTCTAAAATTGTGTTTTTTTTTTATTATTACGAGGTGGTTCGTGCGCAAATTGCGCATTTTATGATTCTGTATGAGTGAAACTCACCTACAGTACGTGAATGTTGATTATGAAGTGACAGACATCTATTTATGTTTACTATCTGGCTTTTAAAATTCATCTGAAAGTAATCAGCTGTTAAATTACAATTCACATTAAAGAACTTGCAATAGAAGTTGGTAAACATTTTAAAGCGCCCTCTAGAAATAAATCAAAGGCGAGGGGGGCAAAGCCCGAAACAATATGACCTTTTTAATTACGATTTGTCACTGCGGTATATCCTAAGCTTTAAAATGACACCTCAATCTTAAAAATCGGTTCAGTGGGTCGAGAGAAAAAGGGACGTAACAGACGAAACCCTTATAGAAATAAGAAGATAGATTATTATTTATTTTTTTTTTTTTACTGAATCCCTTTTTGTTTTGAAGACATTATACTCATGATTTTTTTAGCCAGCTACTAAAGTAAAACAGTAATAGCAATACTGTAAAATATATAAGAAACATAATCAGTGGTAAATTGTATCTTAGTTAATTTACATAAAAAAAAAAAAACTCCATGGATATAACAGACCTCCCTTCACAAAGGGACCTCCCTTTCCTTATACAGGGTAGAATGAAGTTAGTGTTTGATATTTTAAAGGAACAAAATAGACACAAAATGAGATAAAACTGTGTATTTAAAAATGTTTTTATTCAAACAATTGTGGCCAATAGAGGAGTTTTTTCATATTTTTCAAAATTCGGTACTTTTATTGGAAAATCTCAATTTTCTCAGAAAAAAGGCCCTTGTGTTGATAATCTAATAACATTTTTGTATTCTGCATAAAATTTTAAATAAGAATAAAAAGATGAATCATGAGTTTAACTCGGTTATTTATTACTAATTTTCGTTGGAAGATAACAAAATAATATTTTATAAAATTCTTAATCTTTTAAAACAATCAATAAACTGTATCGATTTGGTCATAGGAGATGTCAAATATAGTTAAAAACTTCGGTATTTTATTGGCTTCAAAATGATGTATCACACATTAAGGTTTGATCATTGTGTCTATTTTGTTCCCTTAAAATATTAAACACTATCTTCATTCCACTCTGTATATACAGCGTTAAGCCAATGCAGTCCAGCCTCGCTTGCGTCAACAATGCCTTCCTGATAAGTGCTCACTAAGCAGTCATTATCTATGTAGACTTTAATTTTAGACCCCTTCCCAGCTACATCAATGGGCATCATGTATATATACCCCATTCAAACTTTCCCAATTCAAACTTCCAATAACTAACACAATCTTTTCCATCAAAACTGAGACTCTGTTGGAAGTTGAATTGGCTGTAAGGAAGATTCCAGGGAAATAGTGAACTTTGTTGTAACGTTTCAGTGATGGTGTAGGAATATGCGATTATTGGAAGCTCAAATAGGAAATTTCAGATATATATATATATATATATATATATATATATATATATATATATATAATAATGTGGTTTATATGATAGAACAATGTCAGTACCTGTAGATCTGCAGTTGATCGGATGACTGAGTGGTGAAGAGTTGAACAGAGAGCAGCACAATCAGGCAGTTTATAGCTTCAACGTGGAGACCATACGTCAGGTCCCTGTGAATAAACCAAGTGAAAAACTTAAGTCATCTACACCTTACCTGTTATTGGGGATTTTTTCTCCCTAATTTGCCATTTTGCCACATTCACTACTATAGCTAACTATTGTTGACATGAGATTTCCTTTCAATGACAAATTCTGCTAGCCTACCTTTAACCTAGGACAAAGCCTCAGTATTCTTGTGGACCAACCGCAAAAAATCAAGTGGATGAGTGGAACCAATTTTTAGTTAAAAGCCATAAAGAAGCTGCATGTTTTGAATGAACAATAATTGCCAACTTCCACCAGTTTTCAGCCGTAACGTTAAAGATAGTTTTCGTCTGATGAAATACACAACAGTTACAAAGTTAATACAGATCAACAGTTGACACTAGTACACAGGGCGTTCAGAAAAAAATATTCCAAGAATTCAGGAGGTTTCTCTACACATTAAAATAAGCAAAAACTTTTTATTAAACATATGTCCGAAATCGCTTTGTTAAGCCGCTAGCCACCATTTTTTTCCTCTTAATAATTTTTATTTCCATACATAGCAGACAGTTAACTGCAGTTGGAGCAGTTGGAGGTTAACTGTAAGAAAGGACCATGAGGCCCTAATGTTCGCCTCAATAAAGAAGTATTTTCATAAAATTGTATTAAGTTAATATTTGGCATGAACCTTTATCACACCAATTTCCATTTTCAGGATATAATTATTTTTTCCCGATGTGTATTTTCAAAACGGCGGCCATTTAAGTTTTTTAAACTCAAATTTATCAAAAACGGTAAATTTTGTCAAAATTTTAAAACACACAAAAAAAATGCCAAATTAGATTATCTAAACATTGATACCAAGTTTATAAGGATCCAAATAATCAATAACCGAGTTATTGAGATTTATCTACAGAAAAATATTGATTTTGCATCAAAACTAATGCAAATTTAAGTTATTTTAACAGAAAAACCTCAATAACTCCGTTATTTGGTGTTGGATCTTTACAAAACTTAGTGGTATCAATATTTAGATAATTTAATCTGTCAACTTTTATGAATCTCATAAAATTTCGATAAAATTAACCGTTTTTGAGAAATTTGAGTTTAAAAGTTTAAATGGGCCGCCATTGAAAGCAATACACATCGGGAAAAAAAATTTTATTCTTGGAAATGGACATTGGTCTGATAAAGGTTCTTGCCAAATATGAACTTAATACAACTATTTGTAACGGAAATAAAAATTATTAAGTGTAAAAAAAAAATGACGGCTAGCAACTTAACAAAGCGTTTTAGGACACATGTTTAGAGGAAATTTTTGGCTTATTTGAATGTGTAGAATAACCTCGTTAATTATTGGAATGTTTTTTCCAAACCCACGGAATATTTAGATTTTTTTTAATGTATGAATACTGTACATAAAGAACTTCTTGAGCCTTTCATTTCTACTGATGATTCAGTTCCAAAAGGAATACACACATTTGAGGTAGATTAAGGAATTTTTTAGGGACATTATTGTATCTTAATAAATGTTTAGGATTGCCTGGGGGTAAATAATTTGAATTGATTTTTTCTTGGGACATAAGAAAATTTTATCAATTACCAATAAATTAAATTTATATGCTAATATGAGTCACTTTAGAGAGGATTTTATTTGAACACTTCCTGGTTCAAGCTAGTCTGAGTAAAAAGTCAATAAATTGTGTAGACTCATAAATTCATTGATAGAAATATAAAACAACCAACATTGACTGGTTAGAAGTTAAGTTTGTGAAGCTAAATAATAGCCAGATAGATGATTTTATAGCTGGACTCCTGCTGAGGAGTAAACTATTACAGTAGTTGTCACTGTGCAAAGATATTATTTCATTTTCAATAGGTGCCCAAATTTATAAAAGTTGGGATGAAAATAAAGAATAGCATTTTTATTAAGTGTCAAATATTGATAGTTCCAAATATGTTATAAGACATTTCTATCAAGCTATAAAAAAATCTTTAAAAAAGTATTAGTTAATGGAAAAAAAAATTTGATCGACTGATTGGAATCTCATGAAGGCATTTTCAATGAGCGAAATTTAATTATTTTGACACCGACTTAATCACCCTCACGCCACAAACAGTAATCAAACTTGTCTCATAGATTCATTCAAAAACAAACTGGTGATTATTTTAAAATGGTTCAACCAATTGCATTTTCAATTATTCAAGATATTCCTTCTGCATAAATAGCATAATACTATTACAAGTACATGGAATTGATTTTAGAGTAAAATCCCTAAAAATTCGAGTAACTCAACACTGTGGGAAACTCAATGCGGTACCTCCATAAGTGCCTCATGCTTGTTACCATAAGGGTTCAACCATTCGACACGATTCAGCTAACCAATTTTTTCATCATTTTTGCGACATGATTGTTGATGTAGCATTGAAATTATGGTACTTCAATGCGATTCCGTTGCTACCACCCCCGATTTTCTGTGATTCCTTCGTCGTTGAAAGATTATATTATCACATTTTGTAGGTATTTTTGGCAATGTAACATAGTTCCATATCAGTTGGGTAGAGTAAATAACGGGATTAATATTGAGTCTCGGAGAATAGGAGAATAGGCGTGGTGAAACTAAGTCCACATGGGGTCGAGTTTGTAGGGATTTATCGTACCCACTCGGTGAACTGGAGCCTAAAGACAATGACAATGAGGCTTGCTCCTCTTTGATCAGCTGACCGGGTGGTCCGTTCTCCTCCTGAACTTTGTCTTGCCTTGAATTGTGTATTTTTTAAGGTGGTATAAGGGGGAGAGTAAATTTCTGTCAGAGGATCTCTTAAGAGGAAGGTACTTATGAGTTACAATATTATTAAGAGGCTTTTTCCGATCAATAATTTTCTGTTAGTATGATCTTTGGAAAAGTGTGATATTATTCTTCAGTTTACCAGTACTGTAACAGTAATAAAAATACTTCGTAACAAAATGAATAAGCTTTCTAAGTTGATACTTAATTCTGACTGTGGGGGATATTTTTTAGTTGATGAGTAACCAACGCTTATTTATGTCAAATGCTAATGAAACAGTTTACTGTTTACTAAACAATGCTAATAAAACTTATTTTTGTAAAAAGCTCTTTAATGATATTCACTAATTTCAAACTTACCCAACAGGTAAAAATACAATCAAATCTATCAATGTATTCACAAAGTGGTTCAGCTGGGACTCCTCATTATCCTTCCCGTTCGCTGGAAAATGCAAAATATTACTAAATGTGGTAGACTTTTCTGTAAAGAGAAAATCAGCATTTTGCAAATGACTGCATGGTAAATAAAAATATATAAATAAACAGCCTTTAACTTAATTGAAAATACAAGTTTATTGATTCAACAGCTTTAGTAAAGTGTAAAACAAGTAAATTATGAGTATAATTTAGTAAAGTGGAGCGGATATATTTAAATGACTTGAATTAATGTTTTACCAATCTTTGCTGTCAAGTTTTTCATGAGCATTAGCCCATCATCTGACAAAGCTTTTAAATTTAAGCTTCATTCTCTAGAAACAGTATCTAATTTAGTACTGTTTTCAAATTACTGTTACATTATAACCTATGAAACTAATTCTAGTTATCTCATAATCCCTTTTTTGCAAATTTTATTCATACTAACAAGGGTGATGGGTTAGAAGTGAGGAATCGACCTTGGCTTCCAGTTTACTAAAATACATTGAGCAAATAAATACCTGAAGTTTTTCATATAGTTAGAGCCTGAAAGCTCGTTATTAAGCCCACTCTATAACATTTTAGTGGCCATAGAAGAGTGGTCAAATGAATATCATGTGTTCTTCATTATGTGATGAATTTTACAAGTAACTATTCTGTCATTGCCACGCAACGACATTTTAGCCAACGGCATTTTAGTATGCGTCCCGAAGGACTAGTTCCTATTCGTAATACTTTTATGGGTAAAAAGTTCAAAACAACAGAGTAAACTCTGAAACATAAGCCCAAAGGGCGTCCAAGGTCAGCCAGAACTAAAGAAAACCCCAACAAGCATGGCAATCCCCTGCTAATCAGGCCATATTTCAAATTGCAGTAGAAGGCAAGCTGATGCTCTCTATATATCAGATTGAACAGTGAGATGAATTTTGCATTATGATTTGCACTTCTATCCTTACACAAAAAGAATTGCAATAGTTTAAAAACTTAAGCTCCAAACTAATGATAATCCTTAAACATTCGTAGAGCAAAAATGATAGACTCAATGGATGACGACAAAGTAAACTGGACAATGCCGAAGGTTAGCTTGGGGCTTGCCTAAGGCAGGTTGCCTCACTTTGTCTGGCTGACCTCGGACGTCCTTTGGGCTTTTGTTTCAGAGTTGACCCAATTGCTTTCAAGTTGTTTACCCATGAAAGTATTGTTTTAAGGGAAAGAACTAGTCCTTTGTGATTTACATAAAAATTTCTACTACAATGCTATTGTAGGATGTCAGAACTACCACGTTTGAGATTCGTCTCAAAAACAAAACACATGATGCACTTTAGACCACCGTTCCATAGCAACAAGAATGGGATTTAGTCCCTTCCCAAAACCCTTTACCCATGACTTTCAGACTGTTGCTGCACAAATATCGTCGGGTATTTCTGCCACTCACTGTATTTCTGTCTGTTGGAATTTTCACTGAGATGGTATTGCGAGTAGAGAATCTATATATTAATAGGCAAGCATGTTTCTTTTCCTCCTTTTTTTCTCTGCTTATGCACATCGTAGGAGAAATCCATGCATACCGTTAGAAAGGTATTGTGCTGTAGATGAGCAGAATCACGTTTTAATTCTTATCGGCCCACGGGGCCGAATTGGGGCCCATTGGAGCTTTACAGGCTTTCCAATTTTCAATGTTAATTTTATGAGAAAAGGATAATTGAAGGAATCATTAGACAGCTGCTGTAACAACAAATGCAATAAAATCAGGAAAACCAGATGATTCAGATATAACATATTGTTTCAACTAATTGGATCCAGACAGTCCAGATCAACTAAAAAAATTTTGGTTGAATTTCAACCAGGAGGCAATTTCTAGTGAAAAAAATGTTGTCAAATTTAATATGTAAACATTTTATCTATATACAAACATCCAAGATTTTATAAAAATCCTGATACAGTGCCACAGTGGACGAGTGGAGTCTGCAATAGCCATTATTCTGATGTTGCGGCAACTAATTATGACTATGTTCACTGATATTTATGTGACAAAGTTCTTCAAAGAATTAGTTGTAGATACTTCACTCATACTGAACATGAGTTGAGACCCATGTGAACACCATAAATCCCCGTTCCTATGACTATATCACACCAGCTTGTGAATATAAAACTGAACCTACAGCTCAATACTAAATTTATCACAATCAGAGGATAAAACCTTACTGCAGAGACTGTAATAGAGTAGAGTTCCGCAAACCTGGACTTCAATAACCCGAAATTTTGGATAACTTAGAAAGCCTGCTAGAGCAGTAAAGTGCACTGTGATTCAATGCACTGAGAGCAATGGCATCGGCCAAAGCACAATGTGGTGCTTTTAAGTTTGTTTTAACAGAAGATTTTTATGTTTTAGGGTTTGTATTAGAGATAGCACAGAATATCTCAGCCTGTGAGGGTCGTTTACATCTCAAAAAATTGGAGTGGAGCGACAAAGTTGCAGACTCCCATATGGTAACCAATATGAAGTGAAGTATGCTAGAGGCCAAGATTTTCCATGTTATCTGTATGTACATTATGCAATAAATAAATGTTTTTATGGGAATAACATAAAATTTTCATATTTTTCCTTATGTATACTCCTTTGAATACAACCCGGCATTCTCACAAATCCAGCCACCGTTCAGTCCACATTAGTCCTGGTTTGCGGGGCTCTACTGTGTAGTAAAATTCACCACCAGTATTTTATTTCTTACAGTGAAACTTACAAAAAAACCTAGCCTAATACCAATGTTAACAAAGATGTAAACAAACCTTTTGTCTCTATATGTCTCAGAAGATCAACTTCTTTTCCGGTTTGAACGAGGTATTTAGTGTAGCAGCGGATGATGAATAAGGAGTTGAAGGTTTGCCAGGAGAACATATTGCTGAAAAACACATACGGTAAGCCTAATTAAAAATAACATCACTTCAAGAAAATATAAAAACTTTATTTAGGGTAAAATGAGGATCTAGGTTTTCAGTTACATGGTTAAAATTTTGTACGTTACAATGAATATTAAGAATTTAAGGACATGGAGTACATTTTCAAACTGAGCATCATCAAGAAAAAATATATTTTATATGTATTTCATACGAGGGTTTGAGGTTTCATAAAAAGTACACTGAACTTTTTGTACTTGTTGGTTATAGGCACCTCACATTAATTTCATTCCATTTGGTGAAGATATTGAAAAATAAAATTATTTATATTAAGTAATGATCTTTTTCATAGTTTTGCAAAAATTTAAGGTAATTATACCTGTTATTTACAACAAAGTTACAGAAAGCGGCAATGTTAGCATAAGGAGAGTGGAGAGTGCGTTGCCGGTTGGGTTTTGTTGCGTTAGGAGGACAAGTAAGCATAGATAAGTTAACAAGTTGAGTGCGGCATGTATCCGATAGGATACAAAGGCGTAAATCCCCGGGTGCGGATGTATCTGATCGGTTACATATGACAATGTCAAGGTAATGCGACTGTTTCTCCTCTAGTGTTTGGGAAGGAAACACATATTGTGCATTAGCGTGTCAGTAAGGGTATTGAGTTTTTAATTTTGCGCTGGTTAAGATTACTTGTGATTTTCTACAGGTTTTGAATTTTGCACCAAAGGAGGATGTTCATTTTAGCGTCTGCTCTCAACCTTAAACCACATTTATTGAAACGAAATTCCGGGAAACCCCACGTGGGTATATTTTGTGTTGCAGCTTTACCTACGGGAGGCCTGTCATTCTCAAGGTCAAGTGTCAAGGGTGTATTTATCTTCAGTTTGCATTCACTAGAGAATAAGAATAAGAAACTGTCTGACGAGTTCGGGTGTGTCGCTTTTTATACGTTTGTTTGCACTGTTAGTACATAACTTTTTTTTATTTTGGTGAGTTTACATTATACGTTACAGTATCAAATCATCATAGTACTACTGCCGCCGAACGCCCCTGAAGCTGCGCCTCACGCTACTGTCGCCGTGCCCTAGCCCCGCCACGACACAATGCATGGCTTGGGAGCTCCAGGTGCTGCTGTATCCGATCGGTTACATAAACAATGATGTCATTGTCCCGCCAATTTGTTCCCTTTGTGTTTCTGAGTCAGTCTGGTTACAAAGTAAGTAAAACTACTAAAATTTATTTTCAGCATGGGGTTTAAGTTTTGACATTTTATATGCAGCAGTGAACGTATTAATATTAGTTTCATATCTTTGCTCACTAATCTCAAAAGTAAACCGACATCAATATATAATCCACACCGTAAACAAACTAATCACACACATCATGCATCTGGTAGCAACACAGCAGGACTAACATTGTGCGCCTGACCTTGGACGAATGACCTTTGTACCAGTAAATCAGTCACATCGTTGTCAAACAAACGTTAAGAATAATAACGGAAGCAAAATTGAATATCCATACTAATCCAACCCAACCTAACCAGACTAAAACACGTTTAAAATTGGTGGTGTACATATAACCCACAAGTACCAACTGGATTCTGGAAGATAATTTACGGGCTATAGAAAAAAGAATTGCTCATGCTACTGAGAAAGTATACACTTCATTATTATATGGAGACAAGTCTGATATAACTCTTTTTAAACCTCATTGCAAAACTTGGCCGACTAAGCTGCAGTGTAAGCAAACCTCTACAACTCTAGTGTTTTCAAACTTTTTTAGAAACCTTTACATGGGATAATACCCCTGTCACAGCAGACCTGCGTACTCAGCGGATTTCCAGTGGAATTTTTGTATTTTTTTCTATTTCCCCATAAAAACCATGGGGTTTAGTATGCTTTTGCTCTTATACTCTGTATTTATAAAAAATATCTCATGTGTTTACAATCAGCTGATTAAAAGCTTGTACAATAAATTTATTGTAAAGGAATGGAAATGTCAATATTTTAAATTTAAGAAAGTAAGATAATATTTAAGTTAAAATACCCTGCTAATATGGAAAAGTTTAGCTTTTATTTGGTACAAACATCGAGTAAATCGGCCCAGTATAAAACTAAGACGAACTGTTAAAAAGGATTTAAAATGTTGGCATTTTGCCCAACTCCAAAAAAAATTTTTTCTAAAATATTTTCAAAATACAAAAAAACTGCTAGTATAAGACCGAAAAAATTTGTTTTGGTACAAACGGCATGTAAATCGGCTCAGAAGAACTGTCCAAAGGTGTTTTTTACCTTAAGCCGCGTCCGCACTGGACGAACATTCGTGGCGAAATTGTTTGGCAAACACAAAAAATCAACAAACATTCTTAACGAACAATTACCGGCCTTATGATTTACATTCTCAAAGGTTAGCAACGAACAAACAAAAGTTTGGAAGAACTTTGTTCGGCAAACATGTTCGGCCAGTGCAGACACAGCTTTACTGTTTTAAATATACAGTATAGATGTACAGCATGTACAATCCAAGAAGTCTATAAGCCTTTGGTTCAAGCAATTTGTCATATTTATACTGATATTAATATTTTAATTTCTGGAGTGATCCAGTTATCCACAGTTAGTAACTCAGCAATTTCGATATGCTTTGATTCCTTATCCAGCAGTTCCTTGCTTTAATATTAAAAGAGTTGTTTTTGGAAAACCGCCCCATCTTCCTTTACTTTAATTCAAACAAGCTCCACTGTACCCTGTGAGTATGGTAATTCACCTATGGAAGTTTATCCTGATCGTAAAATGAAAACCCTACCCTTGGACTCAAACTTTTATCAAAGTTGTCCTGTTCATTGATGGTACAAATTTATATTTTTGATTTCTTCTGGTAATTGAACACCATCATTGGTTGAGCGTTTCCTTCATCCACACTCTCAATAATTTAAACTTTGCCCAACGTCTTAATTGTTACCAGAAAATTTCTGAGCTTTTAGCGAATTTCCCTATAGGGAATACGCTATTACGGCAGTAGCCATGGTAAGACCTAAGCCCGGGACCATGTTACTTTTTCATTTTGAGGTCCCCAGAAGCCAAAAACACCATTCGTTCATTTTCATGTATCAAAAGCCTATTTCAACCTATTTCAAAAACTATTTCAAAAGCCAAAAATAGGTTTTCCATGTTAATCTTATGGGAAATCAACGAAACCCTGTATATATAGTAAAAGTGTTTCCAGTGTGGTTTTCGTGGGAAGTAAAAAATCTCATTAAGAAAAAAGAACGAATTAGAAGAAAATACAATAAATATAAATTTCAACATCTTTTAACAGAATATAGAAATGTAAGAGCGGAGGTAAAACTGTTAATAACAAATTGTTATAATAATTATGTCACTAAGGTTGAAACTGAGTTGTATAATAATCCACAATCATTTTGGAGCTTAATGAAAAGGATCAGATGTACGGTACTGATAAAAACCCATCAGTTATGCAACTGGACGGTGAGGAGGTAGCGGGGTGATAACGGAGGCCCTGGCCACATATTTCGGCTCGGTCTATGACACTGACACCTCTAATCTCAGTTGTGAGGAGCTTTGTCTCCGAGCGCTCAATTCACCGGTTATGGAGAATGTGCCTTCTTTTTGTTTGTATGTGGTTTTCGAGCTTGAAATTTTGACGTCACTTCAAAAATTAAAATCAAAAAGATCCTTGGGTCCTGATGGAATTCCACCCTACATATTTAAGGCATGTGCTGATTTATTAGTCAGTCCATTGCACCATATATTTAATTTATCAACAAAACACAACAGTTTTCCCGATGCTTGGAAGCTTGCAAGAGTGGTTCCGGTACCGAAAAAAGGGTCAAGGGGCGATATAAAAAAATCATCGGCCTATTGCTTTAATTTCCTCACCTGCCAAAGTGTTTGAGTCCATAATATACGATCGTTTATTTTCACATGTTCAATCCTTTATCAGTGATCACCAACATGGGTTTTTTCCACGCAGATCAATTAATTCAAATTTATTAAATTTCTCTCAGTTTTGCATTCCTTCCATAGATAACAATGTTCAAGTAGATGTTATATATACGGATTTTGAGAAAGCATTTGATAAAGTATCTCATTTAAAGTTGTTGACTAAGTTAAATTACTGTGGTTTAACTTGCAAAACATTAAAGTTTTTCTCGACATATTTGTTTAAAAGAAGACAGTTTGTCAGCTTTGAGGGGTTTTCTTCCAAAGAATTCATTGCCGAATCTGGGGTTCCTCAAGGTTCAAATTTAGGACCTTTATTGTTCATTATCTTCATTAATGACATCATAGATTGTGTAAAAAGTAGTAAAATACTTCTATATGCCGATGATCTAAAAATTTTTAGAAACATCAGGACCCTAAATGATTGTGACAAATTACAGCAAGATATAGATTCACTAGTTGCTTGGGGCGAAAACAAATTGAAATTCAATGTAAAAAAATGTGCTGTAATGACATACACGAGGAAAACTTCCAACAACATTATTACATTTAACTATAAAATTGGGAATGAATTTTTGATTAGGAGTTAAACTATTAAGGATTTATGGATAATATTTGATTCAAAATTTTCTTTTGGGGACTATATTCTGTCACTTTGTAAGTCAGCATATTCAGTATTGGGTTTTATCAAACGTTCAAGCACTTTTTTACACAATCCAAATTCGCTAAAACTTCTGTTTTTCTCTATTGTCAGATCAAAGCTTGAATATGGGGCATTAGTATGGAATCCACATATAACGTATTTTTCAGAAAATATTCAAAACAAATTCATACGTTTTTTACATTTAAGGACTTTTGGTGTTTATCCCGTTTTTGTTCCTTATAACGACTTGTTAAATATATTTAATATTCCTAACCTTTTTAAAAGACGCAAATTGATCAGTTTGTTGTATCTCCATAAGCTGGTGAATGGGGCGCTGGATGACAACAATCTCTTATCTCACTTGGACTTTGCTGCCCCCCGGCCTAGCTCTCGCAGCAGACTGTTATTTGCCGTCCGGTTTTCAAGGACCAATATTGGTTATTTTTCACCGTTGAATACAATGTACAGATTGTACAACAACTTGCCTCACTCAATCGACATTTTTAATGATTCTATTTTCTGTTTCAAAAAACGTTTATTGTCAGCAAATATAGATTAACATAATTTTGTTCATTAATTATTTATATTTGATCAAACTTTAGATTATACTGTTTTCAGAATAATATTATTGTTACTAGAGATCGCCTCCTGATCGAAATTCGATCAAAACTTTTGTTGATCTGGACCCAAGAAGTTAAAAACATTTTATAACTCAAACATCTGTTTTTCCAAATTTTCTAGCAGTTGTTTTACAACAGCTGTCTAATGATTCATTCAATTCTCCTTCCTCCATAAGATTAACATTGGAACTTTGAAAGCCTGTGGAGCGAAGCCCTGGAGTCCGGTGTGAATTAGAATGTGATTCTGCTCATCTACAGGACTATACCTTTCTAACGGTATGCGCGGATTAGTCCTACGATGCACACGAGCTGAGAAAAAAGGAGGAAATGAAACATGCTTGCGTATTAATATATAGATTGTTGTAAACTAAATTGTTATTATGGCTTGTTATTGATTGAAACATTTATATTTTGTTACATGTTATTAATTTTATTTATGTTATTTTGCTTCAGCAACTGCATTGATGGACTATTTGTATAAGAAAAAGAACTCTAGTATGTTTTCTCTGTGTTAAATTTGTGTTATCTAGTTTTAATGCTATGATGTAATTGGCTCCGGCTGTATTGTAGCATTGTAAAAATTGAATAAATAAATAAATAAATAAATATAGATCTATCTATCTATATATCTATCTATCTATCTATCTATGTGTCCGTGGTACTGATAACTTTTGAAGGGGACCTCCGATTTTGATGAAATTTGGCACAAAGGTGTAAGACTAGGTATATTTTCATGAGTTCGCAAACCAGCATGATCGGGTTATGGGAACGGGGTTTTATGGGGTTTCAAAAGGGTAAAAAATGGTTTTTTTGCATTTTTGGAACATAATTTTCAAAATTCAACAATTTTAACTAAAACCATTTAAAAGAGCTTAAAAAAACAAACAATTTAGTATTTTGAATTTTTAACTTGGCTTTACAGGTTACGGAGAAAAGCCAAAAATAGGTTTTCCATGTTAATCTTATGGAAAATCAACGGAACCCTGTATCTCGCTTATTTATTGGAATAACTTGATAAAATTTGGTATTTACATTCACTTGGTAGGGTTCAACTGATATTTGCTTACAACACCCACATGGCGGCAAACCTACGTACTCACCCCTATGGGGTTTATGGGGAAAATTAAAAGAACACCATAACTTGATAATATTTGGTATGTACATTCACTAGGTAGGATTAAACTGATATTTGCTTACAACACCCATATGGCGGCAAACCTACATACTCACCCCCATGGGGTTTATGGGGAAAATTAAAAAGTGCCGAATATTGATACAGTTTGACATTTACCTAATGTAACTATTACATTTCCTAACAAAACTAACATTTTCTAACAACATCCCAAGGTAGCAAACCTACATACCCATTCCTATGGTGTTATGGGGAAAATACAATATCTCAAGATTGTTTGGAAATTCGCTGAGTACGCAGATCTGCTGCGACGGGGGTATTTTTTAATATGTGATTCAAAACATCCGGATTCTCAGCCTAACAAATAACAAGACAAAATATTTGTTGATATTATTTCACATCAGTACTAAGGCTCAAACAGAATAAAACCAAAACCAACCATTGCATGTTTTTGTAGACATATGACTAATAAATAATTTTTGACATCAGAAGAAATCAACAACTGGCAACACCGCTGGGGGAAGGGAGTAGAGGGGAGTGACTAGCAAATAAGTGTAGAAACTTCCAATGATTGACGCTGACTCATATCATTAGAGTATTTTCAGGAGAATACAAGAGGTAGATGATTATCAGGTAGAACCAAAATTTAGCCAACAATACACTACAAGAATAATTTCTATGACATACTTTTCCACCTGTGTTGATACCAGCAGTTCTGATGATACATTGAACAGCACATGGAGAAGTGCTGCCAAATTTCCTGTTTGGAGATTATTATCCTTAAGAGCTTCACACATTGGCAAGATTTTCTGCATAAGTGCTTCATCATCAGTTCTGAAAAAAACTCCATAGTTACTGATAAATAATATGTTGAAGTTGACTTAAAATAAAAATAAAAGAGACTGAGATTTTCAGAGACACACAGTAAGTAAGTAAGTGGGTAGGCTATTGAAATAGGCTACTTGAAAAGGTAACAATGTTAAAAATACTATATTATAAAACCAAAAAGGTTGGCCTATTACCCTCCCATAAAGTGAAGGTTTAAACAATATCTTAAGTTCAATTGTTCTCATGAAAAATTATTTCTTGGCTTCAAGTGTAGTTTTATATCTACCTACCATACCGGAAGGTAACTGATCACAAATTAAAATCAAAATCGTTTTTATAACTCAACTGTCTGGTAACCCTTTTGTAGTTTGCACTAGCTACTGCAGTTTCAATCTGAAGGGGATCTTCATCAGGTTATGTACAGAACATTTCATTCCAATCGAATTCATCAGGTGATTGAAACACAATATGAGAACATTCAAAATACCCACACATATGACAATAAGGATATAAACGAAAAACACATTTCCTCATATGTTAATTTTCAAAAAGATTTTAATGTTTAGTTTTAGAAAAAATTAGGTTAAATGATTTTTTTAATGTACATTAATGGGATGTGTATTTTAATGGGAGGGTAATAGGCTCGGACTCAATCGTCACCGCAAACTTAAAAGTAGCTGCCTACGGAAACAACAGCACAGACTGTGTCCCAGTGGGTAAAGTCTACTTGTTTGCAGATGACAAAACATTGTTTGTAAATGGGACGGACCAACCAACACTCGAGGCAGAGTCTAATGAAAGGCAAATGAATTGACTAAGTTTTTTCATCAAACAAACTCAAAATACCGGATACACGTGTAACCAAACTGCCCAAAGGAAAAATAAAAAAATAATAGGATTCCGAATTTATTGGAGAGGACCAAATTGAAATTTAAAAAAACTGCTGACTTCTTGGGGGTGAAAATGAATGATGGGAAGACCAGTTAAAAAAGATTGAGGGGTTGTTAGCTCGAGGTCTCTGTATTCTGAGTAGAATTAGAACCTATGGAAGCCTTCCCCCATCGAATCTGGTTTACTTTGGGCTCATTAAACATCACATTTCTTACTCAATAATTCTTTGAGGAGCTGTTAAAGGCAACCTCAAATGAATTTTTGTCTGTCAAGAAAAGGCATCAGAGTCATTCTAGGCATGCCGCCTCAAACCTGCTGTAGGAATACTTTAAAAAAAAACTTTCTTACAGTCCCCTAACTTTTCATCATCGAATGAGTTTTTTTTTTTTTTTTTTTTTCATGATTCATACAATTTATAAATACATAATGGCATCAATTTCTCTTACTGTTGTTACTAGAATATAGTAAACTACCTGACACTAAATAAAAAAAAAAAACGATTCTATACATTTTTAAAAAAGAAGTTACTCTCCAAAATATTCTTAAAATGAATAGACCTAAACCGATCTTTGAATCAAATAACTTTTTAACTTTTTCTTGAACGTCTAACATTTTTTATATCACTTATATCCATAGGGATGTAGTATGCAAATTGTTTTCCTGCAGCTGTAGGTTTTTTATTACAAAACTGTAAATTATCATTTTGGATGGCTGGGAAATTTTTAAAACAAGAATAATAGTTATGATAAGACCCCAGTTTCTGCAAGAATCCCTAGATAGTTTTACCGCCATTATTGTTTGAGAAATATATAGGCCTAAGCCAAAAACTGTTAGAATTTTTAGTTTTGAAAAATGATTCTTAACAGATTTGTGGTTATCTAAATTTAGCATGATTCTTTTTCCTACAGTTATTTGCTACATAAAAACTCCAACTATTATATTTCTCCAACATTTTTCAATGACACTGGACGTACGGGTCATCATGTAGAGCACCACAAATTAACTCTTTTTGCGCACAAATTGAAATACAGTGGAATCAAACTGTTCCAAGCGCTGCCAGAAAAATTATAAAAGATCCACAAAATCAACAAGTTCAAAGACGAAGTAAAAAAGTTTCTAGTGAAGTCTAGTTTTTACAATATTGACTAACAAAAACATAGAATAAATTAAGTGTCCTTTGTAAAAATAAACCCCTTGACCTGTAAAATTCCTTGACTCAAGGACAGCGGATGCAAGCCACAAGTAACAAGTAAGTTTAAAAAATATCATGGATAAATGGTAGGAGCTTTTAGAAGATAATGGCCTGCATGTAAATACAAACAATGCTAACTTACTTTGTAGATGGTGGCTTCAACGTAAAAGAGAGAAATCTATTCCAAAATGGATTGTTTGGTGAAATACTCTCTTTACCAACAAATCGAAGTAAATACTCATTTGTTGCATAATCTACATGATGGCTGACTGAGGTACCCATCTGCAAACAAACATGAAAAACATTTAGAGAAGTATTAGGAGAAACATTTAGAACATTTAGAAAAACATAGGTCCAAGAGTCAAGTTATTAAAATTTAAGAACTCATTATTAAAATTATGAAAATTTAAGATCCCGTGCTTTTTTACCTTCAACCCCAGGGTTGGGGAAATTATCAAAAATCATTATTTTTATGGTTTTTGGCATACTTTAATGCATAACTATAACTCAAACTTTAACTCACTATATGGTAACTCATAACTATAACGCTCACTACAACAATAAGCTAGGCGATATCTGGTCAGAGATCGGAGCCTGTTGTTAAAATCAACTTGTAAATAATGTGCTTTTATTAGGCCTACTGTTTATTTAACCAATTAAAATGTTTTTAAATCACTAATTATGCTTTTGTATATTTATGTACTTAAAGTACTCAATTTTGGTTCTTGTTTTATGTTTTACTGATAATGAATTAGTATAATTACTCATATTTTATTTTCAACTGCTTACACAAAATGTTTATCCAAAATTTCTGTTATTTCATGTTTATAAAATTCACTGCAAATTTGTATAGTTTCCAATTACGGTATGTTTAATCTTTAAAAGGAGGAAGTGTAATGTGTGTTAAGTTTGGAAATATGGTACCATGTTTTACCATATTTCATATGTTGGCAGCACCGAAAATCAGGCCATGCCTACCGATCTTTCGATCATACGATATTCAAATAAACGAATCTGATTGGCGGAGCGAATTCCAAATATCTCCTCATACAAACCACCAAACAGTCAGTCCAGCTCCAGATTCCATACCGTACATCCGCGCACTACCAGTCGGTCTTTTACTCTAAATAGGTAGTTTTTATTTTGTATCCCGTTCCTGGTAAAATAATAAACGTGATCCACTCGGACACATAACAAAGGGGAATATAAAAAAATGAGTGCTCTATACAATCAACTCATATACATAGATTGCATGTATTTGTTATATCCTCCATTGTCATTTGTCATATTTATTTATTCGTTACTTAAAAATAAGTTTAAAGATTGTTAATTGATAGGCCTATTAGTTAATTTATTTATCGTTAACATTCTCCAATGTTCCTTAGGTAAATTATTTGTTTTTATTTATTTTTTGCTTGTTATCACTGTTATTAATTATGTTATGAAGTCAAACCAAATATTATTTATTAAAGTTGTTATAGTGTTGAATCAGTCAATGTGTATGTGTTAGTGTTAAGAAGGACTATGCCTTTAAATATGTTTAAAATGGACTGCTTCCGTGTAATTGGTTTTCTAGTCTGTATTGAAGCATAGGCCCTAAATTAAATAAATAAATAATGTATATAGGCCCTATATAGCCTATATGCACATAGATGAGAGTGAACGAATGGTGTTTTTGGCTTCTGAGGACCTCAAAACAAAAAAGTAACATGGTCCCGGGCTTAGGTTACCATAGCTAACCATTATTAGCAAGATGAAGCCATGGCTACTACCGTAATAGCGTAGCTATTCCCTGTAGGGAAATTCGATAAAACTAATTCATACAGTACACTCTCGTTCATCGGACTCGGCGACATCGGAACTCCGCTTCATCGGAACTGAAAATCTGGATATTATTATTTTTTTTCCTTTAGAAATAAATAATTTTCCCGTTTTAGCGCCTTCAATTTCCATTCATTCTATCCGCACAACAGTGAAGTATCACATTTTGCATCAAATGTCATCAGGCGTTTTCCATAATCTGTACCCGTCGATGTGATTTACGAGGCCGTGGAGTATTCGCACAAAATAGAAAGAGGTAGGGGGCAGGAAGTGAACATCCGGTTCGACCGCTTCCCTGTCGAAACTGTCATTCAGTCTCTCGCGTCGCGACTGCACCTGTGTTACGTGGAAGTCAGTTGTCTGCTGGAATATGAGTGGAATATGAATTTGGAATATGAGAATAAAGATTTTGGATCTTTATTTACTGCATTGTTTTTATTCCTATAGGTTCATTGTTACCATGTTCAAAGTTTGAGTGCCTTATTTTCATAAAATCTCTTGTGTTATCTTAAAACAAGAGTGAATACACAATCACGATAGGTCACCGTAGGGGGCGGAAATGATGACTCATGACGGACTCCGCTTCATCGGAATTTTTTGATATCCGAACCGGCCGTCCGCCACATTAGTTCCGATGAACGAGAGTGTACTGTATCTCTAATCAAGCACAATTAATACTTGTCAAGATAGATGAATACAAATTTACAAATAGTACCAGGGGGACCGAGCTTATGCTCGGTAAAGTTATTACTTTCGTTTCTCACACAAAGCTCGTTCTTTTTAATAATGCTCATACGCCCTTTTTCTTTTTAAGACGAGCTCGTTCGCTTCGCTCACTCGCCAGGCTGAAAGATGCTCTGGTAAGTTATAGTTTTCCTAAACCACAGGTTAAAGATGTAACACATTGGTTTATATCTACAGTTATCAGCTGATTTTTGTTCAATTTAAAAATTTCCATAGAGATAACACGGGATCTTTGAAGTGCTCTAGCGCGAAAACCTGATTTTTCCAAGACATGGGACCAGCTCCAATCAATTTCTGGTGGCCAAAGCCCCCATATTCAATAAAAAAATAAAAAATCCTTAGAGCGAAAATAAACTTTGCCCGTACAAACAGAGCTTGTTTTATTGTATAAGATAACATATAGGTATTCATACCTCAATATATTTGTTGATGTGATAGTTTTCATCAAGTAGTTTTAAGTGCTAAATCAAAATTTGAACCAACGAAGTTTTGCCACTACAACTATTATAATTTCCTTACCAGTTGGAACATTAAAAGCCCTAGTAATAAATTCTAAAATATTATAAGTGAAATTTAAACTGCAGTCTTAGGATAGTGAATATGACAATTAATACTTTCACTTTGTAGAAAAGAACTACTAGTAGGCCTATGTTAAGTTATAAACACTAGTATAAGTTAACTAGGCTAGTAGGATTTGTTACATTATTTAAAAAAAAAATCCTTACCTCAGAGAAATTTATTAATTGTTCTTGTCATTAATGAACCTTTATTAAACAATTTATACTCAATGTAGTCTATTTAAACAAGCATGTATAAAACGCAAGACACATTAACCAAACAAAAGTAGTAAACGTCAACTCCACCTGTTTACAAGTAGTTGGAATAGGAATAACTTTTACTATCAGCCATCAGCTGACTAAATTAACTGATTTTTTTGTCTTTAATTTTATATTTGCAACTGTACAAAAAGATACAACGAGCAAATTTGCTAATAACATAAAAAGAACAATAACATGAAACATAAAACATGAAAGAGTAGGCTCAGAAGTCTTCCTCCTTATTATTGCAGATGTTAGGGGTAGTCCTCTTCAATATTAGGGATTCAAACTAGAAAGTCCCGACTCCAATTCCGTTTCAGCCTTCTTCGACGGATGCCTGGCAATGTTAACCCTTTCAGTCCCATGTACAGATAGAGTTATAGAAAATTTTTTTTCTTTTGTAATACTCATATTTATACCTAAAATAAGTAGTATTTGCTTAGTATGCATTTTTTAGACATCCAATTAAGATAAAAAAAATTGTGCACAAATGAGGACAAAATTATTCAAAGTCCTAGGTTTAAATTAACAGAAAATTAATAACCTGTTGTATTTTTTTGTAATTTGTATAAAAACACATAAAAAATTAGAAAATACAATAGTGTATTACATTACAATTACCCCCATTTGCTTATCGGAGATGGTATGTTCAGAGAAAGTTCCGTTCTTTTGTAGGAAAAAAGATATATCTGACATTTTCACACCGTATTTATGATTTACCCGTACATTTTGGCACTTTGCACCTTAGAGCTAACATACTTATACCTAAATTAAGTAGTATATGCTTGGTTTTTTCCTAAAAGTCAAATTAAGAAAAAAACAAAACTGTCCTCAATTGATGACAAACCGATTCAAAGGACTAGGAGCAAAAAAATATCATAAGATACTGTTTATTTTTTAATTTGTCGAAGAAAACGTTGTTACCGCCTTTTCAGGAAGTTTGTATGCAACCTAAATATTTATTATTACACCCTTCCTTAATTTTTCCACAATTGTAAATTGAAGTTTGAGGTCTGGTACACCGTTCAGTTTATTTGTCCTCAAATGTTGACAACAAAACATTGAGGTTATGTTAGTAATTTTTTCCTTTTAATCTAATTGTCCTCATTTGATGACATGATTTTTCTCTTCCAAATATTACAACATATAAATCTGTATAAGACAAGATATTTGTATATTTAGAATCTGTGACCTCTATATATTTAATATACAAACTGTTAAGCCTAAATTTTAAGCCAATCTGTTTCAAATATACAAGTAAAAATGGTCTTACCATGGCAAGTGCAGCTGTGGTCTGACATGCTCCTTTTTTACCTGTTGAATATATCAGGTTTGCCACTCTAAAACCCCTGAGTAACTAAATTTCCCTAGAAAATATGTCAACGAATGGGGACAACTGCATTGAAAGGTAGGAATATATGAACAACAAGTTTTAAATAATTGTTGAAATGTGCGTCCTCAATTGAGGACACAGGGACTGAAAGGGTTAAGGTGAAAAGGTCTTGTATCAGGGGATTCTCATGTCCATCAAGTTTGAGGAAAAATTAAAAAAAAACATGTTGAAAAAAGATGATGTAGTGAATGAACAATACATGTATTGTTTTGTTTTATACAATAGGAAGCTGGAAAAATGGCAGAATTTGCTTTTCAAGGGAACAGGCGTTGAGCCGGTTGAGCTCAGGCGAAAGCCGAGAAGACGAACAAATTCCTCAGGATCAAGGAAGGCCTTTCAACATCAGAATTCAGCGAATCGGTTAAGTTGATCACCAATTCCATTTATTTCATTTTATTTTGTGCTTATCTACGCCAATGGCATTTTGTAACGTTTTGACGGGGAACGGTCCAAACCCCAGTCATGTTACTATCTAACATCGACCAGTTGTTAGAAAGCATCATTAATTAATAGCCCAATGACAAATGGCTACTGGGTCCGGAATGTCCGGAATCGAACCTTAAAAAAGCTACTAACTTTTCTCATGATCGAACCGGCAACCTTTGGATTCAAAGGCGAGCACTATCACCACTCAGCTACCCAGCCAGTTGTTGCGAGAGCAGTTCGGTTGGTAGGTCGAGAGACGGATTCCAGTACCGCAGATGTAGCACTGAGACAAACCCAATAACATCCGAGACCGTCCCTCACATCTTGGGCAAGCCCCAATGAAATTAGTATTAATGGTAACGTAAATGTTAGTAGTATTGAGTTGTCAAACATTTCTGACTTTGTTGATAGTTTTAAGTTAGGTAGGCCTAGTAAGCCTAATGAACTTGTGACAAATCCTTAGCCAACCGAATGGGTATAAGAGGACGGACCGCAACCTAGTTAGCTTAAATGACGCAATTATGCCCTGACTGCAGCTGGGCACGATCAAGTCAAAAACCTTTTACCATTCCGCCATGACAACTACTGAATAAGTGGAGCTCTAGTAATTAAAATTAAAGTGAAGCTGAAGAAAACTGACAGGTCTCATACCAAGAGCTGGTCAATCGAGACGACGTGGGATGTATGTAAGTATACTTTCAAAGACTGGTCTCTGTGAAAAACCTTTAAACGAGAACTTTAAAAATGGAAATTCTGGTTCGGTCGCTCATTTGCATCAGGATGATGTTACTTGCGGCTGTGAAGCCAAATGGCCGTGATAGGCCTACTGGGAGTAAGCTGTACTTCTTCTCAGACAGCCAAGGAAGAACCTGTGGTTTGAATCTATATTCAAGACTTAGTCCTTATATGGTAGTTTCTGCTGAAGTACACCCTGGGGCCCGCTCTCGTATATTCTGGGGAAGGCAGCTCCGCTGGGAAGGACGACTGGTTTTTTCTGTTGGGCGGCACCAACGATGTGGGCAAGGGTGGACTGACCCGACTCAAGTCTGCGCTTGGTGAGGCTGCGACTTCGCTAGTGGACAGAAATGTAGTCATATTGGAGACTCCATACAGACATGACAACCCTAATTTAAATCATGTAGTGGACAGTCAAAATAGGCTAGTTAAGAGCTTTTGTTTGGAGAATAAGTTTGCTTTTATTGCAATCAATAGCCTTTTGTGTAGATCGTCTTTCACGAGACATGGGTTACACCTTAATTTAGATGGTAAGAAAATTATTTGTGCTCTAATCGAAACCTATCTTAGACATTGTAAGGGCTCTCCTATCGCAGGACCTAGGACTCATCATCTTTTAGACATAGGAACGGGGTGTCACAAACGCCACGTAAGGAAAACTCGCCTCACAAAAGACAGTAAAGTTTCAAACTCTGAAGTAAAAGTTATTCGTCTAAATACTTACTGTGTTGCTAAGAAAAAAGACTCATTGGAAATATTTTTTTTATGATTTAATACCTGACTTTATATTAATTTCTGAGCTAGGCCTAAAAAATAGTAACATTAAAAGTTTTGTCTGAAGGGGTATTTGTGTTTAACGTCTTACTGTCGAGAATCTTCAACTAAGGGAGGAGTTGGTATTTTTAGAAAAATTAATAGTCCTGTTGTAGTTTGTAAAATCTCTGGTATTGGCAACCAGTTCTTAATTGATTTTGACTTTGAGGCCACTGACATTGTAATTAATTTAGATAATAAGAAAACAGTTCTCTCTGTCATTTATAGAAGCCCAAATGGGGATTTTACAATTTTTTGGACACTTTCGATGACTACTTGGGAAAATCTTAATAGCATAGGCCTGAGTGATAGAATCTTGATTGGTGGCGATTTTAACGTTACCTTTCTTGAAGTTTATCCGAATACTGAACAGATTGAAAACTTATGCATTAGTCATGATCTAGATAGTGATTGACCAACCAACTAGAATTACGGAAACTAGCTCTAAATGTATTGATAATTTTATTACTAGCTGTCCTTTAGTAACGGTCTCAGTGATCGAACCCCATATATCTCGGTTCACACCGCTCAGCTGATTGTACTTCCCACTCTTTACAAAGACAGTAAATCTTTGCCTAGTGCCTTTAGAATGTCAATTAAGAATTCTAACCCGAATGAACTAAAAATCGGCCAGATCCGATTTTATTCAAAGAAGCATCCGCAATGCGAACAATGCCTCTACGGAATCCTAGAAAATTATCAATGAGAGTAGAGGGAAACTTGCCGTTGATTTGGATGGTGACATTCAAATTTCAATCAATGGTGTAACTTCTCAAAACCCCTTTGAAATAGTCAACTCAATGAAAGAATTATTTTCTAATGTCCCCAAACAGCTCTCACTTAATCATGACCCAACACGGTTTGTCAGGTTTTCCTATTAGAACCCATTCAACTTTTACGGAGTTTAAGGAGATCAATGTCTCTCAGGTTGTCTCTATAATCTCAAACTTCAAATCTAAATCATCATGTGGTCTGGACGGTATATCCATGAAAGTGATTTTGTGTAGAGGAGCTTGCCCCTTTGCTTACTCATCTCATTAACACATCTCTCAGGTCGGGTATTTCCCCCAAAATCTTCAAAACAGCAAAAATAAAACCAGTCTTCAAAAAAGGTGACAAACAATTAAGACATCTCTAACTATAGGCCAATAGCCCTTCTTTCTTCAGTTTCTAAAATTCTTGAGAAGGTCATCGAAGCAATTCAAGTCTATGACTACATTGAATCTAACAATCTCTTCTTTGAGAAACAGTTCGGATTCAGGCCCACAAAATCAAAGAAACTGGCTTTGACTACTTTCATCAAAGATTCTCTCGGATCTTTAGACGGGGGCTGCAGCATCCTCGGATGCTTTGCGGTCCTGTCCAAGGCTTTCGACTGTGTGGATTTGCCGATTCTCATTGAGAAACTGGCAGCCCTAGGAATAACTGGGACTCCCTTGTCCTGGTTTTCTTTATACCTTTCTGATCGCAAACAGGTAACTGAAATCTCAGCTTCAGGTGTAAATGGCACCAAAACTTCCTACACTTCTGAGGTTCAAAATATCAACTGTGGAGTGCCGCAAGGCTCCATCATTGGACCCCTTTTGTTTATAATCTATATTAATGACATTTCTGACTACGTCCCCGGGGATAGTGTGGTCACATACGCAGATGACACTACCCTCTTCGTACAGCACATCCCCAGGGATATTGAACAACTTGAAATCTCTGCCCTCCTTCAGATTAACCAACTCGCTCAGTATTTCTCAGATTGCAAACTTGCCCTCAACACAGAGAAAACAAACACCATCTTCATTCAAACCAGGCAAAGACAAAACTCAAGAGTAAACTCCACCCATTGTGTCCTCATTTGAGACCATCAGTTGGAACTCTCCTCAACAACCAAATTCTTGCGTGTTGAACTTGAACTGGATTCTAATCTTTCCTGGAATGCTCATGTCTCACTTCTCTGCAGCAGGATTTCCGCGGGTTTGTTCGTGTTGAGGTACATGTCGCGTCTTGACTGCATAAATCCCTTTAAGTTGGTATATTACAGAATCATAGAATCACATATTAGTTATTCAATAATTCTCTGGGAAATGTCCTCCAAAATTAACATTGAAAACATTTTCAAGCTCCAAAAGCGAGCAATTCGGCTAATGTGTAAACTTAAACCCAGAGATCACTGCTCTGATTCTTTCAAGAGTTTATGCATAATGACCATTCCAAGCCTGTACATCTATGAGACAGAAATGTATGCCAAGTGGCATGACCAAATGTTTGTCCCTCCAACACATTGTTATAACACTAGAAATAGAAATGTAAGAACTGCTGTAATGCACAATTTAAAACATTTTGAATCCAAACCAGGTTATGCTGGGGCAAAATTTTTCCAAAAACTGCCAGTTGAACTCAAATCAGTTGAGAATAAAAACAACTTTAGGCGTAGGCTCAAATCTTTCCTCGTTGAAAGATGTCTTTATAAGATCGAGGACTTTTGATTTCTAGTTTTTTATTCTAACGAATTCATAAATTTTTCCTTGGCATTCTCTTTTCCCATCCTTTAAAACTTGACTGGTCTCACGCCACTACGTGGTCAATCGGGACTACTCTCCAGAAGTAAGTAAGTAAATTCGAATTTGTTGAACTCTTACGGAACAAAAGACACCACTGGATTCGACGCACACTGGCTGATGCCCTGAGAGTACAGGCCACTCAGTACAGGGGCTTGAAGTCTTTGATGAAGTACACTGTTTAGAGGAAGACGGGTCGCATCGTCGTGCTGATATTTTGGCCTTCGACAAAATTAACTAGAAAGGGGGTGGTTCTTGATCCTACCGTTCGGTTCGAAGACAAGGCGGATCAACCCGAGATAGTCCATCAAGAAAATCATCACTATTTGTAATCCGATGAAGGATCAGAAACATCACCAGTGAAGATACGGCCCTGGTTGCATATCACGCCCTCTTTGCCTCACATCTCCGTTATGGAATCGTTGCATGGGGATCTACAGCTCAAAAGAATCTTGAAAGAGTCCTTGTAATACAGAAGAAAGCAGTCAGAACAATATTCAGGAAAACTTCTATGGAACACTGTAAACCACTTTTTAATCGTCACAAAATCCTAACCGTCATTTCACTGTATATCCTAGAATCCATAATCCTTGCAAAGAAATCCAGCCCAATCCTTAGATCAAATCAACATAACCATAATACCCGAAACAAAAGCAACATAGACCTCCCACAACACAGATTACAAAAATTCAGTAACACACCACAGTACTCAGGATTTATTTATTTATTTATTTGAGACACCTACATACAATCGTATGTCTTTTAAGGTGTAACATAGGCCTACATTAAATAATCTAACTAAAAAACACTACAGTATAGGAATTTCACATTCAGTTAATTCTTCTTGCTTCATTTCACTTTCATAATTTAATCTTCTTTTCTAAAATACTCTTCTAAGGAATAAAGTGATTTTGAAATAAGATATTCTTTCAGCTTTCTGTAAAAACTCTTATTATTTTGTTCTATTTTTATATGGATTGGTAAATTTTTGATGAATTTTAAACCTATGTAACTTGGAATTTTATTATAGAAATTTAAATTATGGTGATTCGCCGTAGAATACTTATGATTTCTTGTGTAATGATTATGATTTACAGTATTAATTTTGATTAGGTAGTGTTCTTTTGTATATTTAATTGTCTCAAAAATGTATAATCCAAATACAGTCAAAATTTCCATCTCGGCAAAATATTTCTTCACTGATTCTGTATATTTTTAATTTAGCATTATTCTCAAAGCTTTCTTCTGTAGTATAAGAATTTTGTTTAAATTTTGATGAGGTGTGGATCCATAACATGTTATTCCATAGACAATGTGAGATTGAATAAGAGAGAAATATACCATCTTCTTTACTGCCATATTACAATAATTTGATATTCTTTTTAAAGCATGAATTCCAGATCCAATCTTTTTGCTTATGAAATTTATATGTCCATTAAAACTTAAATTCTTGTCAAATAAGTAGACTTAGCAGCGCACCAGCAGAAATTGTGCACTCGACCGGAACGGGTGCGCGTGGGGTGTGCGCCGTGCCGTGACGGAGGGGAGACTTAATTAATTAGCATAATTAACACCATAATTACCATAATTACCAGCATAATTATTGATCGTGTGGACTGTCCATGCCGTTGGTCACGTAGGCCGACTGGAGGGGGGAGTGGAACGCCCCCATGGCCATGAGGGGTGAGAACTCAAGTGTGACGCCCCGGTGCGGCACGCCTCACATTGCGAGCTTGGACGATGGTGAGATCGCTCTTTCATATTTGTGAAATTGTAGTATTGGACCAAGTTGGGTGTGTTTTTGAATTGCTCCAACTTAACTTACCACCAGTCATTTTAGAACACTTCTTTACTATAAATTGGCGTATCCATTTCGAACGTATTCATAATATTTATGCTAATTCACAAACGGGGCGCAAAGGATTAGTCCCATGTAGCTGTGACGAACACAGATTTATCTATGCTAATTCACAAACGGGGCGCAAAGGATTAGTTTCATGTAGCTGTGTAGATGGGTTTTTATTTTTAAAGGACTATATTAAGTACATGCAAATGAGGTTATCTGATGTAATTCGTATTTCTTTACCATTGCGATCATTGTCATGCCGTTTTCCTTCGAAATTTTGTGAATTTGGTGTTAAATCACGAGTGAACGAACTTTTACCCTTAGAAATCCCTGAAGGGGTACAAACCATGATGGTTTGAAACCCTCTCGTGCCGTTTGTCACGTAGGCTCACGAACTCAAGTGTGACGCCCCGGTGCGGCACGCCTCACATTGCGAGCTTGGACGATGGTGAGATCGCTCTTTCAAATTTGCGCGGATAAAATTTTCAATGAATACATATACTGTGTTCATGATTTACAACAATTAAATTTACCTCCGTTGCTCCTTGATTATTTTGCGGAAAGAGAATGGAATTGGTGGGACCGTAATATTGTTTCAAAAACTGAAGATGAACCACTATTAGACTCGTGTGTTATACCCTTTGGTTATACACTTGAAGAATTTAAAAAAATATTCAAAACATCCACTCCATGCCATTCAATCGAAAGACCACGTAGGCCGTTGGCGCCGAGGCCTGGAGGGGGGAGTGGAACGCCCCCAAGCTCATTGCGAGCCTGACTGTCGAGCGCGTAACACGTGTACCGCTTTATAATAATGGATAGTTCCACTAAACCTATCGAGGTACTCGGCGAGGAGCAAACCTATGTAAAAAAATTCAGACTCTATGGGCTTAAAACGGTTTTTAAATTTTCTAACCCTCCTCCCGAAACAAATGAAATTGATTGGCTCAGACAAGGTTTTGCCCAAATCGTCAGTGATATGAAGAAACAGTCTCACGAAAATGATATGCTTGGTTTTACACTGCAAAGTCTAAATTTAAAATCTAAAGATCCGGGGTACGTAGCTTTTCGGCCTTTCAATGAAATTAAAGAAGACATTTTATGGGAAATTTTTGGGGGTATTGTACAAAGTAATTCAGAGTCTATCAAGTCGACAGACACTTTTAAGGTTGAATGTACCCGAGTTAATCTCCCTGTAGGGTCTGGGGCACGTAGGAGACCAGGGCTGTACAATAGTTTTAATGAAGAGTGTAGGGCTAGGAATGGGATTGTAGTTATTAATAATAAAGATAACCTGTGCCTTCCCCGAGCTTTGGTTGTGGCTGTTGCTAAAGTAACAAATGATCCTCTGTTTAAGGCTATTAGACAAGACGACAGAAAACGTCAGACAATTAGAGCACAAGAACTTTTGCGTAGAGCTAGGGTGAACATCCCTAATGATGGAGGCGCCGGAATACCGGAACTTGAGAAATTCCAAGATTGTCTCAAGGACTTTAAAATTACCGTGTACGATTACAATTCTAAAGGCCGGAATGTTTACTACGAAGGACACGCCCCGGACGCAAAATTGAAAATTAATTTGCTATTTCACAATGGCCACTATAATGTAATTACTAGTCTCACTGCTGCTTTTGCTTGTAATTATTTTTGCGAAGCGTGTCATGTCCCCTATGACCATAAAGCGCGTCACCGTTGCTCCAATACTTGTCCGGCATGTTTAACAATTTCCCCACCGTGTATAAAAGAGAACGATGGAATAACGTGTTCACAATGTAATATGACCCTTAAAAACCAGACATGTTTTATTGCTCACCAGGTTGATCGGTGTAAATTAGTAAAGAAATGTACCTCTTGTGAAAAACTCGTAATGCTCAACGAAAGAACTAAACCCCATAAATGCGGAGAGATCTATTGCAAACCTTGCGATTCATTTCAAGACCCTAATCACCAGTGCTTTATGCGTGTTGATAAAAAAAAACCTAAAGATCGCGATTTTTTGTTTATTTTCTTTGATTTTGAGACCCGGCAAGACGAGTCTTTACATTCTGACCCGGAGAAAAAATTGCATAAAGTAAACTTGTGCGTGTCCCAACAATTTTGCCGTCAGTGTATAGCCGCGGGTTCTTGTATGGCGTGTAAAAGTCGTACAAAGATTTTCAAAGAAGAAGATCCGGTAAAACAGTTTATGGACTATGTCATGCAAGTTAGGAAAAGTTTCAAAAACGTATGTGTGATTGCCCATAATGGCCAAGGCTTTGATTTTCAGTTTATTCTAAAGTATACATTGGAAGAAACTAAATTCACGCCTGAACTTATAATGAGGGGGACAAAGGTTATTCTTATGGAAATGGATAATGTTAGATTTGTGGGTTCACTGAGCTATTTCCCCATGCCTCTAGCTGCACTCCCCAAAGCCTTTGATCTGCCTCCAGAAAGGAAAAAAGGCTCCTTTCCGCATCTCTTTAACACGGTTGCGAATCAAAATTATGTAGGCCCGATGCCCGCCAAAGAGTTTTATTGTCCGGACTCTATGTTTGAAAAATCCCATGATGACTTTGAAAAATGGTATAACGAACTAGTAAACAGTGACTATGAGTTTGATTTTCAAAAGGAATTACTAGAGTACTGCATATCGGACGTGGAGATCTTGGCGCAGGCTTGTTTAAAATTCCGATCCTTGCTTCTCGAACAGTGTAACGTAGACCCATTTCTCGAGTCAGTAACAATAGCTAGCGCGTGTAACTTGGCTTTTCGGCGTAATTTTCTCAAACCAGATACAATCGGTTTAATCCCAAAGGGCGGCTACCGGCTAACTGATAATCAGTCGGCAGTTGCCCTTCAGTGGTTATCTTGGGAAGAGGAAAAACGAAATGTTAGGATCAAACATGCCGGTCGTGGCAAAGAAGTCAAAATTAACGGTATGAAAATTGATGGTTTTGACGAAGAACGAAAGTAGTGCAAAATTGGGGATGCTGGCCCAGTTCAAGGTCACCTAAGGGATGACGTCATCGAGGTCAATGACCTCACCGATGACGTCATCGATGACGTCATCGATGACGCAATCGATGACGTCATCACGAATGACGTCACTTCCATGACGTCACACCCATGACGTCACAAAAATGACGTGCTGATGACGTCATCACCCCTTACGTCACCAAAATGACGTCACCGACGCCACTAAGGTCAAGGTCACGCCGAAACTTAAAATTTTTTGGCACTTTTGCCGTTTCTCGCACTACGCTCCGAGTTTCAGTCACAGTACCCGTGACCTTGACGACTTGGAGCGAATTTGTGACGAGAAACGGCAAAAGTGCCAAGTTAAAGTAGAGTTTGCGACATGACCCTGCCTAAATGGACAATCCCTCAGGTGACCTTGAACTAGCACAACACCCCCAATTTCATATTACTGTGACCTTGAAAACCTAACAACGGAGCGCCGACACCGATGCGCACCCCACGACAGCCACCGAGTGACTGACTGTCAGGCTCTGTGTACTCTAGGTATATGGGGAAGTAGAGGGGGAAATCTCAAGGTCATCCAAATGGAGTTTTAAAAAAGTTAAAGAGTAGAAAGACTACTCTTGTGCTTCCTGGGCGACTTCATCAATTTCTAACGGATCTGTAAACCAATCCGATCTGTAGCGGCAGGAGTCCAGAAAACAGGTGCACCACCCATCAGGTTGTCCATAGCACTTCCGGCAATTGGTAAGATTCGAGAAGTGAAATTTAACACACCGCTGCGGACAACAAGTTTAAAAGTATTTGGACTTGTAAATTTTGAAAGTCTGTAGTACTGGTGGTGGCAGCTGTTGATTCTTGCATCTACACCTGCAACATCCGAAGCATTCACATTGCTGGCAGGCCAACCCGTCCACTTGCCATCATGGTAGTAGGAAACACTTGTCCTCGCAGCAATAGGTTGTCCCTGTCTCTGCCTCCCAAAGCTTCTTTGCACAATGGATGACGCCTGGCTCCTCCAAACACTTATGCTCGCAACATGAGACACGCTTAGTTTCCATACTTGATGTTGCTTCGGCGAGGGAGCAAGATGAAGTGATGCCGTGGTCAGTGGGAATGGAGCTTATATAAACTAAGGTGAGTGGAGGGGGGAAAGGTCAAGGCCATCCAAACGGAGTTTTAAAAAAAGTCAAAGAGTAGAAAGACTACTCTTGCGAGTCTATAGCGATTTCATTGATAGTGAGTGCTTCGGTATGCCAAGTTGATCTGTACTGACACGCCCCTAAATAATGTTTGCAAAAACCTGCAAAATGATTGTTGCACATTTTGCAGCCAGTTAGCTGTTTCAGATTAAATTCAATGCAACGTTCAGGGCAACAAGTGTACTTATGCCCTCTCATCTGGTACACATGGAATGTCTTCAACTCCGGTTTTGGCTTCTTCCAAGACTTGCACTTACACATGCACTGACCAAAAGCTTCACATTTTCTACATGCCAGACCATCCACAACATCAATGTCATTTGGCCATGAAAAACATTTCCGTTCGCAACAGTAATTGAGTTAACTCTCCATGTTGCTGCGGTGAAGGTGCACGATGAAATGATGCTGTAGTGAGTGAGAGTGCACCTTAAATAAACTCAGTGGAGGGGGAAAGGTCAAGGCCATTCAAACTGAGTTTTAAAAAAGATGACTAGTCATCCTCCTCCTCCTCCTCCTCGTCCGTCGTACTTGGAGAGCTGTCAGACGAAGAGCCCCGCGCAGGTGCTCCCCAGATGAAAAACATATCACTTTTAAAACGAAGACCAGGATCTTGCATCATCAACTCCTTTAATTTATCACATACTAAGTCGACCTTGTGTAAGGTGTCAACAATAAGCTTCCAATTTGTTGGCTCAATATAACTTGTAGTTGAGTCCGCCTCGCTGCTAACCACATCCTCCGGCCGTATTGGAGTGTAAAGATGTGTAAAATTCCTTGGCTGAAGCTGAGGCTCAGGCTGGCTGGAAGTGCAAGGTTGAGTGTGGACCCCTGTCGCATCGAAATCCATAGTCATCCTACATTCAATGTTAGGGTTTTCGTTTAATACGTATACCAATTTTTCATGCAACATATCCACTTCCGCTGAATCTTGCAGATGAACATTCCACGAAAATGGCCATTCTTCATCCGTAGTTGAGTCAACTCGAGAAAGAGTGCTGTCCGCCATGATAGCTAAGCAAGGAATGAGGTTAGCTACAGACTGTGGTAACAGTATTGAAAAGTAGAGGGGGTAAACCAAAAGTATGTGGAGGGGGAATCTTCAAGGTCATTCAATTTGGGTTTTAAAAAAAAGGAAATAGTGGAGGGGGAATTTTCAAGGTCATCCAATTCAGGTTTTAAAAAAAGGAATGAAGGTTACTCCTCTTCAGCCTCGTCATCCACGTTGTCTCCCACATCTTCATCAACCTCGTCCCCCACATCTTTATCAACGTCAGACTCACCGTAAGGGTAGACTGGTGACATAGGCGAATATTGTGGAGAGTGTTGACCGTTGTTGTCGTCCCCTTGCATTCTAACTTGGGACCAATCATAGTGTAAATTCATTTGAATTATCATCCCAGGGTTGTCCCGCAGTATTTCTTTCATCCGTTCACAAATGGTTTCCAAATAGTGAACACTGTCGATGGAAAGTGTCCAACCTGTACTCGTTTCAACATCAGTAGTTGAGTCAGCTTGGCTGATGGTGTTGTCTGCCATGGTTGCTTGTCGGACAAGGAATGACGGTTAATGTGATGCTCATGCAGGAACATGGCGAAGTGGTGGGAGGCTTGGTGGAGTAGTGAGGGAAGGCATGGTGGAGTAGTGGGGGAAGTTTCAAGGTCATCCAAACGGAGTTTTAAAAAAAAGGAAAACTTACAAAGTAACATTGAAACCTTCCAATTGATGGTGGTGGGCGTTTTCTTCCGCAACCTTGCCGACACATGTGACTATGCCATACAGTATGAAAAGTACAACCATAATAAGGCCGAACAATAAAAGATAGCCGTTGACTATCATGATATTTTCTGAGTGGATCTGCTTTCTTCTTATCACCCTCTCCTGCATCCTCTTCTCCAACTCGTGGACGAAGTCACAACATGCGTGAGGACATCTTTCATCTGTTGGTAGGTTTGCCATTGTTGATGTTGTCAGTGTGGCTGTTGAAGATGGAATGAGGTTTCCAATTGCGATGTGCCATGTACACCAATAGTCAAGTGGTGGGGGTAGCAAAACAGTGGAGGGGGAAGTTTCAAGGTCATCCAAATTGTGTTTTAAAAAAAACCTATCTTGTTACTGAGCTCATATGTCAGTAACAAGATAGGTGTTTTTGCTCTTTTAGTTCTTTAATATAATGAAGAAATAAACATATTCTACAATGGTTAGGACAAGAAATACAACTGCTAGTCAGCTGAAGTAGTCCAAGTTGTCTGGCTCGGTCTTCATGGACGCCGGTGAGGAAGCCGTCGAGGAGTGTCCAGGCTCTTCCTTTGGCTGCCGGGTGTTCCGTATGTTGCAAGCGTAAACTTGCACGTTTATACGGTAGCCTCGTGCCACCATCAGCTGCAACTCCTTGTACAAGTCGTTTAGCTCCTGCTGAGTCTTGATGCTCACCTCCTCGTAACTTGCGCAACTGACGTTCAGAGACATCCTGATGTTGCTAGGTTGGCTGCTGGAGTAGAAATGAAGCCGAGGCACAGCGCTTGTAGGTATATGAAATAGTGGTGGGGGTAAAAGTGGTGGGGGTATGGAAGATCCAATTAAACAGTTCTAAACTTTTTCCATCGATACAATGGGATGGAACAAATAGCGCAGGTGTCCTTGTAATTTTCAAATCTAAACAGCGGTGCTAGAAATCCGAACTGTTTTATACCGCCATCCTGTACGAATCGGCGAAGGTCTCCGACGGCAGCATCGCCACAAGGCCTACAAAACTTTTCCCCATCGTGGAACTTATACCAGGAGTATTCAGAATACCCTCTATTCTCTCTCTTGTACTCTCTGATATCCTGCTTTATTGTTATAGGGATATTATCTTGTAAAGCCGTCTGAAGTAAAGATGCGTGAGTTATAACTCGTTGTAAGCAAAGCTCGTACAAGGTGCTCATCGTTTGCTAGTTGGCAACAGACTGACCGTTTTTAGCATCCAAGCAGGCTCGAATTCTAGCGCGGTAGTGGGGGTAATTGTGAAATGCAAAGGTCAAAGGTCAAGGTCACCCGTTCTTTTTTGTCTTTTATAATTTATTTATTTATAAAACATTACAATAACATATGTACAACATTAGAACTTAAATCTAACACTGCTGCTTGTCGGCGATGTGGATGGTCAACTCTGTAGAATTGCTATCCGTGCAACCGTGGGACACCAGGTATAGACACCCGGGTTGAATAGAGCGAAGATCCTCGTTTTGTAGAAGATGGACGAATCTCTTGGGCAGGTACACCTGGAACTTTGGTTCATCCCCCGGAGTAAACGGCGCCTCGCTGAGACTGCAGCAGATGGCCTCCCCAACTGTAGTCTCCATCTTCTTCATAGCATGGATTATGTAGTGCTTTTCGTCTTTTAGTTCAGAGCACTTCTTCACAGGTAATATTGTTGACTTGGAGTGAGCATTGAACTGCTCGACCAAAGTCTGAAGGAACTGGTGAGATGCCATGGTCAGGTTACAGATCGTCTTCTTGCTCGGAGATGTTGTCGTCTCGGAATCTCGAGTAATACTCATGCCAGGTCCCGGTCTGCTCCTCACTTATATACTCTCCGTTGCCCCCACCACTCCCCACTTCCCCACTTTGAAGGTAAGAGGCGAGTTTATAGGCATTTTTCAAAGCGCAATGTCTATCTTTATCATGTTCTGGGCTTTTTGTACAAATACATATCGTTTCCAGCATGTATTGATAATTCTTATCCAATTCCACATCATTAACCGGAACATGAGTAAATCCTTCGATCCATCTTTTCTTTTCCAGCCCCTTTGTGTAAATATTGGTAAACTTGTCTGAAAAGTGATGCATAATGTGATACAAGTCCGTGTAACTTGTAAAACCATCATACCAATCGATATGATGGAAGTGTTTTGAAATCCATCTGTTGGTAGTAGCGGCTTTACTAGTTAAAGATGAATAAGAACATGGTGGTTTAAATAAAAACGAATAAGGAACACTTGTATTCATGTCCAAAAACACAAGTTCTTTTATAATGAATCTATCATCATTACCACGAAACGCTTGAAACTCAATAATACCAGGCTTGGACTTTACTTGTTCTTCTTCTTCTCCCTTGTCCATTTTGAAGGTCACACGTCTGCTCATTATGAAGTCAGGAGGTCAACTGATTTCCACACCACGGTAGGTACTACTTTTATACCAGGCCGTACAGTTGTTGGCGCGTTGGTGTATATTTAACGTGGGCACCGTCCCCAATAGGCCTAACCCCACAAAATGTTGGTTATTGTTTTAAAAACTAACCATTGTCATTTAAGTTTCCATCTTTATATTTTCCTTGTTTTCGTTTTCATCACTAACACTTGATTCTTCTCCTCCATCTTCTACTTCTTCCTGTTTTACTGATTTCTTATGTAGTTGAGCGTACTTTTCCAATTGTCTCCACATCTGTACTTCATGAGGAACTCTATTAAATATAGAAGTATCCACAGGTCCGTATAATATAGGTGCGTCCGGTTGTTTGTCCAAAGTGTCTTCCAGATAATCTTTAATAATCGAACTTGAAAACACCAGTTGTCTCAAGTATCTTGTTATAGGTTCAGTAGCACAAGTTAAAATGAAAAACTCCTCTCGATTAAGTTGAATTTTGTTATCATGTCTTGTTGTGTCTCTAAACCGCAGCTGATGATCACCACGATGTTTAATAATATCAATTTCCACATTTGAATCCAAAAGTCCTACTCTTGTCTTTCTTCCAAACATGTTACTACTTAAATGGCATTCTAGCAGATGCAAGTGTTTCATAAACGATTCCCAAGCACTGTCCGTAAACAAAATCATTTTGGGTCCATGAGTTAAAATTACAGTAGGGGAATAATCTGTCGATTTCATAACACCGATTAAAACACTTTTGTCCAAACTGGAAGATATTGGGTAAAATATTCGCAAAAATACCTCACTCAATATGTTTGGAGAAATATTATCTTCAATATCCCTTTTTCTCTTTTGTATATTCTTTCTTCTCTTACCTTTTTCTTCAACATTATTACTGGCGTGAAGTTGTCCGCAAACGTTTTGTTCACCTCCTTCCTGGTGACCTTGAAGATCTAAAAACTCAGATATCTCCTTCTCAATATCTACCACATTTTCAGGTGTACCGCTAGGAGAAGCCATATTGAATATGATGCTACCCATACAACAGTAGGCAACAAACTGATGAGGAGCGGCCTGTACGCTCTGCTTTTATACTCGCGGAATGAAACAAAACCGGTTTTTACAGTACATTTTTAACAATTCCAGTTAGAGGTGTGTACGTTACAATTTTATCATGTAGAATTAAACAGTATGCAGTTGTATTTGCAGGTATAGCTGCAGTAAACTCCATTTCAATCTTTATGTCAACACTTGATGATTTTACTGATTCATTTTGTTTAGAACAATCAATTACAACTATTGTGTAACCATCTAAGTATTCTTCTGTTGATAGTAAAGGTGTATTCGTTTTACCGTAATATGAATTTTGGAATCTCGCATACATATCGTATAATATACTGTACTTTTTATTAGCGAATGACACATTCAAATTGTCATAAGGGAAAAATTGTGAATTCAAATAAACTTTAATATTTTTTAAGTTGCAATGATCAAATTTGCCTGCATGTTTTGTGATGCTGTCTCTCCTACCTGTTTGTAAACCAAATATAATATACCTGGCTCGTTCTACGTAATTAGATGTTTTAACAGTCCAAGTGTGACGATCCGTAGCTGGCAAGCTTGGATGTTCATGGAATTCCCAACTTCTAAAAGGAATTACAATATCACGATCAGCTTTTAACTTCCTTAATAGTAGCATTCTATGCTCGTCAGCTAATTTAACATGTGGAACACTCCATACAATTTTTTCTAATGTTAATTTCCATTCTAAAGTTGCATCTGTTGTACCATCTGGAGCTTTAATAATGTCTTTATCGTTAGAAGATCTCAATAAAACTAATTCTTGTTTAACATTTAATATTATTTTTCTATAGTCTTCAGCAAATCCAAGCAACAAACGTAATGGGATATGACAATCAAAATATCCATTTGTATTTGGAGTGATTGTGTCATGTTCAGGTAAAACCCATCCGGCAGGTTGAAGTAAATTGGTTTCATTAGGTGATATAGATGTTATCCCTTTTAAAGTTGTTGTAATACCTTAGTCCAGTCAATGAATGGTCAAATATAGGGAGTAGACGACATGGCAGGAGGTATGGATTTTTATGTGATAAATGTATTTGGGGTGATTATAGGATGTACATACTAAAAGTCCCCGCATTTTCGCGTGGAGCTTCAGCGGCAAGAGGGTCGGAAAGGTACAATTTTACATATTTTACCCGATATCTCAAAAACTAAAAATCACAGCAAAAATATGTAAATTACAAAAAGAATCCTCATAAAATTTCCTACAAGTTTGTCATTTACTATTTTGTTCTATCTATTTTAGTTTCTGAGATATAATTTCATAAATAGTCAAAATTAATTTATAAAAAAGGTTAATTTTTTAGTTTTTTGTAAATATCTTAAAAACCATATATTATAGAAGAAAAATGTAAATTACAAAAAGAAAACTAATCAAATTTCCTACATTTTTGCAATTTGTCATTAGTTTCTTACTCTTTTACTTTTTGAGATACATACCTATGAATATACGGCATCTTTTGCAAGAAATTTATATTGTCATAGTTTTTCCTCAATAACTTGAAAACCATACACCGCAACAGAAAAGTGTAAATAACTAATTGAAAGACAATAAAATTTTCTACAAATTGTACTTTACTCCGTGTTTTTATCATTTATATTCATTTATAAATTTGCTTCCAAATATGCCGGGTGTCCCAGACCACCCGTACAACCCTTTTAAGATCTACAAAAAATTGCAAAGCACACAAAGCAAACTGTGACATTGTAGGCAAACCGGTTGCGTTCTATTCATTGATGATAATTTCAATGTCCAGGGTGTTCTAGAAGTAACCTATCCAGACCGGAAGTCATTAATTTAAAATGCGAACCCCCACTATTTTTGGTTTTTTTGGGTTCTAGACATAATTTTAAGACTACTTTACAATTTTAACGTGTGCTCGTAATCCCAACGGTTTGGGTGATAATGGCGGTCATGGGAGATAACAGGTACCCATGGAGTCAATGTTGATATTCATTAATACTGAAACTTTTCCCTTTACCATAACTGTCCACCAAAAAACTATCTTAGAACCTTATTTTAAATAATATTTCATCGTAAAATAACGATTATCACGTAATTAATTCTTGTTTTCCACAAATTTCAAATAATATCATGGCAGATATTACTTGAAATTTGTGGAAAAATAAAATAACTTATGATAAAACTAATAATTAATGACGCTAAGTTTTTAAGAGAAGAAGCTAAGGCATTTTTATGCTAGGTCTTTTTACTTTAACGAGAAATTTACAGAGATAATGGATGTTAAATTTTGCCCCATGTTATTTTTATGGGGGAAAATCAAACTTCCATCGCCATTATCATTCCAATACATATTCCAATACAGTTTCCTCTACGACTTCCTCTAGAGGACGTCTTCCGTGATGTGCCCATTCTGGGTGGCAACAGCGGTTTTTTAAATCTACTAAATGTCCTCAACAACAATCCAAAGTCAAATTTTGTTAGACTTTCAGTGCATGCTCAACCTGTTCAGAGCCTGGACTAATTACATTTTTACTTTCTCCCCCTATACCATAGTATATGGAGAAAGTATTGTTTTCGTCAAAATTTTCGAATTTGAGTTGTTTGTGGATTTATCCATTTTGGTGCCCCCTGAGTCCAAAAAAGTGGTTTTCAGAGTGATGTCTGTGTGTGTGTGTGTCAGTGTGTCCGTGTGTCCGTGTGTCTGGATGTAAACAGAGCTAGAGAATGCCCCAATGGTCCGATTTTGGTGAAATTTGGTATGTTGGTCCAAACTCACAATAATTCCAGGCGTTTTTTCATTTTTGGAATTTTTTATTTTCAAGGGCTGTTTACCCCCAAAAACCCTCAAAAATCGTCAAAAATCCAAATTTCTCAAAAACGGCTCTAACGATTTTGATTAAAATTTTATGGTTTATTAAACTTAAAATGGTGAATAAAATGACACCACCCGCATCTCCGAGAAAATGCGTGTTCAAAAGTTATGGAGTAAAAAGTGTTTCAAAAATCAATTTTTTGGATTTTCAAAATAGCTGTTGTCTCGAAATAAATTTTACTTATCACCATTAAATCAAGTTCAAAAAACTAAATAATCCAGTATTTTAAATTATTGCTCTACGTCAAGTGGTTGCGGAGAAAATTCAATTTTTCGTTTAGCGGTAAACGCAGTACGTTGTTAAAAGTCACAGACGCGCGTAGGGTCAAACGAGCGCTGCTCAGCTGGTAGCTATGCGACTGAGTCATTAAGACATTAATATTTGATGCTTTTAACACCTTTTTTATATTGTTGGGAGAAAGTATGTGTCAGTTAACTGATACCGTTTATTTAACTTGTATCCATAATCCTAATGGTCTAGGATATAATGATGGTTGAAATTAAGATTCATCCCATAAGAATAACATGGAAAATTTTTCAAATGTATTATCACTGATCCTTTTTTAATGAACAAGCATGCTCCAGCACAAAGTGTCTTAGACCCTATTTTTAAATATTTTTTCATAATTAATTATTAGTGTCATGGATTTATTTATTTTTCCATAAAACTTTCAACATGGTGGAGATTTTTAAAAATGTATGCAAAAGTAACAAAACAACGTGATAATAGACATTTCATGATCATGATATCATTTAAATTAAGTTCAAAGTCATTTTCATGCTTGGACACTGGATAGTTCTGTTTAACTTAAAATAATCAGCAATAATGTATATGAAATTCTTCCCATGATATTCTTATGGGTAAAAAGTTAGGTTTTACCCGCTATTATCTCCTAAACCATTAGGGTTAAGGGTACTAACAAATTGTAAAGTTATCTTAAATTACGTCTAGAATCCAAAAATGCCTTGAAATTAACTAAGTTATTTAGATAAAATTAAATTAATTACCGTAGATTGTATTTAAAATTAACATCTTCCGGTCATAATAGGTTACTTCTGGTACACCCTGTATATTGAAATTAGTGTCAATCGATAGAGCGTAACCGGTTTACCTATAGTGGAACAATTTATTGTGTGAAAAATTCATTTAAATATTGATGGGGGTGTCTGGTATAACTGATACAATATTTCTATCAGTTTGGTAAACATAAAAATACTTTCCTCAACCTAATTCATAGTATAATTGAGTTCAGAACGTTTGTAATTGATTTCTCACGTACAATTTTAGGAATAAGAATGTTTTATGAACAATTATTAATAAGACCAAGAATTATTCATTGGTTACACGTTCTGAGAGTGTGTAAGATTAAAATATGTGCGTTCCTTACAAATATCTTATGTATTTGGAAGCAAATTTATATATGAATATAAATGATAAAAACACGGAGCAAAGTACAATTTGTAGAAAATTTTATTGTCTTTCAATTAGTTATTTACACTTTTCTGCTGCGGTGTATGGTTTTCAAGTTATTGAGGAAAAACTATGACAATATAAATTTCTTGCAAAAGATGCCGTATATTCATAGGTATGTATCTCAAAAAGTAAAAGAGTAAGAAACTAATGACAAATTGCAAAAATGTAGGAAATTTGATTAGTTTTTTTTTTTTGTTATTTACATTTTTCTTCTATAATATATGGTTTTTAAGATATTTACAAAAAACTAAAAAATTAACCTTTTTTATAAATTAATTTTGACTATTTATGAAATTATATCTCAGAAACTAAAATAGATAGAACAAAATAGTAAATGACAAACTTGTAGGAAATTTTATGAGGATTCTTTTTGTAATTTACATATTTTTGCTGTGATTTTTAGTTTTTGAGATATCGGGTAAAATATGTAAAATTGTACCTTTCCTACCCTCTTGCCGCTGAAGCTCCACGCGAAAATGCGGGGACTTTTAGTATGTACATCCTATAATCACCCCAAATACATTTATCACATAAAAATCCATACCTCCTGCCATGTCGTCTACAAACTCTTTATTGACTGGACTACCTACTTTTTTAGTAGAATCAACTGTTACACCTGATATTTCATATCTAATTTCATCAAACAGGAAAGCCATAGGATTATTTATAAATGGAACTGTTGTACCAGCAGTAGTACCGTCCTTTTTAGTAACTTTTCCTTCAATATACAAGTAACTTTCACATGGTAGTGTGTAAATGTCTTGATGTTGGATGGGGATACGAATTTCATCGTTATTGTTTAATTTCGATGAAGTGTAAGGGTTGTGGGTGTGATATTCTTTTTCCCATAGGGTTTCGTCGAATGTTGGACCCTGCGCTATATCCAGTATATCCATAATCGGTTAATTTTAATCCAATTCTCTCTAAGAAACGAATGTTCTCGCGTGTTAACTCCTCCACAGCTGAAGAGCTACTAATGCGGTTTCCCGTAGGTTGTTCGCTTTTAAATGTTAAACCCATGGTTTTGTATTAAAGTGTCGATTTCAAATGTAATCTAATCGTAATAGGCTCTTCTCTGAAGTCTACCAAGTTACCGTCTTGATCCAATACGTTCAACACGATGTCTGAAATGAAAGTGGTGTTCAAAGGTAGATATACCAGGCTTTGTGGCTTTTCAACAATTTTAAATCCAGGTGGTACACTTGGGTAAAAAGTATGTATGATATGGGTGTTAGCCCCATCCCTGTAAGCTCCTTGTATAATGTTACAAGTAATGTCTATACTATTGACTTTTAATATTGTTACTGTTTTCTTACCGGAATGTGTTACATCTGGTCCTAAAATTGGCTCATCTTTGGAAAACCCTAATAAATCACCAATTGAGTGTGGTTGAGTAAAATCTATATAATATTTGGAAGTAATTTCAGCTTTCATCGTATTATTATTACCTTTTAATGTTATATTGTCTTTTCCCATTTTAGTTTGCAAAAATTCATTTATATGATCAATTTCATAAGAACCTGTGGGCAACCTGCACTCTTGTAAGTCTGTAAACTTCCCACTGGCATCTTTTCCCTTATAATAATGCAATACGTTATTTTTACCTTCCGTAACATTGGGAATAGAGTTGTAAGTTGTAAAATCCAATAGTGCCGCCTCCCAAAATCTTCCTTTTTGCAAGCGTAACGCTGGAAAAAGGATACTTCGTAAAGTGGACGATTTTCCTGTTAATGATACCGTATAGGAAGACATCTCAATAGTGACTGATACTTTTAGTTAGGAATTCCAAACATAAATGGCCGCATATTGAAGTATTATCAGGTTGTTCTCTTTTATAGTTATAATATATGTTTTTAGCTGATTTAAAGTAATCTTGAAGTTCTTTTGGTGGTGGCAGATTACCGAAACTATCGAAATAATATACATTGTTATTTAGTTTTTTATAACAAACCCAATGGGTGCCAGGCCCTTCAGTATTATCCAAATTTACAATTCCAGTCTCATTTTGCCACATCTTCTTTGGTAAACTGTCTTTCATGAATACACCGCGGAAAAATGGTATTTTTAAACAGGAAATATATTTAAATAATTCAACATTGGTTAACGCTTTATGTGGTATAACTAATTGATTTCTTTCATTTAATACGCACGATAAGGTCTTAGGTAAAGACCTGCCCCGTTTTTTACCATAGACCACACGGTGGGTTTCTTCCTGCCTTTTCTGGTGGATTGTCGTCTTCTTCTTATATTTCCTCCATGTTTTTTTGTGGTTGACCTCCTTTTTACCCTTCTTCTCCTCCTTCTTCCACCACCTACTGCTGTTTTAGCCTTCATACCTGCTGTTACCGCTAAAGCTGCTGCTTTTTCTGCTATTCTAGCGTCACTTGATTTTACTCATCGTTGCCAAGCTATGTCCGCAAGCTTTTTGTCTGCTATCGATCTATTTTTTGAATCAGCAAACGTGGAATATGCAATATCGTGTTCTTTACAGGCTTGATCAAGCTTATTTATGCCAGGATCCCCTCTTTCTAGTCGTTTTTTCAATTTAGTTCCTGGTCCGCAATACTGATAACCTCCCGGGATATGAAATTTGTATGGTAGTGCGTCTATTGCTCTATTTACGATGGATCCTACTGGAATTTGTTTTAAAGCTTTACTTAACAGGGAAACCGCTGTAGATGTGATCCCACTTCCTTTCCTCGCAATGTCCCGATTTGGACTGATATACCGAAATGTCATTAATGTCTTTTATAATTGCAATTCGCAACATATGTGTTTCCTCTATGAGGAGTTAAACATAAATGAAGTTGTTTGCTAAGATATTCAAGTTATATATCAAAAGTACCCCAATTACCAATGTTTGAAGTTCTAAATTTTATAGTTTTAGGGTTATAAAAGTATTTATTAACAATTTCCTGTTTTATCCATCTTCCTCTCAAGTTTTCATCAAGCGAAGTATATGTTTTATCTGCAATATAATTGTGCATATCAAATAATAAATTACCTATTACTTTTACAAGGAAATTAACAGTTACAGCATGATCTGCATGATCAGGGTCTTTAACATCTGTTAATTTTTTGTTACCACAATTCCACCATTCATGTTTATTCGGCTCTAATTGTATTATCTGTTCAAAAGTAACAACATTACCAGGCAATGACGCGGGAGCCACATGTATTAATTGTTTTCCTTTACCATCCCAAACATTTTTCTTTGGTACAACCCCATCAATAACATTATTGTTTTGTTCAAGTAATGTAAACTTTTCATTTCCCTGTACAAACACATCCCCCTGCCGTGATACCACTTGGTCTTGTTTTACAAATCCAGTTGTTTCTTGTTTTAAAGTCTCTTTCATTTGACCCACTGTTGCACCATCTGATGGTGCTGAACCATCTTTTACATTCGCCAAACAATTGCCAAGACAATCGATAACTCCCACATCACGTATGACACAATGATCTTTTATATATTTGAGATTTACAGCATCATTTTCATTTTTTGGATAACCTATATCGTTAATAACAAATTTATAAAAAGAAAATCCATCTTTTGTCTTTTCAGGTATCAAGGAATGTAAATAGCGTCTATTTACGCTGTCTTTTGCATCTTTAGGGTCATCCACGTTGGATATACGTTTATTGTTAGCACTATACGTTTTCCCATTGAATTTTAATGTATTTTTTAATTCAGATGACAAATAACCTTTGTTTATTGCATCACCGTTTTGATTTGGTTTACCAACGTTGATAATTCTATGATCTTCTGCGTCATATGTGTTATTTTGTAGTCTTAATGTTGGTGATATCTTTTCCTTTAATATTTTTAAATTTATTGCATCATTTTCGTCTGTGGGATCTTTTATGTTTTTTAACCTTTTATTACTAATATCATAATCTCCTTCAGGTGTTTGTGGTAAACCAGCACTTCTTTTTAAACTATTCGCATAATATAATCCATCTGAGGAATACCGTCCGAACTTGTCGACACTCATGGTGCAACTGAATAGTAATCTAGGGAGTAACGCATTTTTATGAGATTACCCCACGATTTCGGAGTTCATCCACTAAAGCCACCCATTCGTTTTCCAATCCGGTATGACCCGCTTCTTTAGCTTCATGTATTAGTTTCATTCTATCCACCAATTTATTGATATTATTGTAATAAATCACATTTGTGTTATATAGTTTCTTCATTAAACCTGTACCTGTAACAGACTTACTTCTTTTTCTTCGTTCCTGAGCAACTTACATCCAAAGTGGATGCCATAAATCTTCGTTTTACAGGTTTTCTTTGTGTTAACGGCATTGTTTGTCTTCTAGTTGGTATTAACTTGGATACAAATTCCTCTATATTTTAAAGACTTAGATCTAAAAGGAAGCTGGTCAGGTAAATACTTTCTCCTATATGCATTTGTCTGTTCCAAAATCTTTTTATATGCTTCCATGTCTTTTTTCTTTCACTAACGATACTGAAGGCTTATTTTCAAATAATAATTCAAATAATCCTTTTGTGCCCTTATATATTTGATCACCAACAACAATATTATCATGTTCGTCAACGTTTAACGGGCTATTACCTATCATTTAAACCATCTTCTGTTAATCTCGCTCCATAACTATGGTAATTCTTATTAGGAATTGTTCCTAGTAACATTTTTACCATGTATTTCCTTCCTAAAGGTCCTTTGTTATGAATGTTTTCACCCAACAAGCTTATGTTTGACGGTCCTTCTCTTGCCTCTTCTCTTTTTTCCTCTTCACTAGCAGTTGGTGCTTCTTCAGGTCCCCTTTCACTATATCCTGGTGATTCTAGCTCTCTTTCAGATTCTGCTTCGGTAAAGCCACTATATGTAGAGGATTCCGGGTCTTCATCACTAAAACCTTCATATTTTACACTTTCTCTTTCAAACTTTGTGATAGGTGCAATCGCATCTCCTTCCAATACAGGTTTAGCGAATTTTTTGTTTAATTGTTTCAAGGGTTCAGTAATAGGTTTAAAAGTAGATTCAAGGAATTTCTCCCTCTCGCTAATACCTAGTTTTAATGCTCTGTTTTTAGCCCGAATAGAATCACTAAGTGATTTTATTTCTTTTACTAATTTTTCTTGGTTAACCATGTTTGTAGCAAGACGTGTTGTACAACAATGAATGTTTTATACCACGTTTAATGTATTAATATAAATTTATCAAATCCTATCCTGTATCGACCATTGTTTAGCGGTTGTTCCTTCATAATTGTTAGGAACCCATACTTTTCAGCCCAAGCCTTTCCACATAACTCTTTAAATTGTTCAAATGTCATATCCGCATTTACATGATCAAAATATATATGTTTTAGGTTGGTTTCGTCCTGTTTAAATACAATTAACATGTTTGCATTGTCTCTAATGAGTTGTTTAGGTATTTTGCTGTAAGTTTGGCCAATATAAATGCTATCTATGTTGTTATGTCGACCCATAGCGAAGTAATTCCTTATTGTGTTTTGGTTTTCACAAGATACATCGTCAAATATGAACACAGAGAATGGTTTAGCTTCTTGCGGTTGCATGACACTCTCGCTTGCATTAAATTTTAAGTATTTAACTTCAGGCACATTATTCAGTATTTTTTCCAATAATTGATACTTTGGTTGTTGTAGTGATTTTGAAAATACATATAGATTATTAAAACGTAATCCTTTAGGGTTTGTAATCAAATTGAATACTACATTAGTTTTTCCACAGTTGGAAGGTCCGGTAACCAGACAGCGCACGGTGTTTGGTAACAAATTGCCATGTTTCCCACTATTAAATTCTGAATTATCCACTGTGAGTTCATCTATATTATTAATAGTAAAACTCTCCTTTTGTGGTATTATCTCCATCCTTTGTAATGGTTCAACCTAAAATGATTCTCTATCGTTATATCAAATCCTTTTTAGGTATCCAAGAATCTTCTGTCTTATTAAATCCTAACCATCGTACTTTAACCTCATCTTTTTTCCGTTGCAACACCTTTTCAACTAAATATACATCGCCTACTGTTGATTTTAACATTTCATGTCCATAAAACCCTCCCTCAAGCAATTGTCCTTTATTATCTTTTAAAATATATGTCTCAGGTACTGTAGGTTGTACTTTGAATACAGTAAAAACCTCATTGGTCCAATTTGGCAGATATCTTTTACTGAATACACCTTTATATTTACTTATTCGCACTTTATCACCCACATTAAATTTTTTAGGCTTTAGTTTTTCAACTTTTGGTTTAGTATTCATTTTTATACGTTGTAATACCAGTTTTTCATTTTTGCTAGTCACCTGGTTTGGTTTCATCCCAATAGTTCTATGAAACTTGTTATTGTAATCGTTTATAAGTTTCGGTAACATATCAATCCATATGTGCGATCCTCTGTTGGAAAACATTTTATACATTGCACTTTTTAAAGTTCTGTTGAATCTTTCAATTATTGAGGCTTTTACCTCTGAATTGGTTGAATAATGGTTTATATTGTGTTTTTTCATTAAATTTGCAAATTCCTTATTAAAATATTCTTTTCCATCATCTGTTTGTAAATGTTTGATAGTATGTTTGTCTCTTTGTATAGCTATTTCCATTGCTTTTGTAACACTTTTGCCACTTTTATCTTTTAGCGGTAAAGCATCTGCCATTTTTGAAAAACAGTTAATAACAGTCAATATGTATTTATATCCTTTATTTTGTTTGCTATAAGGAATCATTTCGATTAAATCTGCTTGATATAAATCATTAATTCCTTTTATCACCGTATTTCTTCGTGGAAACTTTCTTCTTGCAGGTTTATGAAGTTCGTTGACAATTTGTTGCTTCAAGAACACGGCGTTGGACTTGCCGTGTTCCCCATTTTTTTCCGGAAGGAGAAAGGAATAAGGTCGAAGTTGTAGAAGGACGAAGAATAGGTTACTAGTTGATAGGGTTTAGGGAGTAATGGCCAAAAGGAAGAGTGTGGATTTTGTCGGGCATTATGTGTCTTTTATCATCCCGAGCTGACAGTGCTTTTTTAATTTCGGTGACACTGTAGACTTGATGCTTGAAGCTTCGGATATTGTTGAATGTTGCTGATATTGTAGTATCTTCAAACAAACAAGTCTTGTAGTGGTCAAATGTCACGTGTTTTTTCAAATAAGATGTCTTCACTCCTTTTGCTTTCTTGACTGTCGGTGTGTTGTTCTCGTGGTACATCTTAAATGAATACAATTTCGCCATCAGCGCCACTATTTCTTCTAAAGGCATTCCATTTGCTTCATCTTTGAATTTTCCGATTACTTTTTTATTTCTTTCATTAAAATTTGGATGGTTCTTCGGATAGTCAGAAAAGTCGAAATCTTCTTTGTATGAAAAAGTCCTTAGGTCTTCATACATGTCCAAAGTCTTTATCCAGTAGATAAACGCGTCCGTATCCATGTATGCGACTCCAATGTTTTCCCTTCCGTAGTGTTTAACCATTTTGTTATAATGGAAATCATACATCAGGGTTTTACTGATGTCCAAAATCGACATACCTATGTATAACGGACGGTCCATGACTATTGTTGTTTTCTTCATACTGACAGCGACTAGATTTTCGTTTATAATCATGGATGTTCCGAAATTTGGTTTTTGCACTAATTTTTCCAATTTCCTAGGATCACTCACTAATTTTACATTTTTGTGTTTTCTTTTGTTCTCCAAGGTCTTCCCAAAGATGGCGTTGTTCATTAATTTATAGAAGTCCTTTTCAAATGCTGTTGTCGCTGCAGCTCTTCTTGTAGTGTTGGAATCAATATATGGTTTCAACCAACAAGACTGGGTGAATTCAATTGCTCTATGAATTCTCACTATACGTAGACCCAATTCAAGAGCCTGTTGAACTACCCAGTAGTGAGCCACATACCGATCTTTATTCTATAAGGTCATCATCAATTTTGGCCATCTTCCTGTCGGTGAAACTTCAGTCTTGGCTAGGAGAGGCAAGTCGTAGTGATGGTCATGAAGGTGCTCCGGGTATTCAAAATCACAGTCCAAAATATAGCCTTTTGGACCATCCTTTGGAATCTGTGAGATGTCTCCGATGGTGGCCGGGTCGATCCATTTAAAGTCAGCGTAGGGAAGCGGATTTGACATTGCCCAACCATAAAGGTTGTTTGCGTCAAAGTAGCCAAGGTAGACCGATGGTTGTTGCTCGTCGAAGCCGGGGATGTACTTGTTGTTGGCTTTGACATGACGTGTTACAGCTTGTGTCAAACCGCCCCGTACACCAGATTCCATCATGAGCACCATATCTATATCTGTTAGAAGTTCCAATCGACAGTTGGTTGACTTTAGCATAGCTTGCCATGCTAATCCTGGAGATGTGTACGAGTGTAGAGGGTCCAGTCCATAGGCGGAGAAGCAGGTGTTTCGAAATTCTTCCATCACATCGCACAGCAGAGTTACGTCCAATTTCATATAGAAGTCAGAATATTCCCCTAAGGTTTGAATGTTTAGTTGGTTCCAAACATTACAAGCATGATTGTAGTCTTCAACGGATATTTCACTTTCGTTTAATTTGCTGTTGAAGGCTTCAATCGGTGGCAGACTGGTTTCTTCAAACTTTTCTGTAGATGTTATATAATCATAGGGGAAAACTCCTTTCCGTAATACTAGGTCCAATTTATCTTCAGGTACAATTTTGCTGGTTTCTTTTAAGTTTTCTCTTCTTAGGTTCTCTGACAATTTGGCTAAACTAGATGGCATAAATCTGTAAGAGTCTACGAAGCGAAGTTTAATTTTACCCACTGTTTTTGAAAAGCTGATGTACTTTTCCAATGTTGTAGCAAGAACATCAATTTTACCGTCATCTCTTCCTAACTCTGGAATAATAAAGTGGAAGTCGTAGCCGCTAAGATTGTGTAAAACGACAGGAATAAAGTTTGGCAGTTTGTAATTTATATTGCATGAATTACAAGCAGCTCCTCTGTATAACCCTGTCAGGTGATCGTGATCTCTTACTTTTGGATTTTCTTCACTGAAACTCTTTTTGCATAAATAACATCTTGATGCTGAATTGTATTCTTCTTGTTGATTTTGGTTCAAAGGTTCCATAGGTAAAACATTACCGAATAAGCGTTGCACCTTTTCAGCAATGTCATACAACTGATCTACAAAATACTTAGAGGCTTCTTCACCACGGTAAAGTATTGGAGTGGATGTTAAACCATAGTCTTGCAATTGGTTTTCAGACAAGGTTGATTTCACTAGTAGACAGAAACTGTTGGGTTGATGCAACTGATATTTCGTTCTTCTAGTCACTTCACCGTCCGGCAGCTCCTGTGACACTAACGTAGATTCAAAATCTGCGTAGATGGCTACTGGAATCCTATATTGGTGAACTGTCTTGTTAAATTGGATAAACGCTCGAGATGGTGGTGGCAGACTAATCTTTACTTCATAATTTTCGTTACAAAGTCTTTTGTGTTCAATCAACCATTCTGATCCTCCACGTCTTAGTTCTTTATATGTGAAGCAGAAACATCTTTTACACACTGTTAACCTACTTTTATGTTTTGATAATTGATTCCATACCAAGGCTACAAAGTCCTTTATCCATACATAATGGGAAATTTCACCCTTCGTTATCAATAGCAAATCCGTGTGGTTTCTTTGCTCGTCTTTTACTACCCGCAAAGGATAAACGTTGTTCGAATCATCCAGACCAAAAACATTGACTGAAACGCCAGGATTTTTCTTTTCAAATTTGTCAATGTCTTTCAAGGTAACTGGGTAGGTGAGACCTTGAAAGTTGTAGCGGTGTTCATTTTCGTAATATTCTCTACCAACTCTTTCAGGATGATCTTTAACATACTTGGTTAACATTGCATACTTGAAACATTCATTACCTTCATTTTGCACATTCCTACACGATTTAGTGTTTTGGATTTTCTTTGGTAAAGGGATAAAACTACTACCCCTTAAACCATATCCATGCTTGTGAACCCTTACATCCATACCTTCAATTGATGACAAAGTCCATCCAGATCCTCTTCCTTCATGTTCTTGAAGTTTTGTTATAAGTTCTTCCAAGCATTCTTCAATAATATCATCGATGTTGGAGGTGAAGGTAAGGGTTCGGTTTTTGGTAATGAACGCTCTCAATGCTGTTTCACCATCAGTATTGTTAAACATAGCCTCTAACACCATTCCAAATTTAATAAAATTTAATCTTTGTAGTTCTTCCCTCAAGGTTCGACCAACAAGTTCCTTAGCCTGGGTTATAAATGTTTCCAGTTCCAATTGAACATTATTAATTTTGAAATGTGTTACAACTCGTCCTGGCAAGGCCGTGGTGCGCAGTTGTTTCACATCTTCCAATTCTTCTTCAGTGTCCTCTTCTTCAGTGTCTTCTTCTTCTTGCATATAATTTTCTTCTTCAAAAGGTCTTCTAGCAGTAGATGGTCCAGCACCAGCAAATTGGATCACACTAGGTCTTTTTCTTTGCATTTGCTGTAGATAGCTGTCCCAGTAGTCCGTCTGCTTCTGGTGCTCTTCCAAAAACCGGTCAATTGAGTCTAAGTCTATTTCATCCATGGTTATATCTTCTTTTCTATCTTCGTCTTCATGTAATTCTCTGTGTAGGGTGAAAAGATCTTCGTCTTGAAAGATTTCCCCACAAATGTCGCAAAGAGCCATTTCAAACAGTTTGGCTTTGAATGCACACTCTGTGAATGTCCATGCAATAATGAGCAGCACGCTCAACTGGGTCCCTTTATACCCGAGGTTGAAGGGTGGGGGAAAGTGACGTCATATACATCCGGTTTATCAATCATGTAGTAGATTTTAACTTTTAAACACCCATTTCCAATACATTCTTCAACAGGCTTGAGAAATCGATGATGTTTGATCCAAATCCACCATTTTGTACGAATTTTTCAAAGACGTCTGTTCCAACAAGTTTATATGGGTCAAGGTCATTTGGAATTATTATTTTGAGCGGGGGATAGACCACTAAGCAGCATGCTAGTCCATTGCTGCAAAGTGATCTATCCCCCGCTCTGTTCTACAAAACCTCAATCAAGTCCAAGTTCGAGTCCTGTTTAACACATTTTATTCCAATTTAGAAAAATAAATTTCGATTACACAGGGCTTACAATTCTCATTTATCAAACATTCCAGTTCCTAAAACACTAGGTTCAGTTCATCCAAATTATGCACTCCTAACCTCATAAACTTGGTGTGGAGAATTACATTAATATGATAGTTATTTCTACCGTTACACTTGCTCCATTCTCAAAAAGATATAAATAATATAGTTCTGGATACTGTGCTTTTTCACGTCCTGCATGTTCCTTAATAAAGTCGAAAGCCAATCTTTTTGAGTATTCATTATGAAACACTTCTCTTACATAAACAAGAATTTTTTCTTCCAGAAATTTCACTTGAATTGATGATATTTTGCTTACATCATCCTTGTCTATCAGGGGTAGCTTGTACGTGAAAGTATTTGGCGGTAGTTTTAGCGTTCTATCAAGTAAACAACAAAATATTTTATACAATTTCTGCGCTGGACGTAGGGCAGCCTCTTCCGATGTTGGTGGCACTGTCGACGGCAATGGTGACAGGGTGGGCATTGAGGCAGGCGGTGGTGGTGGCACTGTCGACGGCAATGGTGACAGGGTGGGCATTGAGGCAGGCGGTGGTGGTGGCATCTTCATTCAGCTCAGGATTTCTGCGGTCATCAAATATTGGAGTATTGGAGCAGGGGACGTGTCGGTCGAGGTGGTTGGTTGAACAGGTCCAAGAGTAGCAGGCAGGACGTTGGTTGCACGCCGTCTTGAAGAAGAGGAAGCCTGAGAGTTCTTGGAGTTTGAAGCCATCTTAAGGTGTGGTATTCAGCTAAGCAGTACAAAGCAGAATAACCAAACTGCACATCAATACCCGTATATATACTCTTATCAGTGGTGGGGGTACTAGCTTGACCTTGGGTCAAGGTCATCCAGGCACATTACCAGAACAGGGGATAGATCACTAAGTGGCATGTTAGTCCATTGCCACAGAGTGATCTATCCCCCGCTCTGTATTCCGCATTCACACACACACACATTCATACAAGTCTCAGCCCAAGGCTCTACCAACGCATATGTCCACTCTCATTTTCACTATCACTTTCACTGTCCACTACAATGTTTTGTTCAACACATCTACACTCTGCAACTAGTCTATCATACTTCCTCCGGAGAGAGCTTAACTCACGGAATACTCTATTTAACATTTTGTCCATTTGCTCTATTAATTCTTTATAATGTTCAATGAGCTCTGATGATGGTCGGGTCGATGCGTTTGATGTAGATAGCTGCGGGCTGGTAGGAGGCCAGGCTAATCTGGAGGCTCGGCTGCTGCACAACTCCTTCCTGACGGGTCCAAAGCCGGAGAACCGAACACGACTCGTTGACGAAGGCCCCGGTCGGATCGGCCCAACACCTGAGCTGGGGTTAGAGGTAGAAGTTGAAGCGTTGCCAGACATGGTGCAAAGCGTTCGGCTTAACAGTTGCAAGCTGAATGAGCGGGCAGTGGATTACCACTCCTATATATACCCATTTGTAATGGTGGGGGGCAGCTCAAGGTTGACCTTCACTAGTCTTCCCTGGTATCAAACCTGGTTATCATAAGTTTGGCCTCGATCTTCTTCTCTTCAATAAACTTAATTATTTCAAACACCCACGAGAACAGTTCGTCTATATTTTTATATTCAATTTTAGTGTAGTGTGTAATGGTTTGTCTGTTTATAACACATAAAGTAAAGATAGCCCTATCACGTCTTATCCAAAACTCAACATCCCTTCTCAAACCGCTTAAAAGTTCCCATGCAGTGTGTTCATCTAAGTTGTATTCACCACCTTTGTAGGAAAACGGTGCCATGTTTAGTACCAAGCGCAGGAATGGACTGAAGCAAAATGAACACCACGTAAAGGTTTACTAATGCGTTAGAGTAGGGGTATCACGTGATACACAACCTTGGTTGCAGAGTTAGCACTTTTTAGAGTGGTTTATATGGGTCAAGGTCATTCAGACTTTGAAAATTTTTTACCTCCAAACACTTGCGGCTAGCCGCAAGTGTTTGGAGGTTTTTTGTTAAGAATTAAGACTGCTATATATATGTCAAGGTCATTCAAACTTTGAAAAATTTTTACCTCCAAACACTTGTAGCAAGCTACAAGTGTTTGGAGGTAAGTTTCTATTTGTTAAAGATTTTTTGTAACTTAGTCTTCACCCTCAAGGACACGGTTTGAGATTGTCCCAGTGACTTTACATCACCGCCAGGTTAAAGTATTATACAAGTCAAGTACTTTTTTTATTAGTTGACTTGTATAATACCCCTCTCCCTTACTTTAAGAGGGTTAGGACTCAATTTGGAAAAATAATTTAGAAAAAGAATATTTGTTTTATAAATATTGTCCAACACAACCTAACAATTTAGAATTTCTTTTGGTGGGCCTACATCCTAATCCATTTCCCACACAGATTGGCATCCTTCCCTTCGTATTAAATAGCCTTTTTTGTGGATGAAAAAATGTCTTTGTACCATCCGAATGGGTACTTTCATTGTATGAAGGCGGCCATCACCTTTTACAATGATTTCTACATTGGCATCAAAAGCTCCATAAGTTTGAACAATAAAATAATATTTTTCATCCACTTTAAGTCTTCTAATATCAAGCGGTTGCGGACTGTGGGGATGTCTGGGTTGGGATGTTTTAGTCCTAATGTTATTAAGACTGTAGGGTTTTACTCTCGGAAGATTGATGTTTTTGTTCAAGTGCGTTTGGCAACGATCTTTATCTAAAACAGCAAACTTCTGACAGCAAAGAACCCCAAAGTCTCTTGACATATACACGTAATCGCATTTATTACCCTTGCCAGCAGGGACTTTAACACGCTTACGTTTTTGTGTTGGACGCTTTACTGGAGTGTTTTGGAGCTTGTCCGGTTTAGGCTGGCTAGAAGGAACGGAGGTGGGAGGTGAAGGTTTAAGTAGGTCAAAAGGTAGGCTGCAAACAATTTTGGGTGGGGTAGGTGAACGGGTTAGGTCGATCGTAGGAAGTTCGGGGGAGAAGATTGATTTACGGGGTTGTTTCGTTGGTGTAGATGGTATGGGGGATATAGGTGAGGTATATTGTGATTTGGTGTAGGATAGGATTTTCTTTGTGCGACTGTAGGGGGTTATCCTCGACCTTGACGCCTCTTGGAACACCGCAGACTCCGATCCCGAGTCTGATAGCAGCGAGAGTGCTGGAGAGGCTATCAGGACTCGTCCGCTGGGGTTTTTTGAAGATGCCGCAGGTGCGCCAGCCTCTTCCGATGCTGCAGGTGAACCAGCCTCTTCCGATGCTGCAGGTGCGCCAACCTCTTCCAATGTTGGTGGCAATGGTGACAGGCTGGGCATCGAGGCAGGCTGCGGTGGCGGCGGCGGTGGCGGCGGCATCGTCAGGCAGCTCAGAATCTGTGCTGTCATGAGATATTCTAGGATCGGAGCGGAGGACGATGAGGGCTGAGACGTGTTGGCCGAGGTTGAAGAAGCTGGTGGGTAATTCTTGAGCTTAAGACCCATCTTGATGAAGCGAATAAATGAAGAGTAAATATGAAAAGAGTAAATATGAAAAGAAGATTGAAATAAGTAAACAAAATCTCAGGAGCGAGAGAGAACCGTCCGGTATGGGAACCTGGACAGGAATGAGAAGTGCATGCCACCCGGCCGCCTTATATCCCCACCGGGGCTGCCACGCCCAGGATATCAGGGGTGGGGGAGGGGGTGGGGGTGGGGGTGGGGGTGGGGGTGGGGGTGGGGTGGGGGGGGTGGGGGGTTCGCACTTTTGTCGGGGGGGGGTTCGCACTTTTTAAAAAAATAAGCCCCACTTGGGGCATTTATGTTGCCATCGCTGAAGCCTCCGAAAAGACCCAACTATAGACAACTCCAAACTTGTGTGTTACTAATACCTGTTAAATTTTTAAAAGACCTTAATGTATTGACTATGTTAATAAGACCTGACTGTTAAAGATTTTTAAAACTTTTATATATTTAGGTCAAGGTCACGAAAAAACTTTAAAAAATTAAGCCCCACACCCCCCTATGGGGGTGTGGGGCACTTGGGTTGTCATCGCTGTAGCCTCCGAAGAGACCCAACTATGACAACAGGACAACATCCAATGTCGTGTACCCTTCGCCACGCAAGACTTTTAAATATTTACTGCATTGGTAACAAATAACTAACAAAACATTTACATAATTTTGAGAGAGGTTGAGGACAGCCCTAGTGGCTTACGTCCTCGGTCCGAGTGCAGAGGCCGCCGCAAATTGGCCACAGCTGTGGTCTGCATGCCAGCGTACAAACGGACCGGTTCCCAACCCAGCCGCAATATTGCATGCCTGAGAGGACCCATGCTAACATTGGTTTAAAATAGCTTTACACGGGGGTCTACTCCCGTTCTCTATCTTTAATATTTAGGGGGGGAGGGGGGGGGTCACTTCTCGTCCGGAGCAAAAAACTTTTTGGTCAAGGTCAAAAAATTTTCCGAAAAAAAAAAGTTCGTCGGGGGGGGGCTCGCAATTTTTGTCGGGGGGGGGGTTCAGGTAGGTTAAGTGGGTCAAGGTCACCCACAACACTTCTACTCTAAGTGTTGGCTATACCCCCACCACAACTGGGTCCCTAGGCTGCACAACACCGCTCCGCCAGTATGTCTCCGGCTTCCATGCGGTGCGCCTCGCTGTTCTCTAACTCTCTATATGTAAGTAATTTTATAAGTTTTCAATCTAGGTCACTACACTTTACCTCTGGGACGATATCGACTTGTAATATTTCAGTGTTTTGACTCAAGGTCATCACACTTTAACTCTAGCACGTCGGTTATCGTACCAGAGGTGCTCGGTAACCTAACTTGTAATGTTTAGGGTGGCGTTTGCACGCCACGTGGTATCGCCATGAGTGTCCAGTCCAAATTTTAAGTTAAATTAATTTTACTGTAATCTTTTCCATTTCCAATTCGTTTTGCCAAAGAATAAGGTGTCGCTTTATAAAGTGGTATTTCTCTAAAGTTATAGGGGATTGCAGGGATACAATTAGTTTATTTAGGAGACTCTTCATCTTGGAGTTTAACACAATTTCCACTTTGACTTTGCTTCCTCGGCTCTCACAGCCTAAGCTGTACAGAAATGTTTCTTCTAGTGCCAACTCGGGCCAAGAGAACAGTGTGTTGACTGTAGGACAGCTCATGGTGAAGTGATGCGATACTCCAGCGTACAACCTCACCTTCCCCCACCACTCTGACCTTCCCCCACTCCTGCTGTTTCCCCCACCTCTTTTCCCTTGACTCATGCGCTACAAGCAGTCTCTCAGTATTGTGCGGACTTTTGTGAGGGGAAGCCATGTCGCGGGACGCTTTAGGTAAGAAACTTAGCCGTGTTAAGACTTTATTAGTTGCTCACTGTCCACCACTCAAAGTTAAGAGGGTTTCGACTTTAGCTAAGTGGCGCAAACTGTTGCGCGGACACCCTAAGTTTTATACCAAACAGACTAATGTAAGTTTTACTGATGAAGATTTGTTTAGAATATTGGATGAAATGACTTTTCCTTGCAAAATTCAGTTAGTTACTCCCATTCCTGACAGTTTAGAGTCTTAGTCTCTCAAGCCGATATACCTAGAGTACACAGAGCCTGACAGTCAGTCACTCGGTGGCTGTCGTGGGGTGCGCATCGGTGTCGGCGCTCCGTTGTTAGGTGTTCAAGGTCACAGTAATATGAAATTGGGGGTGTTGTGCTAGTTCAAGGTCACCTGAGGGATTGTCCATTTAGGCAGGGTCATGTCGCAAACTCTACTTTAACTTGGCACTTTTGCCGTTTCTCGTCACAAATTCGCTCCAAGTCGTCAAGGTCACGGGGACTCTGACTGAAACTCGGAGCGTAGTGCGAGAAACGGCAAAAGTGCCAAAAAATTTTAAGTTTCGGCGTGACCTTGACCTTAGTGGCGTCGGTGACGTCATTTTGATGACGTAAGGGGTGATGACGTCATCAGCACGTCATTTTTGTGACGTCATGGGTGTGACGTCATGGAAGTGACGTCATTGGTGATGACGTCATCGATTGCGTCATCGATGACGTCATCGATTGCGTCATCGATGACGTCATCTGTGAGATCATTGACCTCGATGACGTCATCCCTCAGGTGACCTTGAACTGGGCCAGCATCCCCAATTTTGCACTACTAACGAATTTACGAATTTCACGGATGTTACTGGCATGGATGCCCTAAATGCTATCCTTATAAGAGAGAAGATCCTCTGAAGGAGGACCCATCCGACACCCTTCACATGCGGTATGAAAAAACAAAGAAAAAAATGCAAAAACTTTCCGAGTCTGAATTCGAAATTGTTGAAATGTGGGAGTGCGAGTTCAGAGCTTTAAAAAAGAAACAAAACCTGAAACATCTAGACAGCCTCCCAATACTGAACACCCTTCCACTAAATCCTAGAGATTCTTTCTTTGGAGGCAGAACAGGCAACACTAAGACCTACCACAAATGCGAGGAGGGAGAAGAAATTCATTATGTTGACGTGTGCTCCCTTTACCCGTATGTATGTAAATACGGAAAGTATCCATTAGGTCACCCAACTATTCACGTAGGTAACGAGGCGTGTCGAAAGAGGGGGCTCGGTGTTGACGGCTTGCTCAAGTGTAAAATCCTGCCACCTCGAGACCTCTATCACCCAGTTTTGCCTGTTAAAATGAATAATAAATTAATGTTTATATTATGTAGAACATGTGGGGAAACATTAAATCAGTTCGAATGTTTTCATGAAAGTGAGGAGAGGGCTTTAGTAGGGACTTGGACTATGGATGAAATACGGAAGGCTGTTGAAGTAGGCTATGTTATATTAGATATGTACGAGCTCTGGGAATACCAAGTAGTGACTTATGAAAACGGGGGATTATTCACCGATTTTATTAATAAATTTTTAAAAATCAAACAAGAGGCGTCCGGCATTCCTTCTTGGTGTAAAAGCGAGGAAGACAAAGAAAAGTATATTGCAGACTATTTCAAACACGAAGGCATAAAACTGGAAAAAGACAAGATTGCTAAGAACGGGGGTTTAAGGTCTCTTGCAAAATTAATGTTAAATTCTTTCTGGGGAAAATTTTGACAGAGGGAGAATCAAACTAAAGCATCCATTGTTAGGGAATCAAAAGAACTATTTAGAATGTTAACAAGCCCAGATATTCAGGTTAACAGAATCCAAACTCTTAATGAAGAGGTAATTATAGTCAGCTGGGAGTATATTGAAGAAGTGGGCGATCCTTTGAGAAACGCGAATGTTGTGATCGCGGCTTATACCACTGCCCAGGCTCGGCTCAAGCTATATGAGCACCTTGAAAAGTTAGGAGCTCAAGTATTATATTACGACACGGACAGTTGTATTTACTACTTCCGGGGTAATTTGTACAAAGTACCTACAGGGGATTATCTCGGTGAAATGACCGACGAGTTGGTAGAGTACGGGCCCGGGTCCTTTATAGTTGAGTTTGTTTCTGGCGGTCCGAAGACCTACGCGTACATTGTCTGGTCAACAAACCAAAATAAATTTATTTCTGTCTGTAAAATCAAAGGCTTAACTCTAAATCTCAAGACGTCAAAAACAGTCAACTTTGAAACATTGAAAGAAATGGTATTGATTGAATCTGCACAGGTGTTGGAAGTTGAAGAGAACAGAATCAGGCGCACAAAAGACAAAAATATTGTAACAGTAACTGAAACCAAGCAATTTAAAATCACAGGTCCGAAAAGGAAACTAGATGGTAAGTATGACACTCTACCATATGGTTACAAACGCCAAAAACTTGCCTAATCCATTATCCTATTCCATGTACCTTTGAGGTGAGTCTTTGTAAAATACGTTCAGTAGTTGCCGAGCAGTCCAACATGGATTGCTTTTCTAAACGGAAAGACGATATTTATTGTTGTAAATCAAAATGTTTTGAGAGACCATCAGAGCAGGTTGACGGCTTGGCTTGTAGTAAATGTAAGAGCTTTAGCTACTGTAAGTGTAAATGTAAATCATATAAAATTTCATATTCACCCAAACTGCTGAAAAGTAAAATTTACACGCTCCTTACACGCTGTCATGATTGGTTAAAATAAACCGGCTTCCTATTGGCTAATATTTTCTATTGGTCAATTTTCTACGGAGGTGGACGACCGAGCTCATTTAGAGCCTGGAGCTTGACTGTGCAGGACGTGTTGCAATATGATGTCTTCATATCATGTGTCATTTAAACACTAGCCTGTATCGATTGAATTTGACTCTGAAGATTTCCCCTGGTTCAAAGCCAATAATATAGCTAAAATCCTTGAATACGATAACTATGATCAGGCGATTAGTATGCTTGTCGACGATGACGATAAAAGAAGCTTTATGATTTGAAAGGCTACAAAGAGGGAGAAACCCTATATAGAAACCATACCTATATTAACGAGGCCGGTGTTTATTCTCTAATCTTGTGTTCGAAAAAACCTCACGTAAAAGAGTTTAAAAAGTTTATTTCAACCGAGATCTTGGGATACTTACGGAAATGGGGGGACAACAAATTTAAAATATAAAATCGATAAACTGGAGGAGAAATGTCGTAAGCTTAGAGAACAATTAATGAAATCTATGGAAACCAACAAAGAACTTGTAAATATTATATCTGAACTCGAATCAAAAGACCAGTTGGATGAAATATTATTGTCCGGAATTGATACTGTAGATAGCAACCTTTGTTCGTGTCTTTAAAATGTTTGTATGTTCCCCCACTACTTTTGAGTTTTGAGCACTTGTATAAATAAAAATGTGTGTGTGTGTGTGTTTGTGTGAGTGTGTGTAAATAGTAACATTTTGAGGTGCAACAAGTCTAGTAGATTGAGGCGTTAGGGTCAAAACCCTGGCTACTCCTTCGAACGACGTTGGTCATGCTTGGTGAGCGTAACGGAGGGGAGCTCTTGCACTGCCCTTGAAAGTATTGATCCAATTTTTAGTGGTAGTGGTCTAGTAGATTGAGACGCCCCGATCCGAGGAGGATTTTGGCTGCTCTTTTGAATGACCCGGTGTGAATGCGAGACCTAGTAGATTGAGGCGTTAGGGCCAAAAACCCTAGCTACTCCTTCAAACAGTCTGGAGTGAATGTGTAAATAAAAAATAAATAAAAAGTAAAAAATTCTCCATTTATCCCAATACAAACCAATTGAAAGGCTTCACTTAGTAAATGGTTTTGTACGATATATGGAGAACAAAAAAATACAACGGGGGAGGCGACTAGTTTTGGAAGGTCTCCACGGGCCATGGCGGTGGGAGGGGCTATGGCTGTGGGTAGAGGGGGAACACCCCGCGATCGCCATTGTATTCTTTGTACCCGTACGATGGGCAGCCTGTCTGAACTTTGTTTGAGGAAAATAATCGAGACCAAGTCTCTTTTCACTACAATTGTAAATACTTTTAATCTTCCAAATTCTGTTAAAAAGCAAATTCTAGATTTCGATGAAGAAAACTGGGGAATAATAAGATTTCATATTTACCGGTTTGGCGATGGGACAAACTTTTGTAAGCAGTGCGGTGATGCTGCAGTCGGGAACCACTTGTATGAATTCGTAGTTGTAAACGGAGGAATGCGAACGTTCGGAGCCCGTGAATGGAAACCGATGTATAAATTTCCACAAGACAGGTGTGCTATCTGCGTGGTACTCCTTTACCGTTAGACATTTTGGGGGATACGGAGGCGACAGCTAGTGTATTTTTGGTGGTCGCCACGGTCTGCTGCGGTGGTGGGGCAGCAGATATGGGGTTAATTACCAATTGTAGTATTGTTAGTTGTACTCTAGACTCAGTCTAGAATGGATGTAAAGCTTAAACTCGCTGAAGAGCTCCATAGAGCAGCGAGGAGAAATTATATTAGACGTAATGTTACACTCAAGGGTCTAAACGATTTATATCAGGCAGACCTTGTAGAAATGCAGCCATTTTCAAAAATAAATAAAGGATATAGATACATAATGACTATAATTAACTGTTTATCAAAGTTTGCTTTTGCAGTTCCGTTAAAAGACAAGTCAGGCCCTGGAGTAGCAAGAGCATTAGAACCAATTTTATCCAATCATAAAATGAAAAATTTTCAAACCGACCAAGGCACTGAATGGTTTAATAAACATGTTAATAAACTCATGAAAAAATATAATATTAATCATTATCACACTTTCTCTGAATTGAAAGCTAGCATTGTAGAACGGTTAAACAGAACGCTTAAAAATAAAATGTATAAACTATTTACTGCTAGAGGGTGTTATGAGTGGTTGCGTATTCTACCGGAAATGGTAAACTCCTATAATAACACCAAACACAGGACGATAGGAATGAAACCAAAAGATGTTAAACAAAAGCACGTAAAACACATTTTAAAAAGGCTTGAAAAGAAGAAACAACCTAAAAAACCTATAAAATTTAAAGTCGGGGATAGTGTACGAATTAGTAAAAATAAAATATTATTCACTAAAGGTTATTTACCAAATTGGACGAATGAAGTGTTTAAGATTATCGCTATTAAACCCACAAGACCGGTTACATATATTTTACAAGACCACAAAGGGGAAAACCTAAAAGGAGGTTTCTACACTGAAGAAATTTCCAAATCTAACACCGGAGACGTATATTTTGTAGAAAAAATTCTTAAACGCGCAAAAGATAAAGTCTTAGTCCGATGGAAAAACTATGATAGCAGCCATGACAGTTGGGTGCCTAAAAAGGATTTGATATAAAAACCGTTGTGATGATTACGCATCGTTCCACGAGGGCAAGTAGTAACGACGAAAATGAAGGTTGGTGGGTTTCACACACGCATCGTTCCACGAGGGCAAGTAGTAACGACAAACCTATATAGCATGTAGCATGCAATGAATTTATTTAGTCATCATGCGGGTGGAGAAGCAGGAAGTTGAACTGCCCGTTAAAAATTTTGATATGTATACCGGCTCTGGTGTAACAGAAAAAAGCAAACATGGAGTTTTACTACCAAACTCAATTCGTTGTATCATATCCGGTCCGAGTAACTCGGGAAAAACAAATGTTTTATTTAATTTACTTTTTGATCCAAACGGGTTGAGATTTGAAAACGTTTATGTTTTTTCAAAGTCTTTGTATCAGCCAAAGTACCAGTTTTTGAGAAAAGTAATGCCCAAAGAAATAGGTTATTTTTCGTATGATGACAACCAGCTGGTGGTACACCCTAACAAAGCTAAACCAAAGTCAATTATAATTTTTGATGACATATCTTGTGAAAAACATGATAATATCAGAGCTTACTTTACTATGGGAAGACACAAATCTATAGATTCATTTTATTTAGGACAGACGTACAGTGCTATCCCAAAACAACTTGTCAGGGACAACTGTAACCTTATAATACTCTTCAAACAGGACGATATGAATCTCAAACACATATACACTGATCACGTGACAACGGACATGTCCTTTGAAAAGTTTAAAGAAATATGTGCTCTGGCCTGGCAGGACACTCACGGGTTCTTAGTGATTGACAAGAATCGTGACCTTAATAAGGGAAGGTACAGGGTAAAATTTGACAGTTTCATCACAGAGTTGTAATGGTTCGCATCTACACATACAACGATTTACGAGGTTTCGACAAAAGACTACACAATGTAAAGTCAAACTTATGTACATATTACTATAAGGATAAAAAGAGATTTTGCGGTAACTACTGTAGTCGTAAGCCCCCACATGGATTCAAGTACTGCAAGAGGTGCTGGCGACACAAAAAACCCAAATATTCAGCAATGCTACCCCCTGTGGTACTTTTGATGATTTCTGCCAGCGAGCGAACATACAACCGCGACACCTGGCTAAGCTTTATATTCCACTGTGAAAAGAAAAATGTACCTTTGGAACTTGTAATTTACCATGAAGATATGAATAACTGTACGGTGAGGAACCCTCAAAATTTAGTATCTAGGTTCAGACCGTTTCCCGATATCTTTGGCAAACCTCTGCCATTACGTAACCTCCACGGTAGCATAAACTTTACACAAATTTGTAATAGAATGCTGGAATACGGGAGTAACATACCCCATGCGAGCAGATGCATTTTACTTTTTTGACAGAAAGAACCATACCGATTAGATCACCTTTAAAGATATATAAATCAGCTCTTTCCTCAAAGTGTTATATCGACATTAGCTATAATACCGCATACGGTCCTGTACCTGATGGTATTCCCAAGGGGTTTAGAAATAAACCGTATGTCGGTGTTAACAATCTCTGTCAAGGGTTATACACAGTGGATTTTCTAAAAGAAACCTTACCCACTCTGCCTATACACTGTGAAAAATTTGGAATATCTCTAAAAAACGGAGTGTACAAAGTGACTAACCAAAAGTTATTCAATCAATGGAGAGCATTTACAGGTGCTAATCCCAGCGAGTTTTGGCTTTTGAATTCATATTTATTGAAAAATATTCAGGATCGTAAACCGTTGGAAAATCTTAAACAATTTATGGAAAAGACTATTGAAGGTGATAAGTACATTGTTGCCGAGATACCTCAATGGAGAGGCGGCTGGAAACGAACCTTTGTATTTAAGAGTTTTACTATACCTTATATGATTCCCAAATTTGATGCAAGAGCACAGCGTTACTATAAAGGGATGGATTTCAATGCAGGAGTTTCCTTGTCAGACATTATTGAGTACTTGAGAGAGAACAAACAACGTGCCATGTTCTTCAGACAGGTGGAGATGCCTTAAAACCGTGTGTAGTTAGTGAATTTTATCATTTATCACTATGGAGAGAAAGAGTAAAGAGGTCACCGCTAAACTCGTCCAACTACGCAATGCTATTAAACGTAAATATAGAGCGTTCAAAGAAGGAACACTAGAGAGCGAAATCATGCTTGAAAAACAATATAGACCTATAATTAAAGAGCTTAAAAAAATCAACCAAAGGAGATGTTAAACAGGAACCAAAACAGGAATTAGAGAAGGAATTAAAAGAAGAACCGATGGACTATGAATCAGCTGATGAGGAGTTTGAACCACCCACCGTGTCAACACCTGGCGTGTCAGAATTGTCAGAACTAGTCGATACACCGTCTAAACTTACATCTACAACGCAACTGATTGAACAATATTTTAAAAACCCGACCACGAGGGAGTACATGACGTTATTTCTTAAGGATTCGGCTCAACGTAAGATAATAGATTACATTTACGGACCTCGGTATGACGATGAAACACTGATGATTGGTGAGAAAACACTGGATTTTGACAATGACGGGAATATTCTTGTAGGAGGTAAAAACTATGGAGCTTCCGACGGACTTTACGAACTTATTTTCAAAAAAGTACCCGATAAACAAACATATAATAAAACTGATTTAGATGCTTACAAGGACATTCTGACCACAACTAAAGCACACAAAGAAGGCTACAAACCTAAAGGAAAGGTTAAAAGAAATCCTGGAATGAAATATACGAAAGTTATTAGAGATCTGTTTCCAGCTAAAGGTCTAGGAATGATATGGAAAAATACAAAGTCAAATAACATCCTTTATTGGGATCAGCCTAACGAGCTTGTTCAAAGACTACAACATATAGTAATGTCAACAGAATCTGGAAATAGAGTACACGCCAATGAAATTATAAGTATTATCGAGGAGCTGCGGGAGGCCGGGTATATAAGAGGCACCGGTAACAGCCGATTTCGATCATTATTACAATGACCATCGACAAGTTCGGACGTAGTCTTAGAAAGCAGAAAACAAGCGAAAGAGGTCCTAAAGGCGAGGGTTTTAATTTAACTTCGGAAGGTCATTTCGATATCGATAAGAAAAGACTAACTAACCTGGGGGATCCTGTAGCCTCCAGAGATGCGGCTACAAAATTATATGTCGATATAAGAAGTATTCTCACAGTCAAGGACGGGTACATGTTCCTAGGGAAAAGGTTGAAAGACGTCAGCGACCCCGTTGAAGACAGTGATGCTGTTAATCTACATACCGTAAAGAAAATATGCTTAAACGTTGAAAACGACAATTACAATGCCAACAATAAAATAATAACCAACGTAAAATACGGTGTTGATAATTCAGACACTGCTGTTGTAGGACAAGTACCGTTATTAACTGAAAAATTTACTCATAATAATCAGAAAACTACTACTTTTGATTGTAAAAATTTATCTTTGGCCAATGTTCATAATGCAATTTTACCCCATGAAGCGGTAAATTACAGGCAGATGAAGCAGCTTTGTTTAACAAAAGACAAGACAAATGATAATGCATACACTTGTAATGATAAACGAATAATAAACCTTGAAGATCCTGAACATATGAACGATGCTGTCAATATAAACTTTCTTGTCAGACTGTTGGGCAATGCAATGTTTGATATGCATAATCGTATGTCGGAAATTACCCCTTATGATGAAGCCGCGAGGGATGGTTGGATTGATAAAGAAATAGTCAGAAAATATTTTATAAATCCTACAACAAAGATTTTTCGAACCACTAATTAAAGATGTGGCAACGGTACATCATAGTAGTAACGTGAGATGACTGCATAGCACACATTGGTTAGTCGGTTTCGTGACACAGGACAGAGAGGTACACTACATAAATGGGAAAAGCAAAGAGGAAACCCGTCAGAAGAGGTTCAGCTATCGTGCGAGGTGGAGGTCTAGTCTCCTCTCTTATAAACAAGGCAATCGATTTATTACCTGTGGAATTACACGCGATAGACCCTCAAACTTTAAAACAATACCAATACTGCGGACCTGGGACTAAATTGGCAAAACGATTGGCTAGAGGTGACCCGGGAATCAATAAATTAGATCAGGCCTGCAAAATACACGATATAGCGTATTCCCGTTACAAAGATTCGGAAAATCGCAGACGTGCAGATCAAGAATTAGCTGAGCGGGCTTGGCAACGATTTAACGCTCCTGATTCGTCAGTTGGAGAAAAAGCTATCGCTTGGGCGGTTACTACAGCAATGAAGGCAAAAAGCAAACTTGGTGGGGGTAAGAAGAAGAAACGCGGGTTTAAACGTAAAGGAAAAGGATTATATCTTAGACCGTACAAAGAAGGCTACGGGAAAGGAAAAAAACGTAAGAGTCCAAAGAAAAAAAAAACTTCAAAATACCAATAAAACCCCTCACGAACTACGAATTGATGAAATATGCGAAATTATTAAAAATTCCCAATTTTAGAGGTGTTTACATGAGAGATACACTACCGCCTAACCCCAAAAAATACGAGTCGGCTATAATAAATCTGGATACACATACTGGTGAGGGTACTCACTGGGTGTGTTATAAAAAACGTAACGATAAAGTATATTACTTTGATAGTTTTGGTAACCTTGCTCCACCATTGGAGCTGTCACGATACTTTGGGAACTGCGACATTTACTATAACTATACGAGGTCACAGAGTTTTGATTCAGTCGTTTGCGGACACTTGTGCTTGAAGTTTCTTTGTAGTAATGTTTAGTCTTACCGGAACATCTAGTACTCTTTCTCGTGATTTCCCAGCCCCCATTGATTTAGGCGAGGGTGATTGGGAAATTGGTTTGATAGAGCTTACCACTTACAATTCAATTCCAAACATTGAAGAAAATATCAACAATAAATTCCACTAAGGTGACAATAAAGAAGTTTCTATACCGACAGGATCTTTCGAAATTACTGACATTGAAACATAATATATTGTATCTAAATTACCGCAAAACGTAAAGTTTACTTTAAAACCTAACAACAATACGCTAAAAGCTGAAGTATTCTGTTCGGAGAAAATTGATTTTTCACAGAAAGCAAGTATTGGAAGGTTATTGGGGTTTAAAGAAACAGTATACGCGGCAAACACACAACATACATCGGAGTTACCTGTAGATATAATCAAAGTCAATTCAATAAAAGTTGAATGTAATATAGTGCGTGGGTCATACCAAGATGGCTTGGAGGGTCACACTATATATGAATTCGTACCTACAGAGCCCCCAGGGTATAAAATAAACAATCTTCCGCGGAACGTCATTTACTTGCCTGTCAACGTTAGACGGATAAACAACTTGACGATAAGCCTTAAAGACCAGAACGGTAACTTGGTCAACTTACGCGGTGAAAGACTGTCAGTCAGACTACACCTGAGACGTAGTAATGGGGCTAGTATTTAGGGACCTTCCCGTAGTACCGCAGTTCAGTATCAAACAGCAGAGCAAAGAGTTAAGTCACAAAAATATAAAGCTCTTGCGTTCTCTCGGTTTTAAGGTATTTAAAAATGGCTCTTTTAGCAATCGACAGTCAAGCTGAATACAGCGATCTAATAACCAGGCGGGAATATCATACACATCAACCATACGCATTTACTACTTACAAAGCCAATGATGAAATCAGAATTCCCATCTTACAACAAGACATAATTACTGCTCCTTTTGAAAGTTACATTGTTATTCATGGAAAAGTGTCTGCCGTCAAAACTGATAACACTACTGCTCAGGATGTTAAACTCATAAATAATGCCATGGCATTCTTATCCGAGGAGATCCGTTATGAAATTAATGGAAAAAAGGTATCAAGGACGAAAAACGTTGGGATATCTTCTACATTAAAACTGTTGGTCTCCATGCGGGAAGAAGAAAAAAATGTTTTTAAAAACGCATGTTGGTTTGGTCCCGGAAACGCGACGGATAACATAACAAATTTTGTTTATTCAGTCCCATTACGCTCACTACTCGGTTTTGCTGAGGATTATAAACGTGTTTTGGTTAATGTCAGACAGGAACTTGTATTGTTACGGTCTGCAAATGATACTAATGCAGCCATTACAACTTTGGCCGGTACTTTAACTTTGGATATTTCCAAAATTTACTGGAGAATGCCTCATATTACATTAAGCGATGTAGAGAAACTACGATTTTACAAGTACATAGAAAGTGATCCCCCAATACACGTCCCGTTTCGTCAATGGGAATTACATGAGTGGCCCAATGTTCCCATCACAACAGATGCGTTATCATGGCATCTTCGTACATCGAGCAGTACGGAGCGGCCCAGATTTATTATATTGGCTTTCCAAACTAACCGTAGGAATGATCTGACGAAAGACATGTCAAAATTTGACGATTGCAAAGTAACCGATGTAAAACTATACTTAAATTCAAATTTCTTTCCGTATGATAACATTAAAGGGAGTACCGCTCTGTTTTATGACATGTATGCAGCTTTTCAAAACTCTTACTATGGAAGACAAGGAGCGCCAATTTTAGACTTTAATGATTTTCAATCCAAATGTCCGCTTTATGTAATTGATTGCTCTAACCAGGATGATAGTGTCAAATCTGGACCCGTTGATGTGAGACTAGAAATTCAACTAAAGGAAAACTTTCCTGCCAACACATGTGCTTATTGCCTAGTGATTCACGATACACGTTATACATATACACCAATTACAGGTGACGTTCGAAAAGTCTCTGTGTAATTTACCGTGCAAACGTGCTACAATACTTTAGTGTGAGAGATGCTGTCGGACAGTACGGAGATAGATGCTCCGACGCCCATCCCAAGACCAAAAGAGCCTATAAATTTATTAACAGGGGTGTTTTTAAAAACTGTTCATTTTTTAGACAATGATTTACAAAAAAGTGTAGTTACCGGGATATTTAAAAATAGAGGTAATAGTCTCGGTGTTTTGTTTAAAGGTAGACGTGATTGCGTATATTGGTCTTATGATACTTTTTGCCAGCTCTGCCCGCATTTCAATGACGTAACATTGGCTGTTGAAGGTATTATAAAAGTTGATACTGGAGCAAATATTAAAATTAACCGGGTGTTTGGGCATCATTACATTAATATTTCAAATGAAGAACATACTGTTACTCTTAACAGAGACGAGTGGCACATGTTTATAAATTGTCTGCCACTTTTGTATAATTCTCTTAGAGAACTTTTTTATTTTGAAGGTATTATTAAATCTTTTATTGATCGGGCATTTTCAAACATAGAATTAGAAACCGATCTGCTTCCTTCCCTTATAGCTGAACGCTTGTCTAATGAAATAGCATTGTACAATCGCTGGCCACATGGAAGCAGTGGTTGAGTTTCAAGGCTTTAAAGATAACAAAAATAACTTTATAATTAAAGAATTGGCAATCGTAGGGAGATCATATCAAACACAAATAGTGTTTCGATCTCCTTACAAACAAGACGTTCTCAATGATAAAATGCAAAAAACTTCGCACTGGTTAACACGATATTTTCACCGCATCCGATGGGATGACGGTGAAATGACTTTCAGTAACAAAATAATACGATCATTGCTTAAACCCTTTAAGGTGATTCACACCAAAGGTCTTGAGAAGGCAGAATTTCTGTGGAGATTTCACAAAACGTTGTTGAAATAAGTAGAAATATGGATACTGCTACTAGCTGTATCACCACTGTAAATTGTATTATACACGAACAAAATATAAGAAATTGCGCATTATTTTCTGCAAAGTACTATGCTCAAGACTTATTTGAGTAGACCCTTGGGTCGGCGCCCTCACACGACAGTGGGGTCAAACAGGTTGGCCTAAAAACCGTAAAACGTGAAATGTTTTTCCTGTTAGCGCTTAGGAAATGCGGAGCGAAACGCGCAAACAAAAAAATAAATAAAAAGTAAAAAATTCTCCATTTATCCCAATACAAACCAATTGAAAGGCTTCACTTAGTAAATGGTTTTGTACGATATATGGAGAACAAAAAAATACAACGGGGGAGGCGACTAGTTTTGGAAGGCCTCCACGGACCATGGCGGTGGGAGGAGCCATGGTTTTCTTAAGGGAGAGGACATTAATCTGTGCATGCTGTACAGATTAATGTTTAACCTGGGTGTATAAAGTTCTCGAGAGCTTTATACACGGGCGGTCTCAAACCCCGCTCTTTTACAGTAGAGTAGTGCGGGAAAATGCGGGAAACAAAAAGGCGCCAATTTTTGGGCGTCTGACGCTCTCCACGGTCGGGTAAGTTTTGTATAAATACGGAGACTCACCCTCCGGTGGTCATAGTCTCATTCCCAATTAGAATGGTTCAGTACGTTTTTTCCGTTTTGTGCGTGGTCACCGTCGTCATCGCCACCGCCTTCCCCGCCTCGGCAGTTTCCTCAGATGTAAGTAACATTACAGTTTTAAAAGTAATAATCAACTATATTTAAGGTTTACTATGCTTTTAAAGTTTTACTTGAGTTCCAAATTAATTTTTTACAAAATTGTTACTTTTGTAATGGTTAAGTAATATTCAAATACAAGATATAAATTCATTTTAACTTTTGTAATGGTTAAGAATTAATCAACAACATTTAAAGGTTTACTATGCTTTTAAAGATTTACTTGAGTTCCAAATTAATTTTTTACAAAATTTTAACTTTCGTACACCTACTTTATTAGTACAAGCTAGATTTTTTTATTTAATAGGAGGAAGAGGAGGTGGAAAGGCGAACGTATTTAGACCTCGATACGCTAGAGGTAACTCGAAGCCATGTAGGTAACCTTCATATTATATTAGTTAGAATTTGCTATTTTTATTTGCTCAAGTGTACTTGAGTTGTGTTCTATATTAATTATTTACCTGTGATGTGTTTACGGGTATTGTGTTGCGTATGGGTATTTTTGAGTGTTTTCTATAGGTATTGTTTATTTTGAGTGTACTATATGTGTTGCGTATGGGTATTGTATTGTCTATAGGTATTGTTTATTTTGAGTGTGCTATATCTGTTGCGTATGGGTATTGTGTTGTCTATAGGTATTGTTTATTTTGAGTGTACTATATGTGTTGCGTATGGGTATTGTGTTGTCTGTGGGAATTGTTTATTTTAGGTGTGCTATATTAATTATTATATTTAGTTGGAATTTGCTATTTTGTTGCTTAAGGAAAATTGTTTTTTTGTAGAATGATGACGAGCCTGAGGCGGGAAACGGAAACAGACGGCGGTTCTTGGACGAGGTATATAATTTTTATAATTACAAATTAAAAAGTAGTTAAGGGGGCGGTCTACCCCAGCCAAAACAACAACAATGCCGAATGCCGCTCGCGGCCGTAGCGCTAGGCGAGTTTGATGGCTGCAGAGGTTTACGGGGATCGTGTTTTAAAATTAACCAATTAAGATAGAGATTGGCTGTTAACTTTTTCTAAAAGTAGAAAATATTATCTAGTCGGCTATCTTTTTAGAACTTTTAAATAAAATTTCTAATTTCAGTAATAACTGTCCAAAATCATCTGTTTTTAGTTTTGTAAATGCAGAGGTTTACGGGGATCGTGTTTTAAAACTAACCGCTTAAGATAGAGATTGCCTGTTAACTTTTTTTTAAAGTATAAAAAAGGATCTAATCGGCTATCTTTTTAGAATTTTAAAATAAAATTTCTAATTTCAGCTATAACTGTCTAAAATCATCTGTTTTTATAGATTTTTAACTGAAATTTTCTATTGGTTTTAATGAACTAATTACAAAAGTGTAACAGAGGAAAATTAGTACCGTTATTCTTCTTTAATATGACACCTTATTTATAGCTCTAGGCTTCATTTGTCAGAAGATAACACGATTCTAAAAACCCCTTGCATTTGGGTGCGCGCCAGGGGTAGACCGCCCCCTTAAGTAGTTTAATGCAGTTAGAGATAGAGTTGTTCATTTTTCCAGGATGATCTGAATGAGTGGCGGGCGTTCCTAAGGGGTCTGGATAACCAGCTTCCGGGGACAAACCGCCGCTTTGAGATTATAATAATAATAATATAATAATAATCTTTATTCCTCTCAAAAACATATTTACAATAAACAAGGAAAAGGCTTGGAATTTCTAGCCATCTTACAAAGTTACGATGGCTAGCACAACAGAAAAAATAATCAAATGTTCATCTTTGGTCACATTATCAGATAATCGGCGGGCGGCGGGTCGCTGCAGCGTGTGCCGACTGTAGTGCGTCTTTATCATTTCACTCTTATCTTAATTACTTACTATCTACAATACAAGGTTTCCTGGTTGCTACAATTCATTACTGAATAAAAATTAGAAATTTTTAATATTGCCTATAGTTACATACAAAACAGTAATTCAATTAATTAAAATTAGTTAATAATAAGTAACAAGAACTAAATTTAAAACATTGCCAATATCCCAATTTTTTTATTGAAGTATTTCAATTAAGTCATCAATCTGATTTCTCTGTAAAAGCCAAGATTTTAGTTTAGACTGAAAATTAGCAAAATTATTACATTCTTTAATTGATTTGGGTAAAATATTGTAAATCTTTGGCCCTAAAAATACAAAACATTTTCTAAATATAGTTTTATTTACGCTAGGTCTTATCCAAGTGCCCTGAGCGGCACCTCGTGTATTATAAGGGGTTCTATTGACTTCAATATTACCACTTCGAACATAAAATATTTTTAAAACTTTATAAATGAATAGATACTTTAACGGGAGAATATTTAATTGTTGAAAAAGAGGCAAAGAGGGTTCTTGCTTAGTTTTATAAGAAAGTAATCTAACAAAGTGTTTTTGTACTATTTCCAAAGGATTTAATACTGTCTTATTTGCACCTCCATAGACTTCAATTCCGTAATTTAAACGGGAATGTACAAGAGCAAAGTAAAGAGTGCGCAATAATTCATCTGTTACATAACCTCTTAAAAAGTAGAATTTTCGTATATTGTTACGTAACTGGACTTTAAGTTGTGATACATGAGATTTCCAAGACAGTGTTTCGTCAATGGTGACACCTAAATATTTTAAATTTTCGACTTGATCTATTTGGGGGCATTTGCATTTAAGATTACTTATACATGAATCATTTACATGGAATTTCAACACGGAATCAAAAGAATATTTTTTTAAATCAAAGTTTATAAATTTGGTTTTATTTGCATTCACAATCATTCTGTTACTATCACACCAGTTCCTCAAGATTCGCAAATCATAATTCATTCCGTCCCAAACGTTCACCCAATTTCTTTCGGAGTATCTGATGGCAACATCGTCCGCAAAAGCAGTTATTTTCCCATGAAAACGTACTAATAACAAATCATTAATGAATATAAGAAATAAGGATGCTGAAATTACTGATCCCTGTGGAACCCCTTTTAAAATTGGTTTTGATTCACTTAATTGATCATGAATGCGAACTTGTTGTGTGCGGCCCCTTAAGAAGCTCTCAAACCAATTATAAGCCAATCCCCTTATCCCTGCACAACAAAGTTTCTCTAACAAAATATCGTGATCTACAAGATCGAACGCTTTTGAGAAGTCGATAAAAATTCCTGAGGCTTTTTCATTACAGTTAATACTATTATATATATTCTCCATTAAAATACAAATTGCCGATTCCGTACTTTTTCCCTCAGTGAACCCAAATTGACTTTCAGAAAAAAAGTGATTAACATTTAAAAAGGATAACAATCTGGTTTTCATACACTTCTCTATGACGTACGGATCGTTCATGAATGATCGCCGCGAACAGATAGTGGTTAGTACTAACCCAACGTAACCTCAAAATTACTAATTCGACATAACCTCAAAATTACTAACTTCGAAATTACTAATAAAACATAACCTCAAAATTACTAACCCAATGTAACCTCAAAATTACTAACTCGACATAACCTCAAAATTACTAACTTCGAAATTACTAATCCAACATAACCTCAAAATTACTAACCCAATGTAACCTCAAAATTACTAACTCGACATAACATCAACACTAAATTATCTTTACTTTTTCTAGTATGAAAACACGAGGGGTCTCCTCAGGCCGGAGGATGTGGAGAGGGTCCTTGGCTCCTTTAACCTGGAGCAGAGACTGCTGGAAGAGGATAGGCTAACCAGCAGTGTAAGTTTCTGCCACTCCGCAGTTGCATACGGGGATATTGCCCGTAATTTAATGGGGATATTGCCTCGTCGGTAATTCAAATAATGCTAGACCTAGATTTGACTTTTATATGTAATTTATACTGTTTTTGTACAGCTGGCCACACAACTTGATAAAGAAGTCAGTCAAATTTCTCAGTTTTGTCCATTTTTGGGAAATTGTGGGAAATAAACTCATTTATTAATTTATTCATATTTATACAATTTATGACCACATCGACAACTGTGTTTACAGCCGGAGCCGTATGTCTCAAGGACCCCCTCTCCATCAATTCTTCCGTCTGGCCCGGCGTCACCCGACGTCGTAGACGAGACGGAGGACGAGGACGAGGACCCCTTCATGTTTACAATGGAGAGGGCCAGGGTAAGTTTTTAGTACTTTTCAGGTTTAAATGTTTTCAGGTTTTAATACTTTTCAGGTTTTAATACTTTCAGGTTTAAATGTTTTCAGGTTTAAATACTTTCAGATTTAAATGTTTTCAGGTTTTAATGTTTTCAGGTTTTAATACTTTCAGGTTTAAAGTTTTCAGGTCCGAGTTTATAACTAAAGTTTCTGTTTACAGAATAACGCCGAGCTGATGATGGAGTCGCGGATGAGGCTAGAGCCGCCGCCGACGAGGACTCGTCCGGGCCCCATTCGTCGGGTACAGCCCGTGAACTTGATGCCGTCGGTGGCGGCCCCCGTCACGCCCGTTCCGTCTACCTCCACCGATCCGGCCCCGACCACCTAAACCGCTATGGAACCGACCACCTCCACCGCTATGGCCCCGACCACCTCCACGGCATCGGCTGCACCCTGCAGCAGGTGCCGCATTGAGGACCGTGTTAGTCACCTTCGGCGGCAGATGTTCGAGAGGGTAAGGAGTACTTAATACTGTCGTTTCGTTCTTTAACCGATGTTTTCTACAGCTGATTGTACTATCCTCTGAGCTCGTTCTCACTGTTTTCTTTTACTTATAGGGTTGTTTTTGTGTTTAGGAAGCCATGACGGGGCGTCGCGGCAGCCGGAGGGCTGTTCAGGCCCTAAACAGCACCCGCCATGAACTTCAAGAGGTCCTTGTCCTCACCGAGACGGAGTTCGGGCAGCGAGAAGAGGATATCTTCGAGTTTGCCCCGGCGCTATGGAGCGAAATCCGTTCGGCCATCGAACGGGTTCTGCTCCAGATCTACGACGGCGAGGACGAGGACACGGCGGAGCCTCCGGCTGCGGAGGAAGCGAGGGTTATAACCTGCCAGGTTTGTTTGAGTAACCTACCAACAATAACCTTGCTGCCATGCAGGCACCATCTGTGCCCTGAATGTGCAGCAAGGTTGACAGAGTGCCCATTTTGTAGAGGCAGAATAATTATCACACAAAAGAATTTTTTTCCTAGTTAGATTTGTTTTAAAAATTTAATTACTTTATTTTTCCAAATTTATTTTTCCAAATTCATTCATCCAAATTCCACGACATACCTGGCAGGTTTTACTCATTATTGTAAATATGTCTTTGCAATTATCCTTATTATTTATTTAAATAATTAACTGCTGCTGACAGTTACTGCATTACAATTTAATATGGATTTGTATCTTACATTATGAGGTATGCACTGTAGCCAAGGAGGTCAAACAGAGTAAACATTATAACCCTGATTTTTTATCTTCACCCCTTAAATGTAAATATTTTAACAATATAAAACAACAATAAAAATTAATAACAATGTAAAAATTTCAACAATATATTTTCTCCGGTCATACACTCTCATCACACCCGTTATGCACAAAATGTTGGAATTCATTCTATTCAGCTTCAGAAATCTGTTTTAACAACAAATCCCTTCTATATAGCTCAAACTCTTTATGTAAATTTATGCCACATTTTTCCAAACACTCCAATTTTCCGTTTGCCAACTCTTTCTAGATTTAAAAATAAAATTAATGCCTGGTTGATAACAGTCAGTCTTGAAGATGCTGAAACTCTTATCGTCACAAGGTATGGGCAGACCTGACCCTTATCTTTACCTCCCCCCCCCCCCCAACGGACAACCACTACATAACAATAACTTCCAATTTTTTCACAAACACGACCATTCTTCTGTTGTACTAGTTGCTATTAAATTGTTCACATTATTAAAAAAAAAAAAAAAAAAAAAAAAAAAAATCTAAAATATTACATCTTTGTAGTAAATCTTTTTGCCCAACACTTCAATACATTACTGCAACACTGACCGACCTTGTATAACATATTATCAAGCTAAATAGTAACATTTTTTATTAACAGTCAAGTTTTTTTCCTCAGATAACTTATGAAATTATTTAATTTCCCATCTAAGAATATCTTATTAACGAGTCCACGCACAGGCTTTTATGCCCATGTGGACTTTTTCTTTACCAAGGTGATTCCAAATAATGTTATTAATGTTATTATGTTGTTATCATTAAGTGTTCTGGAATCTTGTATTGTATTTATATTTTGAGGAATAAATTCTTTCATTCATTCATTCATTCATTGTAAAAATGTAAAAAATGTGTGGGAAGTTAGTCGTTTTCTAACACATGTCCCGGTTAATGTACAGATATACCGTTTTGTGTGTTTTGATTGTTTTAATAAACACTGTTTTAAATCACGGTTGCTTTATTGCTGCTTCCTATAGATAATTATGGTAATTATGGTGTTAATTATGCTAATTAATTAAGTCTCCCCTCCGTCACGGCACGGCGCACACCCCACGCGCACCCGTTCCGGTCGAGTGCACAATTTCTGCTGGTGCGCTGCTAAGTCTACTCAAATACTACACCTAAAAATTTGGTTTCTTCTATTTCTGTTAGTATGTTCAAATCACAATAAATTTCTGGAGATGGTTGATTTTTATTTTTACAAGTACTGAAAGAAATAAAATTAGTTTTAATATTATTTAATAAAAGATTTTTGCTATTAAAATACTGTTTGATGTATGTCAAATTGATAAATGAAGAAATTTCTAAAGACGTAAGTGATTTTCCTGTGATTAGTAAATTTGCATCGTCTGCATATAACAACATTTTATTTTCATCTTCATCTAAAAGTAATTACTATTTTTTTGAACTTGCTACCAATTAACTTAAAATCAATCTCAAACAGTAACACTTTTTATCGCAAATTAAAACAATATTTAGTTGACAAACCATACTACAATACAATAGAATACATTGAAGAACACTCTTTCATACACTTACATAACACTTAAAACAAACACCAGAGCTCACTTCGCGAAGACCCGGATCGACCGGAAGAAAAAGGACGACTCCCCGATCTACCGATTGTGGCGAGGACACCGGATGTAATGATGTAATGTAATGTAAAAACAAGCCATCTACGACCCCACGGTACCCTATTTCAAGGAACAGAACGGTCTTAGAGAGCTAAAGGTCATCGGCCTGATGGTTGAGGCGCGGGGAACGATCCCGGAATTTTTCTTGAAGACTATGAAATCGCTGATCATCCCCATAGCATAGACATTTCTAAGGAGGTAGCCCAACATACCCTCCGAATGTCAATAAGGATTGTGAAGAACCACCTTTACGCACCAGCATAACTCAATCATCCTTAAAACCAAGCAACAACACACCAACCATCCCCATTAACCATTCGTTGTTTGACGTGCTTCCAATAAATCAAGAACACTTAAAAAAAAAATCAAGATCAATCAAGCATGGCTGGCATCCCCTGTCGCTCCAGCCCAGTATCTACTGGAGGGGCTCAACCAACGAGGTACCTTTAAATACCTTTAATACCTTCCTCTTGCCTTTTACCCACAGATAAGGTTAAATAGATATAGAGTGCATATGTTATTTTTGTGTCCCTTTTTTATTTGCGCCAACGAGATTGAATAGATATAGAGTGCTCACCAGATAGGGAAAAGTGTCCCTTTTTGACAGGCGCCACTTTACCCACGATTCCCGCCGTTTCCTTGGTAACCAGTCCTTTGTTTACACTTTCCCCACGTGTTTTTTGCCATATTACCCACAGTTATCCGACGTTTCTATGGTAACCAATCTCAATAGCCTGTTCGCAGACCATAAAATCAAATTGGTTTTAAAAACAAACAACAAATAATCAGATGTTTTAAGAGTATAAGCTGTGATTTTTGAAGCTTGTAGCGACCAATTAGAATAGCTAAAACTAGTAACCAAGGAAACGAGAGTAAAGTGTGGGATGGTTGCCAAGGAAACGACGGGAATTATGGGTAAAATGGCGCAAATCAAAAAGGGACACAAAATTAACATGTGATGAGCACTCTATATCTATTTAACCTCGTTGATTTGCGCCATTTTATCCCTAATTCCCGCCGTTTCCTTGGCAAACATCCCACACTTTACTCTCGTTTCCTTGGTTACAAGTTATAACTATTTTGATTGGACGCTACACGTTTCAAAAATTACCGATTAAAAAAATTAGTTTTAAAACATATGTTTATTTATTGTTTGTTTTTAAATTAATTTGATTTGATGGTCTGTGAGCAGGCTATTGAAGTTGGTTACCATAGAAATGTCGGATAGGTGTGGATAAAATGGTAAATTACCTTTTGGAAAGTGTAAAAAAGGACTGGTTACCAAGGAAAGGGCGGGAATCGTGGGTAACATGGCGCCAGTCAACAGGGGACACTTTTCCCTATGGTGAGCACTCTATAACTATTTAACCTCGTTGGGCTCACCGAAGCGGTGTTTATTATTACCATGGACATAAACGGCAGGGAATCCATAGCAACTGTGGACGTAGCAGCGACAAAGTAAAATTATTGACTATGGATTCTAAGTAGTAGTATCATTGACTTTACATACTAAATTCAAGTATGTAAATTCAATGGCAGTATTAATAAGTTAGTACTAATAGTCCATAGTCAATGGTAAAATTTAACGTATCAACTAAAATAGAGTTTTCTAATAGCGACTAAAAAAGGCAGGAAATCGACAGTTGAATATTCTATTAGCGTCGACACATTTATTAAAATTCTCGTTGGCACTCACAATATCATAGCTACTAACTGTTGCTACTAGACGATTTCATTTTTACGTAGTTGTTGTTAGATTTCAAGATGCTCGCTAGCACCGTACATTTCAATATCTCGATATTTATGAACAGGAAGTAAAAGTAAGACTGTATGATAACCTCGAATTAAATAAGAAGCTAGACGGACTTATTGTAAATCAGAAATTTGCTCCTCAGCCTCCGTGTGTTGGTGTAAATGGATGTGAGAAAAACGTGGTTGTTGAAACAGAAGATGAATCTAGAGGTTAAGGATTTCTAAACCTGAAGTGTTGGTGAACACAAACTCAACCAAAGCGTCAAATATCAATTTTGATAAAAACAAGAAGATTAATCCTTCAAACGGTAAATCATACAAGAACGGTTTTTCTGATGTGCTGAAAACCTCTAATGGGAAGAAAATAGCTGGTAGTAGGCCTATGATTGGGACAAAAACCGTTCCTACGTCTGTGGATGAAGATAGCATTAAGACTGTTAAGAAAAAGACCTGGCTTTTTGTTTCTAGAGTGCAGCCGGATGTCTCTGTAGCGTCCTTAGAAAACTTCATGAAGAAGGGTGGGGTTGTAAATTCTGTGTGTAAGAAATTAACTACCAAGTACCCAACATATGCCTCATTTAAGGTAGGCGTTTTATCAAGTGATCTTGATATCGTTTGGAAGGCGGATTTCTGGCCTAAAGGGACTTTTGTGAGTCATTATATTCCTAAGCGGACTGCTAATCCGAGTTCAAAGACTTTTTTAGAGAATCAGAGCACTCAAGAGCAGGCCTAGGCCTAGGTGGTGTTACTAAGGACAGAGACAATAGCCTAACTCCTATAGTAGTATCTGGGAGTAGGCCTAATATTAACATTGGTGTTTATAGTCATACATATCTTAACCTGTTTGTTTGTAATATGCAGGGCATGAACCATAAAATACCGGAGCTGGAAATAGTACTATTAGATGTAAACTATGATTTTTAGCGAATTTCCCTATAGGGAATACGCTATTACCATAGTAGCCATGGTAAGACCTAAGCCCGGGACCACTTTACTTTTTCATTTTGAGGTCCCCAGAAGCCAAAAACACGATTCGTTCATTTTCATATATATGTATATATATATATATATATATATATATATATGTGTGTGTGTGTGTGTGTGTGTGTCCGTGGTACTGATAACTTTTGAAGGGGACCTCCGATTTTGATGAAATTTGGTATGAATGTGTAAGACCAGGTCTATTTTCATGAGTTCGCGAACCAGCATTGTCGGGTTATGGGAACGGGGTTTTATGGGGTTTTTAATGGGTTTTTGGCATTTTTGGACCTAAATTTTCAAAATTTATCAATTTTAACGAAAACCATTTAAAAGAGCTTAAAAAAACAAACAATTTAGTATTTTGAATCTTTAAAATAGCTTAACTGGTTACAGAGAAAATTCAAATCAAGTTTCCCATGTTATTCTTATGGTAAATCTTTAAAAAGTTATATATCGCTTATTTATCAACATATCTCATTAAAAAATTGTATGAACCTTCACTAGGTGGTGAGTAATTAAGATTTGATCAAAAACCCTCATGGCAGCAAACCTACATGCTAAATCTCATGGTATTCCCATGGAAAATAAGTGTATAATGGGAGCAAGAGAGATGGAGATAATAAAGTATCTGTTCCTAATCAGCTGATCAGCTGTCTTCTGCATATTTGTCAAATTTGAAATATTTATGTTTTGTTATTTGTAAACAAATCATTCCTTTTGCATGGAAGCTTTGGATGTGCACTTTTATTACTGTTAAAAAAGTCATTTATTGCAGTATAAATATTAATATATAAATTATTAAATAAAAATAATTTACTCAGAAATATAATGCCATTAAATATATTTTATTTTATTGTAAAGATTATGAATTATATAAGATAGCCAAAAAGTTCATTGATGTTGAAACAATAATTCTTTGGAAATTCGCTGAGTACGCAGGTCTGCTGCGACGGGGGTATTTATGTATTTCGAAACACTGGATGTCTCATGAAGCCATGGAGTTGGTAAAGATTTCTGGTTTTAGCCTAGTCTCTGCTTACTGTAGAAATGTTCACATCCATGGTGGTGTGGCCCTGTTTGCTAGCAACAAACATACTGATTTTTTGGTGAACATTAACGTGGAACAATTTTGTTCTGAACTGCACCATAAAACTATGACATTCTTGACAAAGGAAATGCAAAAGTGGAGGATTTTACTAATCTCCTTAAGTCACATCATTTGTATTGTTCAAACTTCAAGCCTTCACGCTTCGAATCGTGTATAGACAATGTTGTGACTGATATATCTTCCGATGGATATAGTACCCAGGTGTACTCGGCTGCACTGGGTGATCATGATGTGCTTCATTTTGAGGCATTGTGTACATACAATAATGAAGCTCATGACAAACCTGCGGAGAAGCTAATAAGGCCTATAATTCGTTTAGGTTATAGTAAGATTTTTGAATGAGGTATTGTTTTAGTTTCCGGATGAAAAGTTTGTTGTTATTTATTGATTTTAGGTTGTTTGGTAATAGATTAAAAAGCCTAATACCCATATATTGTGGTGTAGAGCTAGTTTTGTGGAGCCTATGGTAATCTAAGTTTAAGTTAAGTTTGTTTCTGAGATTGTGTTGGTGGCACGTATGTCTATATGTAATATCTCTGTTTTTAATGAATTTAATGGTTTCCAGGATGTAGGTTGAGGTTAGAGTAAGGATTTTGTTTTTCTGAAAGAATGGTCGACAGTGGTCTTGATAGTGAGCTTCTTCTATTTGTGTCCAGAATTGCTACCGACGTGACCAAGGACGATATTGAAAGTTACCTCTCGGAAAGTAATATCGTGGCTGAGTGTTCAAAACTTGAAACAAAATACAGTGATTACAACTCCTTCAAAGTAGGGGTAAATAGTGTTGATGCTTCTAAGATATTGTGTGCAGAGTTTTGGCCATCTTTGACTATAAAACGTGAGTATTTCAACAGAGCTAACTATAGGCCAAGGCCTAGAACATTCCAAACAAGGACTTTTTTAGGGAAGCCCCAGTCGAACCCACAATAGGTCCTAACCAAGTCGTGCTAGGCCCAATTGACATCCATAGGTCTTGTCCATCTAGAATACGGGTTAATTTGTGTTCAGTAAACATTCAATCCATTCGCAATAAACTGCATGAACTTGAACTGTTGTGTTCTAGTTATAAGTTGGACATATTATGTATTTGTGAGCACTGGCTCGTTGAGGAAGAATTCCAGTATTACAGTGCTATTTCAGATCTGTCGTTAGCCTCTAAGTTTTGTCGTAAAACCCCATGGGGCGGGACTGCTGTGTATGTTAAGAATTCTTGGAGTTTTACTCCTTTGGACCTGGAAAACTTTAGTGAGGAACTTAACGGTGAGTTTACCGGAATTATTTTAAACCAATTGGGCTTAGTAATTTTAACCAAGTACCGTTCTCCTAGTGGATCTTTTGACAGGTTTTTTTTCTTATTGGAACTGTGTTTGACTTATATTGTATCCTTAGGACTACCCATTCTTATAGGTACGGACCATAATGTCAATCCTTTGACTCTCCCAAGTGAATCCAAAGACTTCTTAAATATCTTGCGTAGTTTTAACTTGTATGCTAGCGTGGATGGACTGACCAGAGGTGACTCGAACCTGGACACGGTGCTAACCAATTTGAACAGGTGGGACTATGAGGATAGTGTTAGTTAGACTCTATAGCAGATCATAAACATGTGTTTCTCTCTCTTGGAAATTGGAGGGTAAACCCAGAAGAAAATTCTAATGGGTCAAAGTTGATCTGTTACAGAGTTTTTAGTGAGGAAAAAATGGCTCGCTTCATGGAACTGTTAGTTTTACAAGAGGCAGGGCTGGCTGACTCGTCAACTGGGATGCCAACCAGTTATTTGAGACTTTTTTTAATGATTTTAAATGTAAATTTGATCTTTGTTTTCCAGTAGTGTCTAAGAAGGTTTACTCTGGTTCTAATAGACCCATGGGCAATGGTAAGAAGGTTAATAAGTGGAACACACCAGAACTAGAAAGAATGAGATCAATAATTTTGCTACTGTGGGATATGTCAAAATCTAGGCCTCATCTCATCCCCGAGCTGCGCCGCCGCAGAGGAGAGTACCGTCTGGCGTTGAGAGAGGCAAAGCAATCGGCAGTCGCTGCTTCCATAGCTGAGGATCCAAATCCATGCAAGGCAGCTTGGGACCATATTAACATGTGTAAGACCAAAAATCATGTCCCTATGAAGGAATTTGCTACCGCAGACGAATTTAATTTCTACTTTTTGGAGTTTGTTGATAACCTAGTCAAAAATTGTGAGCCTATTCTTGATGATCCAGCCCTTGACCTTTGCTCGATTCCTCCCGTTCATTCTTCTTTCCACTGGAAGGCATTAAGTATATCTGAAATTGTCAAATGTGTAAATAGCTTTAAGCCATCCAAGAGTAAGGACATCTTTGGGATGTCTGTTGATTTTTTAAAGAGGATAATTCACATAGTTGCTCCAGTTGTAACCACCCTTGTGAACCTATGTCTTGCTCAGGGAATTTTCCCAGATGTTTTTAAGAGAACTGTTTCTGTTTTTAAGAAGGGGGCTAGAGATGATGTGTCGAGTTACAGACCCATATCTCTCATACCTGTCTTTGCGAAGATCCTTGAGTCTGTAATGTTAGAGCAACTCAGTGGGTACTTCAAGACTTGTCGTCTCATCGTTTCGGCACAGTACGGCTTTAGGAGGGGTAGGTCTACCGTCTCGGCAGTTGACTCTCTCCTTCAGATTGTGCTGGATGCATTCGAGCGGAAGTGCTCAACTGCAAGAATACAAAAAAAATTTTTTTTTGCACTTTTGCGATTCCTCAAATTTTGTTGAGAAATTGAAATGTCTCGAGGAATCACAAAAGTGCAAAAAAATATTTTTTTTTGTTCCGTAGCGATCAGACTCTTGACCTAATATATCCGTCAGGGGTCATTGACCCGTCCCAGCAACCCCACTTGAAAAAAAAATAATTTTATATTTTACTTACCCACCGAGACTGAGAGCCGAAGAACAATTTCTTCAAACACCCGACAGTGCGACAAACGACACGCGATCCGAACAGCACTGCGTCCGAAGACGTACTGACTTAGACACAGACGGTATCCCAGGTACCCGGCTCAGTGGTGGGGATAAGGAGGTGGTGGGGGTAAAGTGGTTAGAAGGAAGAAAAATTAAAATTTTTGCAACAACTCATCCGAGCCTGTCCTTTACCGTAACTTGGATTGGAAATATTTCCTGAGAAATATTTATTTTTTATTCTTTCTCAGGTGATCTTGGAACTTGGTCGGGAATTGGAGTCACCAACGTAACCTTACTGGCAAAAGTTAGCTCGTCTAAAAGTTTCTGAAACATTTTATCATCCATAGTGATATTTGTGTCCCTTGAGTAAAATTTTGGATTATTTTTGAAGCAACGTTTCATTTTTGTTAAAGTGGAAGTCTTAGACACCTTAACAGAATTATTTTGCTTGGCCAGCAAAAATTTTACTCTTAATAATTTTTCTCGCAAAGTTTCAGCCATACGTGTGTCTCACAGATAGGTTTGGATAAAACTGAAACACTCAGTCAAGTGTTGCTCCTTAGCTGGAAGTAGTGGGGGAACAGGGTCATAGTGGGGGAATGAGTAGTGGAGGGGGTAATGCGGAATGTTGTTGTGAAGTGTAGAAACAGTTTGCCGGGAATTGTCCAAGGAGTAACACGTACTGTGCAGAAAAATTAACCGAGAGACTTGTGTAAAATTTAACTCCAAGAAATATTTAATGTAAGACTAAAAGAGGTAGAGTCAAATGAAAAATAATTTTGTAGGAGACGGGCATGGATCAGTTTTGTAGTAAAGTTCAAAATCCACTTGTGTGGAGTAAAATTAAATTGTGAGCGAAAAATATTTAGCCACACCTGCAAAATACAAGTGTAGGAAAATATTAGGAGACCTGTATAGCTAAATAAAAATTAATGTTGTATCAAACAGTCTTCCAACATTTCAGTTTCTAAATCTTAACAAGTAAGGAATAAAATATTAAATAAGGAGTGGAAAATAATAATAAAAACGACAATTTAAATGTATCGTTTGCAGATAAAAAATTCAGCATACTATACGATATGTATGCAAGATTTCAAAATTCATATTATGGTAAAACAAATACGCCTTTGCTTTCACCAGAAAAATATTTAGATAATTACCTAATAGTAGTAATCGATTGTTCTAAACAAAATGAATCGGTAAAATCATCATGTGTGGATATAAAAATAGAAATGGAATTTGCCAAAGCGATACCAGCAAATACTACAGCATACTGTTTAATTTTACATGATAAAATTGTCACTTACACACCTTTGACTGGAATTGTTAAAAATGTTTTATAAAAACTCGTTTTTGTAAATTTTCAATCACGGGCGCGATTATAAAAGGGGAGCGCGCGGGTCGCTCCTGATCAGTTTGTTGCCTGACATCGTATGGGTAGCATCATCTTTAATATGGCTTCTACTAGTGGTACAACGGAATGCGATATAGAGAAAGAAATTTCAGAATTTTTGGACATGAATGGACAGCAACACGACGCAGATCAAGAAGAAGAAAAAGGTAAAAAGAAAAAATATTTGTCCAAGAGGAAGAGAAATGTGGAAGAAAATATTTCACCAAATATTTTGATGGAGGTATTTTTACGAATTTTTTATCCAATCTCTTCAAGTTTGGATAAAAGTGTTTTAATTGGAGTTATGAAATCAACCGACTATTCACCTACAGTAATTTTAACCCACGGAACAAAAATGATTTTATTTACAGCCAACGCTTGGGAATCTTTTATGAAACACCTCCATTTGTTGGAATGTTACTTTAATAGCAACATGTTTGGCAGAAAAACAAAAGTAGGACTATTGGATTCAGACTTGGAAATTGATATTATTAAACACCGAGGTGAACATCAAATGAGGTTCAGAGATACAACCAAACATGACATAAAAATTCAACTGAACAGAGAAGAATTTTTTATTTTAACATGTGCAACGGAACCGATAACAAGATATTTATTTAAGACAGCTAGTATTCTCCAGTTCAATTATTAAAGATTATTTAAGAGACACTTTGGACAAACAACCGGACGCACCAATTTTGTATGGACCTGTGGACACTTCAATATTCAACAGAATTCCTCATGAAGTTCAAATGTGGAGACAATTGGAACAATATGTGCAAGAAAAAAATAATTTTGTAAAATCGGATGAAGAAACACATTTCAGTGATGAAAAGGATCAAAGTGATGAAAATGACTACAACAAAAATGACCAGATGGAAAGTTAAATAAATTTTAAAATTTTTCACAACACTTTACACTTGAATTGGCAAATTTTCAATAAAAAATTTAAAATTTTGTGGGTGTAGGCCTACCGGGGATGGTGCCCACGTTAAATATACACCAACGCGCCTTCAACTGTACGGCCTGGCATAAATAAATGCCTACCGTGGTGTGGAAAACAGTTGACCTTCTGACACCGTGATGGATAGACGGGTGACCTTTCAAATGGACATGGAACAAGAAATCAAGTCCAAGCCGGGTATTATTGAATTTCAAGCTTTTCGTGGTAACGATGATCGGTTTATAATTAAAGAACTCGTATTTTACGATATAGATAAAAATATTCCTTACACATTTTTATTTAAACCACCATGCTCTTTTTCTTCACTAACCACCAAAGCCGCAACAACAAACCGATGGACTTGGAAATATTTTCATCACATCGATTGGTATGACGGTTTTACCAGTTATTCAGACTTTTATCATATTATGCATCAATTTTCAAACAGATTTACTAATATTTACACAAAAGGACTTGAAAAGAAAAGATGGATAGAACAATTTACATCTACTCCAGTTAAAGATGTGCAAATAGATAAAAATTTTAAATTTATTGCTGAAAACATTTGTATTTGCACACAAAGTGTGGAACATGAAAGGGACAGGCACTGTGCGTTAAAAAACGCTTTAAAATTAGCGACTTACCTGCAAGATGGAGAAATCGGCGATGGTGGTGGGGGTAACGGTGATTATAAAAGCGAGGAGCAGACCGAGACCTGGCACGAGTATTACTCGAGATTCCGAGACGACAACATCTCAGAGCAAGAAGACAGCGAGGACCTCTAGAACAACCATGGCATCCAACCAGTTTCTGCAGACTTTGGTGGAACAATTCAACGCCCACTCCAAGTCTACAATTTTGCCGGTAAAAAAATGTTCAGAGCTGAAGGATGAAAAACATTATATTATACATGCCATGAAGAAGATGGAAACTACAGTCGGCGAGGCAATCTGCTGCAGCTTGAGCGAAGCACCATACACTCCGGGAGATGAGCCGAAATTCCAAATTTACCTGCCCAAAAGATTTGTACACCTACTCCAGAACGAAGATCTCCGCTCCATACAACCAGGATGTCTCTACTTGGTGTCCCACGGATGCAGCGGCAGCAACTCCACCGAGCTTACCATCCACATCGCAGACAAGCAGCAGTGTTAAAAAAACATTTTTCTTTCTTGTATCTGTTTGTATTTTTTAACTCTATAATTTTTGTCATGTAATCTTGTTTGTACTGTTTTAAATAAAGATAAAAAATAAAAAAAACAAAAAAAAACAAAAAAAACAAAAAAAAACACAAAAAAGGCAACATATCAATATGTGAAACATAAAAAAAAATTTTCACATATTGATATGTTGCCTTTTTTTAAAAAGCTCTGGGGTGACCTTGACCTTTGACCTTTGCACAAATTAAACGAAAAAGAAAAATATTTTTTCAAACAGCAATGTGTGTGTGTATGTTTGTGTGTGTTTTCTCCCACCATTTCTGATTACCAGCATACAGACTCTAAAGAAGTTCAGTTTGATTGCAACTGTCAAACGATGAGCACCCTATTTGAGCTTTGTGTAAGAAAAATTATAGAAGATCAACAGTTATTCAGCCATACTTTACGATCTAACGCTCCTCAGCAAATTAAAATTTTTATCAAACAGTACAAGCTAGACAACAGAGGTTACAACACTTTTGGTTGGTACAAGTTTGGTGATGGTACAAAATTTTGTCGAAGTTGTGGAAGGGCCGCTGTATCTAACCTGGCACAATTCCTACAAGATGATGGATGTTTACAATATGGTCATGTGGCTCCAGTTTTAAGTTACCATACACCTAAAGAACTTTGCGCCATTTGTTCAATCAATATGTTTAGTTGGCAAAAATTTAACCACCTCCCATCAGACAGCGTGTAAACAACTTTCCCCCACCACTATTTCATACTACCTTCAAACGATCATGCTAATATTCATTCCGCTTTTGGACATCATACGGAAAACATCAAGATGGCTCTGACTGTAAAATGTGCAAATTATGAAGAAGTATTTTTAAGAAATATGGAAGAATTAAACAATATTGTTCAAGAATTTAAATCACTAATCGAACAGGGATACCGATTGAACATGCAAATTTTTGCTTGCAACACAAAATGCCCTCATGTCCCCAGGGATGACGAGCCGCCTAGGTCACCATCATCAACTTCTTCAGCCTACTCCTCCAGATCATCCATGAAGACTCAAGCCAGTCCAAACTTGGAATATTTCTCCTGACTAATATTTATATTTTGTATCCTCATTGTACTTCAATATGCATATTTTTGTATTGTAATACAAGAATGATAAAATAAAAACAAAATAAAAAACCTATCTTGCTACAGTATTGTAGCAAGATAGGATTTTTTAAACACAAATTGGATGACCTTGAACATGTTCTAACATGTTCACGTGTAAACTTAAATAAAAATATTCAAATAATATTTTTTTTTCAAATTCAAAATTCCCCCACCATTCTACCTCATCTCCCACCACTTTTCCTCTGGGAGACCTGAGATGCAGCACCAATGTGTTTCATTACATCTTCATCTTTCAAGCTGCAAACATGGATGTTCCACCACCAATATATGAGGCCGATGAAGCGGAAAGCCTGGGGAGGAGGAGATGCCAGCATGTGGATCTAGTGGAGATGATGGAAAGAAGGATGGAAGAAAGACGGATCAGGAAGGACCATATGCTACTTCAGAAAATTTTAAAATTAGATCTCTTCATGATCTTGGCCTTATTGATTGCAATCTTCTTCTACTTGGTATACGCAGTTGTATACTGCCTAAGATGCATCGAGTGTTCAGATAAAGCAGCCAAATTGCCAGTTTTCAAAACTACTCTGTAAATAAAATTTTCTTTTTTAAAACTCCAAATGGTTGACCTTGAACATGTCTCAACCTGTCTGGTTGTATCAATTACCCCCACCACCACAATTCCAAAATACCAATCCTGCAAGCAAAACTTGCTTCATTTCCAACTCAGCTACGCTAGAGGTTACACAAAACAATGAAGTGGGAATTACTTGTTGACAACCTTCAATACCTAAAAGAAATTTATGAAAAATTGCACATGCGGCTACTTCAAAATCCAGGGATGGTAATTTAAATGGAATTGGAATACGCCTGTCCAACCATCGACGACAGTATGGATGAAGCAGAAGGGGTAGTCCAAAATACACAAGGAACATGTTGCTGTGAAGAAAATTCTTCGACAACATCAAGCACAAGTCCGGACAGCACATATGGGGATGAAGGAGGATTTTTGTAAATAAAATTTTAAAAAAATATTTTTTTTTTAAACTTCAAATGGTTGACCTTGAACACGTTTGAACATGTTGAAGAGTGTAGGTAAAAAAAATTATTTTTTATACCTAGTCATGAAGAACAAACTCGGTTGTAAGGTTTGCAAAAAAATTTTTTTTTTCATCTGACCACTTTACCCCCACCACCTCTTTACCCCCACCACGCGACCGAGTACCTGAGATACACGGAGCGACTTGCTCAGTTGCTGTTCAACTCTTGTGGTGTGCACATCTCACTTTTTGCACTCAATTTACTTATATTGAGTTTAAATTTAAATATTTAGCCAAATATCAAAAATTTCTTAAGTTTTCGGCAAAGTTTCAAATAACAAAAAAAAAAATTTCACTTTTGGTTTGATTGAAATTTCACAAGTTCCAAGATTACCTGAGAAAGAATAAAAATATAAATATTTCTCAGGAAATATTTCCAATCCGAGTTACGGAGGTCCGATAAAGGACCGGCTGGGACGTGTTGTTTGAAAAAAAAATAACTTTTTCTTCCTTCTGACCACTTTACCCCCACCACCTCCTTATCCCCACCACTGGGCCGGGTACCTGGGGAACCGTCTGCGCTCAAGTCAGTATGCCTTCGGACGCGGTGCTGTTCGGGTCGCGTGTCGTTTGTCACACTGTCGGGTTTGAAGAAATTGTTCTTCGGCTCTCAGTCTCTCGGTGGGTAAGTAAAATATAAAAATTATTTTTTTTTTCAAGTGGGGTTGCTGGGACGGGTCAATGACCCCTGACGGATATATTAGGTCAAGAGTCTGATCGCTAGGGAATAAAAAAAATATTTTTTTGCACTTTTGTGATTCCTCGAGAAATTTCAATTTCTCAACAAAATTTGAGGAATCGCGAAAGTGCAAAAAAAAATTTTTTTTATTCTTGCGTGACCTTGACCTAATTAACGTCAGTGACGTCATCATGATGACGTCAGCGGTAATGACGTCACCATGACGTCATAGGCGTGACGTCATGTGACGTCATATGACGTCATTCGTGACGTCATTGATGACGTCATCACTGCTGACGTCATCGTGATGACGTCATGAGCCAGCAGCCCCACTTTGCCACTACTATAAGGTCAGAGGTGGGGCCTTAGAACTTCTGAGGTCCTATCTCCATGGGAGGAAGCAAGTAGTGGACTGGAATGGCAGTTGTTCAGCCCCTCTTGATGTGAGGCATGGAGTTCCGCAGGGCTCCTTGCTTGGTCCGTTCCTGTTTGTTGTTGCCATAAATGACCTGTTTTTTAAGGTCCCCGGTAGTGTCTTGTTCTACGCAGATGACACTACCCTTTTCTCGAGTAATTCTGACTATGAGACTGCCAGAACTTCAGTCCACGCTCTGCTTGAAACTGCTTCTGCCTGGTTTCGTTCAAATAAACTCTGTTTGAATGAGGCCAAGACACAAGAAATTGTGTTCTGCTTGTGCAATCAGTTTTATGTTAATGAACCTGTTAAGGTGCTGGGTTTTACACTCAGCCCTCAGCTCTCATGGACAAGCCACATAGATAATCTCTATGTGAAGCTCAGTAGAGTGGTCTATCTTTTGAGGCGTCTTCGAACCGACACGCCTTTTGAATTTGTCAAACTTGCTTTCTTTGCTTTCTTTCAGTCCCATATTCTCTATGGCACGCGACTTTGGGGACACTCTTCCAGAGTCCAGAAAGTATTGCTTTTACAAAAGAGAGCCCTGAGGGTGGTGTGTGGAGCCCAGCAGCTCGAGCACTGTAGGCCTCTTTTCAAGGCATGTAAGGTTTTAACAGTGTACAATGTATATATTTATCAGTGTTTAACGGCCATCAAATGTAATGAATCAAACTATGCTTTGAACTCTGAGGTGCATGATTATTCCACCAGAATTAATACAAACCTGCATGTAAACAGATGTAGACTTGACAAGGTATTAAAATGTTTCCCTGTTGCAGGCATAAGAATGTTCAATTGTATACCAGTAGAAGTAAGGCGGCTGGCAGTGTGCAAATTTGCTAACAAATTGAAGTCTTGGCTTTTGGAAACCCTTTTTACAAAACATCTGAGTTCTATGAAGCAGATCATTCATCAGTAAAAGAATTCATTTAGATGTGGCAATGTCATGAAGGTAACCTGCCATCTGCTTTTAGCGAATTTCCCTATAGGGAATACGCTATTACGGTAGTAGCCATGGTAAGACCTAAGCCCGGGACCACTTTATTTGTTCATTTTGAGGTCCCCAGAAGCCAAAAACACCGTTCGTTTATTTTCATATATATGTGTATATATATATATGTGTGTGTGTGTGTGTGTGTGTGTGTGTGTGTGTGTGTGTGTGTGTGTGTGTGTGTGTGTGTGTGTGTGTGTGTGTGTGTGTGTGTGTGTGTGTGTGTGTGTGTGTGTGTGTGTGTGTGTGTGTGTGTGTGTGTGTGTGTGTGTGTGTGTGTGTGTGTGTGTGTGTGTGTGTGTGTGTGTGTGTGTGTGTGTGTGTGTGTGTGTGTGTGTGTGTGTGTGTGTGTGTGTGTGTGTGTGTGTGTGTGTGTGTGTGTATCCGTGGTACCGATAACTTTTGAAGCGGACCTCCGATTTTGATCAAATTTGGTATGAATATGTAAGATAAGGTCTATTTTTATGAGTTCGCGAACCAGCATTGTCGGGCTATGGGAACGGGGTTTTATGGGGTTTCAAAGGGGTCAAAAATGGGTTTTTGGCATTTTTGGACCTAAATTTTCAAACTTCACCAATTTTAACTAAAATCATTTAAAAGAGCTTAAAAAACAAACAATTTAGAATTTTGAATCTTTAAAATAGCTTAACTGGTTATAGAGAAAATTCAAATCAAGTTTCCCATGTTATTCTTATGGGTAAATCTTTAAAAAGTTATGTATCGCTTATTTATCAACATATCTTAATAAAAATTGTTATGAACCTTCTCTATGTGGTGAGTAATAATTAAGATTTGATAAAAATATCCCACATTTCAGCAAACCTACATGCTAAATCCCATGGTATTCTCATGGAAAATAAGTGTATAATGGGAGCAAGAGAGATGGAGATAATAAGGTATCTGTTCCTAATCAGCTGATCAGCTGATCAGCTGTCTTCTGCATATTTTTGTCAAATTTGAAATGTTTATTTTTTGTTATTTGTAAACAAATCATTCCTTTTGCATGGAAGCTTTGGATATGCACTTTTTTACTGTTAAAAAAGTCATTTATTGCAATATAAATATTAGTATATAAATTATTAAATAGAAATAATTTACTCAGAAATATAATGTCATTAAATATATTATATTTCCTTGTAAAGATTATTAATTATATAATATAGAAACAAAGTTCTTTGATGTTAAAACAAAAATTCTTTGGAAATTCGCTGAGTACGCAGGTCTGCTGCGACGGGGGTATTAAATTTTCTTTTCCTTTTTTATTTTGGTTTTTTTGTGATGTGTGCTTTTGCATGGACTGCTGCATGGATTGCATTTGCTTGTTTAATGGACTAGTTTTGTTAGTCAAGAGGATTCTCTTTATTTATTTGTGACGTAACCTATTGCTTTTGCAGTTTACTGGCCAAATAAAATCATTTGAATCATTTGAATCATTTATCACATTAGATCAGAAACTTTCTTGGAATCCTCATGTGTCAGTTGTATGTAGCAAATTGTCAAGAATATTATTTTTACTTAGAAACTTAAGCTTACTGGTAACGAAACAGTACCTGAGACAGGAATATAGTGTATTTTTTCAGGGTACCTTACTGTACGGGCTTCAACTATGGGGCGGAGCAACTGATGTCCATAAGGTTTTGTTGCTGCAGAAGACTGTTGACTGTTCGACTGTAGACTGGTGCTGAATACCTTGCACATTGTAAACCTTTGTTCATAAGGGAATTCATAATGACAGTTTTCAGTCTCTATGTAAACCTTCTTTTGTTTTCAGCAAAAAAGGAACAGGACAGCATTGTCTGTAGAAAGGATATTCACAGTTATGACACTAGAAATAAGTATCGTTTTGATGTGTCCTTTGTAAGATTAAAGAAAGTTCAATCCAGTCAGGAAATCTTAAAGCTGAAATTGTTTAACTAATTTGCCTATGAGAGCGCGGAACCAGTTAACAAAATCTTTCCAATCGAGTGTGATTAAACTTTTATTGGCACACCCACAGTATTCGGTTGAGGAATTTTTTTGAAATCCCAAAGAATATTGTAAGTAGCTATTTTTGAAATCTGAGTGATTTTCTGTTTTATTTTTGTTTAATGTGATTGCATGGTTTTGTTTTTGCATGGTGTGCATAGCATAAGGACATGAGCTATATGCGAAATAATTATTATGTATTTTTACTCTAAGATGACGAACCCAATTGCATGTAAATGCTTAAAGGACAATAAAGATACTCATTCTCTCATTCTCATTCGCGATGTTTTTTAATATCCTCCATCTGGCATCTGGCATTTAATTTGGGTTTGTGTTCAAATTGATATTCAATATGAATGATACTTTGATACTTGATAGTTTAGGTTGGATACCAACCAAATGACTTGCTGGCTTGAAGTGAAGCCCACGCTATCCCAATCGGATGGCATATTTTATTTTTTGTGTTCACATTTTTTTAAATTTAGAATAGTATTGCAGTACTTAAATTGTCCTGCAAATCAACCTGAGAGTTTATCATAAACAACCCATTCCTCTATGATCATTTTCCATTCGGTTTATCTATATATTAATACGCAAGCATGTTTCGTTTCCTCCTTTTTTCTCAGCTCATGTGCATCGTAAAAGAAATCCGCGCATATCGATAGAAAGGTATAGTCCTGTAGATGAGCAGAATCACATTCTAATTCACATCGGACTCCAGGGCTACGCCCCACAGGCTTTCAAATTTATTGAATTTTTTACCTCTATGGAACATAGAGTATAAAATTCTTTTAGACCGACTTTAAATTTCTCTTAGGCAAATTCTCTAGCCAAAAGGCTTTTTTATTCCTAATTTGATTTCAATGAAATTCTCAGGTTAGATTTTAAGTATTTTAAACTAGGTAATAAACTATAATCGAGCAATTATTTTCAAGTATTAAAAAAGCTTATTTTTCGGAATTTTTGACAGAACTTTAGTTGTTTAGGCTACATGGTTTGACTAATGTAGTTGCTATGATCAGTTTATTTTCCCCCATCGCAGCTGAGTTGTCGATGTATGCTGAAAACAACATAACATAACCTTTTCTTGTTTATATTTGCTCGCCGTTATGTTTCGTTTTTAAATAAAATTTAATTGATATTTTGACAGACATATTTGTTAAATTAAATAGATCAACACTGATGTTTACTTATTGAAGTTATAAATTATAGTCTACCAAAAGATAGGCATGTTGATGTGGAATGAATTGGTGTCGTACGGAATTATGCGATTAACTAATTTATGGGATACAACTAATATCTATTTGGGAGAAAGATTTAAATTGAACAACTAATTAGAATGTGTTGTGCCATTGTAGCCTATGTCTCAGGTAACAAAATATGCATTAAGTGTTAAGTAAGCGTAATTCTACAATACTTACATTACTTGATTTTTATTAATTTGCAATCATGGATTTTAAATTGCATTGTTTTTTCGCTCTACAATCTATTTTTCCTTAATTTATAAGCATAATTATTATTAAGTTACTTGCTTATTTTGAGGTCTTAGCTAAAATCATAGTTTGTATGTATTTATTTGTAGGCTAGGCCTAGGATGTACGCCGGTTGACTTCGGACGGTTAGATGACGTTCCACTCTTCACATTCGAGGAGATGGAAACCTCCGTTCTCTCCCTAAAGAGCAACAAGGCTCCTGACCCGGACGGATTCCCAGCGAGGCTTTAAAGAAAGTATTTTCAATTAATGCTGACTTGTTGAGAATATGTACAACGCCTGTTTGGTAGAAGGGGTGTTTCCGGCTCCCTGGAAAACCACCAGACTTGTACTCATCAGCAAGGGCAAAGGTGATCCCGAGCTGCCGTCGTCCCACAGGCCTTTTTGCATGTTGGACACGGCTGGGAAGCTGTCCAAGAAGCTGATCCGTTCCCTCCTGACGTCTGCCGTGGAAGCTGCCTGGTACTTATGCCTCCGTCAGTACGGCTTCAGAAAGGGACGGTCCAACGATTGGCGCTATCACCGAAGTCCAGAGAGCTGTGAAGAGAGCCGAGAGCCACAACCATTTCTCTCGCTGAGTAGTGCTTCTTGTTACGCTTATGTCAAGAATGCCTTTAACTCGGCGAGGTGGGTCGATATGCTGGATGCGCTTCGCAACACCTTTCGCGTTCCTGCATATCTGTTGCGACTCATCTTGTTGCGGATTATTTCCGCTCCCGAAGCCTGATTTACGACACAAGGGACGGAACGTGGACGATGGAAGTCACTTCTGGTGCCGCGCAAGATTCAATACTCGGCCAGGATCTCTGGAACGTTGCCTATGACAGCCTCCTGAGGTCGGAGATGCCTGAGGAAACCACTTTGGTTGGGTACGCCGATGATGTCGCAGCTCTCATTGTTGCACGCAACGTTGAGCTGACCCAACTAAAGTTGAACCGAGTCATGCGTGTGGTCAACACATGGATGTCCGATCACGGTATCTCGCTTGCTCTCCGTAAGACGGAGATTGTGATCCTTACGAAGAAGAGGATGGTCACCGTCGTTCCGTTCCAAGTGGGAAGGGAGGTGGTCCAATCAACTCGTGCTGCTAAGTACTTCGGGATTATGGTGGACACCAAGTTAAGCTGGAGGGATCAGATATTCCGTACGGCGGACAAGGCCGCTAAGGTAGTCACGTACCTTAGTAGGCTGATGGCCAATGTCGGGGTTCCACGATTCGACAGAAGACGTCTGTTGATGTCCGCGGTTCAGTCCGTGCTTTTTTATGGAGCAGAGGTGTAGGCAGACGCTCTCGATAAAGAGTAGTACAGGTTGCGACTCGCCCGGGTTCAACGTCGAGCGGCGCTCGGGATGTGTTCTGCCTACCGGACAGTGTCCGAGCCTGCCGTCCTGGTGGTCGCCGGAGTTATCCCTGTCAAGCTCTTGGCAGGAGAGAAAAGGGCAATTTATCAGAGACAAGGCTAGATTAAAAGAACACGGCAAGAACAGAAGAGCGCTCCAGAACCTTCCAGCAGTGGGAACACAGCTGGGAGCACGACACCCGAGGACGATGGACTGCGCGACTTATCAAGCACGTCCAACCATGGGTGGAACGGCGGCCAATTCTTGACAATTCACGGCTATCTCGGTCGTACCTGAACCGGATGGGCAAGACCGGTTCACCAGACTGCATTTATTGCTCGGGCGTTCCCGACGATGCGGAACACACATTCTTCCGCTGCCCCCGTTGGGAAGGGCCCCGCCTGAAGGCCACACAAATTTTTTGGTGCATTTTTGGTGGATTTCGGTCTGCCAAAAGATCTTGGAGGATGAGGGCAACTGGGATTGTTTATCACAGTTCGTCCGGGGCATCCTCCTGGAAAAGAAACCGATCTGGACGGCGAAGTGGCCCAGATCCCTTGATCGAGTGGCTGGATAAGGAGTGAGCCCCATGGGCATAAGCCAAATTTAGGCCTAGCCTGACGTAATGTAATAAACAACTCCAGGTTAGAAACCTAAAGAGTAGAGGCGAGGTTTTTTAGTGGGTAAACCCGTTTTTAGGGGAGCCCCACACTACAGGCTTGCCACCTGTGTGCGTAATGAATTTTTCTCACCTCTCCCTCAAAAACAAAGCGTCACCTAATAACTCAAAAAGTGAGTAAAAAATTCTTGTACGGGACGGACATCGGAGCGTATTCCTAGTAATGTTAATCTTATGGACGAAGGAGAATTGAATAAATCATTAGACAGCTGTTGCAAAAACAACTGCTAGAAATACAGGAAGAACAGATGTTTTAGTTCTTAAATATTTTTAAGCTTCTTGGATCCAAATAAACTGAAATTTTGATAGAATTTCGATCAGAAGGCGATCTCTAGCAATGTATACAGAACCGAATAAGTAGGGACATCCTTATGGGGAAGTGAGAACGTCGCCCCTGAAACACAGATAGCACCACCAAGATGGCAAGGATTATGCTGATTGGTTGAATGGAAACAGATGACTAGAATAATTTTACAAAGGTTTGTTATTGTTTTGATTTTTTGTAAACAAATATGCTCATTTTGACATTTGAGAGGTAGAAAGAGCGCTTCCCGTGACAGTAAGGAGAAGTAATTCTAGCATCAGCGCTTTATTTTCCTCTGGTTTTCGGGGGCAAAACTAATTTTTTTTTTAACATGGGATGTCCCTACTTATTTGGTTCTGTATACATTGTCTCTAGTTCATATTAATACACAACAGTTAATGAATATTTAAATAGTACCAGTGTTTAAAAAATGTGACAGGAAGGCTGAAAATAATCATCGGCATTAGGATTGGTGTCCATTGTTCCAATTGTGTCCAAAATTTTTGAATCTTTGCTGCAGAAACAGGTTACAGATCATTTTGAAAGATTTCGCATATTCACAGATAACCAATATGGTTATAGGCCCAATAGAAGTACATGTCATGCTGTTGTCAAGTTGGTCAATAATGTAGTTCGTGATTTAGAAAAAGGTAATTGTGTTACTTTTAGGTCTTTTGACATGTCAAAAGCGTTTGACACAGTGCAACATAATATTTTAAGTAAAAAACTCTCTTTTTATGGGTTTAGTACTGACTCTGTGGAGCTTTCATTTTCTTACTTGACTAATAGAACTCAATTTGTATTTAAAAATGGATCTTTTTCTAAGGCAAGGAGGGTTGAATACAATTCTTGGGCCAGTATTGTTCAATATCTACATTAATGACTTGCCAATTAATGTTGAGAGTGTTGGTATCGAGGGATTTTTATCTGCAGACGACTTAGGTTTAAAAGTAAGTAATTTTAGTAAAGGTGCAATTGCTGACAATCTAGATTCTAGTTTTTCACTACTCAAGGATTGGTGTGCTGCTAATAACCTGTCGCTCAATACTGAAAAAATCTGTGATTTGTCTTTTAGCTATAATCGCAACGCCCCATGTTCCACTGAAAACAGTAATTTTAAGTGGTTGGGCCTATTGTTAGACTCTAGACTGTCATGGAATCGTCATGTTGATTTGGTTTTGAAAAAAATAGCTAAAGGTTTATACATGCTTAGAAGGTTAAAAAAATTCAGTTGATAATTATATTTTAGTAAGTGTATATTTCTCTCATATTCAAAGTATATTGATCTATGGAATTGTTCTTTGGGGATCAAGCTTTAACTGTAATAAACTTTTTATACTTTAAAAAAGGGCTATAAGATTAATTTGTAATGTTCCTTACTGTACATCCTGTAAACCTTTGTTTGTAAAACTTCGCATTCTAAGCCTTTATTCACTGTATGTATTTAATTTGCTCTGTTTTGTTCATGGCCATTTAGAGTTTTTCAGTACCAATGCCGATATCCATTCATATATAACACTAGACATAAGGATTGTTTAAGAGTTCAACAGTATAGATATAGCAGCTCACAGAAAAATTGGTTTTATGTTTCTTCTAAACTCTATAATTCATTGCCGTCTGTAATAAAATCATTGCCTTACTCTAAGTTTAAAGATAAAATTAAAAATGTACTCATTGGCGAGTGTCTTTATAAAGTTGATGATTTTTTCAATATTTGTTGGGAGAGTTACTATTAGTATTAGGGCCTAGTTTATATCGAGTTGTTGATTTTGTTTCTATACTGTTGTTGGTTACCTATCAAATTTACATTATTTTATATTTCATTGTTCTAGTCATTTTATATATTTTATATTGTATTCTGTATATTTTAGCATTATTTTAGATCAGTTTCAATTTTGACATGTAGTATTTAAAAGCTTATATTTGTATTTGACACTTTGTACCCTGTGACGCTTTTCCATGCACTTCAATTGTGTTATATGACAATAAAGAATCTTGAATCTATTCCTATTTTGAACCATATTCCTTTATCAAATCATTTAATTTCCAATTCTCAAACATACAATAAACCTCGATTTTTTAGTTTGAGATTGTAATTTTGTGTCAACCTCGACCATATCTTAGTTAGCTCGGGCTTTATTTACAGTGATTTAGTGCAATGAATTAAATGTCAAATTAATGCCTTAAAGCAATTCAAAACCGGACATAATTAATAAGATTTACCTAGGTTATGTTTCATTATTTGAGGGTAATTTAATGGTAAAAAGGGTAATTTCAGTGGGAACTGAGGGAAATTTGCTCTTAGTGATCGGTTCGAACCAAGAGGTTTGAACAACGCAAGGTCTGTGGAGGAAAAAGCATAACTTCTTTCTAAGGTCAGCTGAATAGCTATTTTTTTGTGTTCCGGATATGAAGCATCAAAACTAAAACGGAAGTTAAGTTACGTTATAATATTTACCATTACACAGCTGATTGAAAAAGAGAATGAAGCAGTCTTGCCACGGGTACGATATTTATCGTAACGACACCATATGACTCTAGTTTACATTTGGATTATTAGTCAATAACAAACCATTAGGTAATGACCAAATTAACAATTATCAATCAAGGTAAATCTAAACCCATAAATTCTCCTCTAGTTTGCTTTGAAATTCCTTATTTCAGTAATAGTTGAGACAAAAAATCTCCACCACAATCGATAAAGATTGTTGTTTCCTGCAGCGTTGGCAACACTTGCAGGTAACAAAGAGTAAAATGTTGATTTTTAAACACTTTTTTAACCAACAAAAACTCTGTGGCGACATTCACGGATGTCGCAGAAACTGACACCATTGCTCTCATGGGATGTAACTCACCCATAGATATATACTTAACACCTGGATCGGTAGCTGAAACGGCGGAATAGCGCTAAAAACGAGCCGCTTTCTCCACCACTAGCCAGTATTACCGCCGGTGCGCCGCCGCCGCGCCGCACTGAATATCAGCTGACATGATTGTTGTCGGTGCGTCAGCTGCATTCTTGTTTGTTTACATTCTTTTAAACGTTCAATTATAATTTCGATGATGAAAGATGGTTCTGTACTGTGCAGCTTTTGGATGTATTAGTGCACATTCAAAAGGCTGAAATTTATCATTTCATAGGTAAGAAAGAATAAAAAAATACAATATTAGTGTAGTTTAATTAATTAATTTATTTATTTATTTAAATTACAGTACACAATTACTGGCACAGGTTTGGCAACACTGACGACGAATACTGGCTAGTGGCGGGGGTTTTCGCAACACGGATTTACCGATCCAGGTGTTTACTATATATCTATGAGCTCACCTGGCACTACAGTCATTTTGCGAACAGTGCGAACAACGTGTGTTTGCGTGAGTCGTGAACTGAGTGAGTGAAGTCATTGAAATATATCAAAATATATAATATATATTATCAAACATATATAATATAAAAAAGTAAATTTTAGTATGTAAAGTCAATGGTGAAGTGAAGCAACACCTCCTAGTCATAGATATATACTAAACACCTGGATCGGTAACTCCGTGTTGCGAAAACGAGCCGTTACCCCCACCACTAGCCAGTATTCGTGGTCAGTGTTGCCAACCCTGTGCGAGTAATCATGTACTGTAATTTAAATAAATTAATTAATTAATTAAACTACAGTAGTACTGTATTTTTTAGTCTTTCTTACCTATGAAATGGTAGATTTCAGCCTTTGGAATGTGCACTAATACATCCAAAAGCTGCACAGTACAGAACCATCTTTCATCATCATAATTATAAATGAACATTTAAAAGAATGTAAACAAACAAGAATGCAGCTGACGCACCGACAACAATCATGACAGCTGATATTCAGCACGGCGCGACGGTGGCCCAGCGGCGGTAATACTGGCTAGTGGTGGGGGAAGACCATAGATATATACTAATAAACCTGGATCGGTAACTGAAATGGCGGAATGGCGGTAAAAACGAGCGGCTTCCCCCACCACTAGCCAGTATTGCCGCCGCTGCGCCGCCGCCGCGCCGCGCTGAATAACAGCTGACATGATTGTTGTCGGTGCGTCAGCTGCATTCTTGTTTGTTTACATTCTTTTAAATTTTCAATTATGATTATGATGATGAAAGATGGTTCTTACTGTGCAGCTTTTGGTTGTATTAGTACACATTCATAAGGCTGAAATTTATCATTTCATTGGTAAGGAAGGCTAAAAAATACAGTATTACTGTAGTTTAATCAATTAATTAATTTATTTATTTAAATTGCGGTACATAATTACTCACACAGGGTTGGCAACACTGTCCACGAATACTGTAATGGTAGCAAGTGGTGGGGGTAACGGCTCGTTTTCGCAACATGGAGTTACCGATCCAGGTGTATTAGTATATATCTATGGGGAAGACGGCTCGTTTTTAACGCTATTCCGCCATTTCAGTTACCGATCCAGGTGTTTAGTATATATCTATGCTCCTAGTAGGAGGTGTTGAGTGAAGTGAATGTAAAGTCAATGATAGAACAACGAGAACGAAAACAGAACAGCTTCGCAGCTGCATGGAAAATCCCAAAGCCGGCCAACATTTGGCAAACTAGAAAAAAAGAGAGCGGAACTGGAACATAACCAACCAAACTAAACTAACCTGTCCAGAAGAACGGCAACGGCAACCGCTGTCGCTACTCGCTATTCGTCAACCGCGTCGTTTCGTCATCTGAAAAGCCGACATCAGGTCAAAACGTCTTAGATGTACACTCACTCATAGTTATGTTTAAAAGTAAGTATGCTTATTATACTACACACGCCATCAGCAACTACAAACGTTGGGTCAGGTTACAAAACTTTATATTTGGTTCCAAACTGATCCACTTTACACATGTGAGCATAATTACAGGAATTGTATATCCTTTCACAGAATGTGTAAACCGATGTCTGTTTAATGGGTTTTTCCCTGATGAATTAAAAATTTCACGAGTATGTCCCATTTACAAAAAAGGAGCCAAAGATATTCCTGAGAGTTACAGACCTATCACGATTATTTCTCCGATATCTAAGGTAATAGAAATTCTGCTCTCAGAACAGGTTAGCAAGTTCTTTGAAGAAAATAACTTATTTTGTCCATCTCAGTTTGGGTTTAGGAGTGGGAAATCCACCTGTGATGCTATTGATTGCCTGCTTCGGGAGATTATTAAAGCCTTTGAAGGTAGGTGTTTTGCCCAGGCCACTTTCTGTGACCTGAGCAAAGCATTTGACTGTATAGATCACAATGACCTTACCACCAAGAGCATTATGGTATAAGGGGTGCTGTCCTTAGGTTTTTTGAAGCCTACCTTAACAATCGCAGGCAAACTGTGTGCCTTGACGGAAGGTGGTCAAGTGAGAAAATTGTGAAATTTGGCGTCCCGCAAGGGTCGGTACTTGGGCCATTGCTATTCATAATTGCCATTAATGATCTGCATCTTAATATCTCTAGACCACTTAAAACCCTCCTGTATGCAGACGACACAACGATTTTATCTGTTGGAAATAATCTAGGGCAATTATGTGAGCAAGTAGACTCTGCCATAAATGAAGTAACTCTCTGGTTCGAAACAAACGGTCTCAAATTGAACAATAGTAAAACACAAAATATAATCTTTAGTTGCAAGCAGAATGATGTGGCAGAAAATAATGCCAAATTTTTGGGTGTTTATATTGATGGTCAATTGAGATGGGACAAACACATTGAATATGTAACAACCCGCCTTTCTAGATTAGTCTACTTATTCAGACGCCTGAGGAGTTTAGTAGACGAGAGTTATATCAAAATAGCTTACTACGCACTGTTCCAAAGTGTCTTCAGATATGGCCTAGTTTTTTATGGGAACTGTAGTAGAATTGAAGAAATTCTCCTTCTTCAAAAGAAGGTTATCAGAATATTGAGTAATGCACTGCCTGATGCCCACTGTAAACCCCTATTCATTGACCTGAAAATCCCAACAGTCATTAATCTATACCTGTATGACCTTCTAGCCTATACCCTTAAGAACCTTCCATCCCTCACTCTTTGCAACCATGTTCACTCTCACAACACTAGAGGTAACTTTAACATAAATAGAACATTTTCTAGACTAAGCAAAACACTCAAGAGTCACACTGTAATGTCTGTTAAGGTTTTTAATAAGTTAAGTATAAATTTTCAATCCTGTTCGAACAGCCCAAAATTATTTCTGAGGAAATTTTATGACTGGCTTTTGGTTCATCCTTTTTATACAATAGATGAATTTATGTTTGAGAAGAAAATTGAGTTTGCCTAATCAGATTTGTTAGAATTTCAATAATAAATATTTATTTGTTATTCTTATATGTCTGTTATAGCCTATATTTATATTTTGTTACCTCTGTTATATATTTAAATGTTTATATTACCGAGTTAATTTCTCTTTTGACTTGTGTAAGATTTTATAAATTGTTTTCTGTAATTTTAATGTTAAATTTTATTGTTTGTTGTTTGGTAAAATAGTTTAACTTTAATGTTGAATTTTTTATTGTTTTACTTGTTAAAAACTTAATATTGAATTTTATTGTCTGTTATTGGTAAAATAATTTATATCACTGCATTAAATTTCTCTCTTTTGACTCTTGTTAAGATTTTTTTATGAATTTGAGATGTTTTATGATTCTTATTTTTTATGATTCTTAGCTAACTGAGTGTAGCCTACTCCTGACCGTAGCCTCTCTGCTATAATTGTACCTGACAATTGCTAATACATATGTATGTCAATGGCAAATAAATGACTGATTTCTGATTTCTGAGCCTGGTTGGAAGGGTGCATTCCATTTAACTCCAACTGTATTTTACACTAGGCCCTACAACAAATTGTTTACCTCTTGTGTGAGTTAATAATTTTATTAGACGTAGGGTTACCTACCATATCACCGCCATCACCGGAGTCCACCGGATTTTAAGGTTAAAATTTCATTTCCGGGGAATTTCAACATAGCCTAAACAGAGAAATCTCTTGTTTTGGCTTTACCATACTGAAATTCATTAAATAATAAGATTGTCAACTTAAAATTTTATTTTCAGATCACTTATACTTTTATGCAACCTCTCATTATAACATTGTCTTTTGAAATTATTCTAAACATATTTTAGAAATTTCTCGTTTGGGCTGTAGGCTAGTCCTACTCTATGTAATCAAGCAGTTACAATAACTCTAACTCTACCAAGATTTACGACCATGGCTGAAGAAATGCAGGATAGCCACTTGGCTTTAAACTACCTATTGAGTTAGGTCGCCATTTCAATAAAGGTATTAAGGTATTAAGCCCTGTATCATGAACAAGCGGGCCGAAGAACATGAAACGATAGAATGTACGGTGAACAGTTTAGTTTGAATCAGTTCAGTGTTTCAAAGCGTAAGAAAATCAGGCGAAACTTCGTTATCCGTCTCCACCGTTATTATCGATGTGAAAATTTCGATATTGCGGTAATATTGCTATTAAGTTATATCGATGATACAATTACACGATACGATTATGATTTTATCACCTGATTTAGTTTCTCGTTCTAATATAATGAAATAAACCTTTTGACAATAAAACAAATACCGTATATATTCAAACAAGTAACTGAAAATAACAACAACAGAAAAAGTAAAAATTATAGCTAATGTAACTTGTAATAAAGAACAACACAAAATAAACTACCCAAGTTTGTTGTGTAGCTGTATATCTAAATTCTAACTGTGAGAAGAAGCAGACTTCGTTAGATCTAAAATGGCGTCACACAAATGCTGCCAAATACAAATCAGAATGGTTTTTTTTTTGCTATTGTATTGAGGGAATCTGCATTTTAAATGTTTCCAAACACCATTGATTTTGTTTTTATAAACATCGCTGTTAATTAAAGTGACGGAGGTTTACGGTTACAGTACACTGTTAGGTTAGATTATTATTATGATACAGGGGTAGACTGGGGTAATAAGCACACGGGGTAATAAGCACCATTTAATTTAATATTTTTTTCCTCCAATAATGCTGTGTTCTACTGATCAGATGTTGAGTGTATTTGTTTCCCTCCATTTAGCCATTCTTTTCCCACCATTTTCTTTAGTTGCTAGTTGACTCTTCACAAGACAAGGTGATGAAGTCAATTTGGGCTCAGCAGCATCATTTGATTTCGCAAAAATAGGAATTTTTCAAGGTAAGCCAATATTTAATGTATGGTGTAATGGAATTTAATTTGTATTTAAATTAAAATTTAGTTATTAAGCTACTTTTCTGTCTACATTATGAGCTTGTAATTAATATAACCAAAGGTTTAAGGGAATTTTTACAAAAATATGCACTAGGGGTAATAAGCACTATGGCCATCCGGGGTAATAAGTAACAATGAGAACAGAGGAAGATTCAAGAGATTTCAATCAGTTAGTAAGTATTTAAATTATCTTATGCTAATTATAATTAATTTTCAGACTGTAAAAAAATGAAAATAAATTATATTCTAATTTAATGTTGGGTTTCAGGTATCATGCCGAGAAATTATAAAGCCGCGTCCGCACTGGCCGAACATTCGTGGCGAACTTGTTCGGCGAACACGAACAATCAACAAACATTCTTAACTAACAATTACCGGCCATATGATTTACATTCTAAAACGTTAGCACTGAACAAACAAAAGTTAGGAAGAACTTTGTTCAGCGGACATGTTCGGCCAGTGAGGACGCGGCTTTAGAAGAAAACTGCTGAAGAAGGAGGTCGACGAAGTTACTAAAATAATGAAGACATGGTCCAGGCCTATGGTGCTGTTAAAGAACATAAAATGTCGTTTCGCCAGGCTGCACAGGCATATGGTGTCAGCTACCATTCTTTATTACGGAGAGTTAACGATCTCTGCCCCTTGATGGCAGGAGTTTGCAAAACCACTCTCTTAAGTGAAAATAAGGAAAAGGAACTTGAGGAAGGGATTTTGCTGTGTGCTGAGTGGGGATGGGCATTGAAGAGACACAAAATAATTTCTATGGTTGAAGATTACTTGGAGAGAAAAGGCCGAGGACAAGGGAAACGAAGACCCGACTGGCTGAGTGGGACGAGTGAGGATGAATCCGAACCTGATGATCCTAAGGCTCTTCCGGAACTATTTGTGGTTTGCATTTATAACAGACAATGAAGGTGTATGGGTTGCTTGTAAAAAGTGTGAACAGTGGTGTCATGTGGAGTGTGCAGGGTTGGGTGATATAATTGAAAAACAAGCTTCAGAAACTGATTTTTAAATGTTTTAACTGCTGAAAGATTGGCCTAATTGTATTTTTTAATATATAGCAAAGCCTATTACTGTCATATTTTTAAAACTCAATGAAATATACCTTGTGATCTATTTAATGCAGTTATTATTTACACATATTGTTGCGAGCCTATCCCTCATAAATTTAACATTTAGTGCTTATTACCCCGCAAAATTAACATGTGGTGCTTGTTACCCCAGAGAGGGGGAAATAAGCACAACTGTGCAAGATTTTGAAAATATTTTATTTATTAAGAGTCAAGTATATAAAATAATTGTTTATTATATATCTAAATGTCTCAAATTAAACATAGGACACAGTTAAAAGGGTTTATTCTATTAATTTAGAGCAAAAAATATAAAAAATTAATATTAAAATTGACATTTTCCTTTTATGGGTGCTTATTACCCCAGTCTACCCCATATCTTTTCTCAGTATCATTGTTGATTCGATTGTTTTCATCGCTCAATTTCAATCGTAATATCGAAATTTCCACATCGATAATAACACTGGAGACGGATAACGAAGTTTCGCCAAAAATCATCGCATTGTGTGACAATTTGGCTTCTTGTACCATGTACGATATGTCACTGTAAATTATGCAGGCCCACGATAATTTAACTTTCAGATGAAAATCATTACAGCACTAGGCCCTACTAGGAGTACTTGGGTGAAAAATAATTGAGATAAATGGAAATTATTGTTGAAATGTTTTATACATAATATCATTAAGCCTAATACATATTATACATAGCCTAATGTATTAACTTACAGTACTTATTAACTTTTTAGAAGAGATTGATTGTTATTTTTTAGCTGATTAATTGGGTAATTATTGAGTTTAGGTACGGCCATCGGAACTAGTCTAGCATTTTCCGGGTTATTTAAAATCGAATCGAAATAACTTTTATATACGGTATTCGTGATCAGCTCGGTATTCTGGTTATTTTAAATTCCCACTCGACGTATTTTGGAATAAAAACGTAATTTCAGGTTTTTCCGATTTTCAGGGGTTTTCCGAGTTTTTCCTATTATCCGAGAAAAAACTATCATTTTCGGAATCAGCGTGAAATTTCCAACATTTTGAAAAAAAATTTCCATTTTCCGATGGTCGTACCTAAACTCAATAATTACCTTAAATTGTATGTAGGCCTAGGCCTATACAATCTCGTACTTTGACAAATATCTACGTTATGTACATCTTTTGTTTTGTAAAGATAAACAACCTTTATTTATATGCTAATAAATAAATAAATATTTATAATTTAATATAAAAGAGTTAATTACATGACTACAAAGTTTTTATAGACCTAGATTTAGTAAACTTAATGCTTTAAAATCAATAGAATTGGTTTAAATAAATGTTGATAAGATACAAGGCTTCTGTTCCATCAATTGAAAAAATTAGGACAAAAACTACTGTGAACTGTTTTTAAGTAAGCCTACTTTTTAACGCAACCCTTTTTTGTTAATAAGTAGTGTACAGGCTGTTAGTTAATAACTTTTTTTGTGATGATCTAATAATTCTCTAAGTCAAGTTTTGGTTTTAGTTAGGCCTATTTCAGTCGATGGGTTTAAATTCGGCAGAACCTAACACTTGGCAATTTGATAAATAATCATTTTATCTGATCTAGCGTACTTTATTACAGGTTTTTATGATTGAGGTGCTTTAAAAGTACGGTTTCCAACTCCTGAAACCCCAGACCCCCCTGGTTAGTCAATAACTAAAATATCCTCTTTTTCCCTTTCTACCATAATATGGGAACCCTAATTAATATATTATTATGGAAGCATAATAGAAAAACAGCCATTCTAAAGTAACGGAGTTTACAAGCGTACAACTATATAGTTAAAAAAATAATGAAACAACTTAAATATTCTAATACCCCTGTCGCAGCAGACCTGCGTACTCAGCGAATTTCCAACAGGATAAAATTTTGAAAAGATTTCCCCCATAAACACCATGGGAGCGAGGATGTAGGTTTGCTGCCTTGGGGGTATTGCAAGTAGATAAAGGAAAATCCATTCCCAGTCCATGTAACTAAATTGCATCAAATTCTGAAATTTTTCATTTTCCCCATGAACCCCACAGGGGTCTTGGGGTTGAGTAGGTAGGTTTGCCGCCATATCCAAGTTTTGTAAGCAAGTATAAGTTAAACCCTACCTAGTGAATGTACATACCAAATGTGTTCAAGTTGTGTCAATAAATAAATAAGTGAGGTACAGGGTTAATTCCCCATAAGAATAACATGGAAAACCTATTCTTGGGTTTTTTCCGTAACCTGTTAAGCCATGTTAAAAATTCAAAATACTAAATTGTTTGTTTTTTTAATCTCTTTTAAATGGTTTAAGTTCAAATTGTTGAATTTTTAGTCAAAAATTGAAAAACCCATTTTTTATCCCTTTGAAACCCCATAAAACCCTGTTCCCATTACCCGATCATGCTGGTTTGTGAACCCATGAAAATAGACCTGGTCTTACACCTTCATACCAAATTTTATCAAAATCGGAGGTCCCCTTCAAAAGTTATCAGTATACATTTATACACATATATACGAATAGTGTTTTTTTGCATCTGGGGACTTCATAATGAAAAAGTAAAGTGGTCCCGGGCTTAGGTCTTACCATGGCTACAACCGTAATAGCGTATTCCCAACAGGGAAATTCGCTAAAACCAAATATGTCACAAGTTTAAGTTTTGTTTGTATAAAGGTTCGAGAGGAAAACAATATCATTTCATCAAGTAGTATTCAAAATATCACCTTTGTAAGATGGTAACTGAGGTTACTCACACGCATGGCTAAGTCGTGACTCCCTAACTAAGTCAGGGAGTTTAGTTTTCTGTTACTCCTAATTAGTATGACAAACAAATTTTATTTCATGATAATCAAATTCTTCAAGAGTTATGCTATTCTGCAGTGCTCTTATCAAAAATTATTAATGGAATTTAGTAACAAATAATACAACAAAAAGTAACGGAGGTTACCTGTGCATTTCAAGCTGTGATTTTGGCTGTAAGAGGGAATGAAATTGTAGGGATTACATAAAAATGAGATATAGTTGTGATTGTAAGAAACATGTCTTTATTAGCAAAAACAATTAGACTAGCCTAAATTGCTAACACTACATTACAGGACTTTGATTTTTTGGTTGAAAAAACTGAAAATGACAGTAATTTGAGAGAAAACTATTACAAAGCAATATCTTGTAAAATAAAGAAATTTAAATTAGTTTTAACAAATAAAATGCTGTGTAAGTATACAAGTTTTATCACTTGAAAATTGCAAGTTGCAATGTCATTCCCAGGATTACTAAGCCTCCCACACATTCTGTGTAGACCCATTAAAAACAAGGATTTTTCCTAGTTTTTTCCTGATTCTCTTGGCGACAGAATTTTGTTTAAAACTTAAGTTTATTTCCTTCCCTCTCCATCTTTCTGTTAGCTCTCTTTCCATTCGGTTTCATTTTTTCCTACTTTCTTTCGATCTTGCTACCAACTATTTTTTCTTATTTTCACTATGTAGTCTTTACTAACTTACCTGGAAAATAAATCGAATTATTAGCCTAGACCTAAGATTTTTGAAAGCTATGATCAGGCAACTATAAAAAAGTGTAAATATTAACTTCTATCCTTTGGAAATTGCTGTTAAACTATTGATTGAGAATAAATAAAGGCCGAAAATTTAAACTATTTCATATTGCAATGGACTTTATAATATTGGTTAATTAATGGGCAAGCATGTTTCTTTTCCTCCTTTTTTCTCAGCTTATGAACATCGTATGAGAAAACCGCGCATACCGTTAGAAAGGTATTGTCCTGTAGATGAGCAGAATCACATTTAAATTCACACTGGCCCATCAGGCTACGCCCTATAGGCTTTTACAGTATCAATGTTAATCTTATGGAAGTTTGAATCATTTGACAGCTGATATAAAATTAAATGCTAGCTAGCAAATTAGGAAGAACAGATGTTTCAGTTTATAAAATATTTTTTTAACTAATGGGGTCCAGATCAACTGACATTTTTTTGGATTTCGACCAGTGGGCGAGCTCTAGTATTGTTTAATAGGTAACTTACCTAATTCAAACAAAAAACTAAGCCTAGACCTGTTTTAAAGGATCATCAGTTTTGTAATATTCACGGGAGTCTGGAGATAGTAAAAACCCTCTTAAAAGTAAAAAAACTTTAGTAAAGACAGTAGAAAAGGTGTATGTTTGCAGAACATTCATAATATAGGTCAGTACAAGTCAAATGGTGTTAACAATTGATTATATCTTTAAAATGTCATAGTAATATCATATGTAACCTCCTTTACTTATACTTTGTGTAACCTCTGTTACCAAATAAAATCTATGTTCTAGTAGGTGTAAAAACCTTAAAAAGTAGATATGACCCCTAAATCACTTTGACTTAAGAAACGATTTTTTCCGTTTTAAAAATGTAAATAAAGTAGCTACAGAAACTTTCATCTTTTTAGTAACGGAGGTTACATCCAAAAGTGTCAAAGGAAAATCCTCAATAAATCATTAAAACAACTCAGCTAAAATGCTCAGACACCATCATTCAATAGAAGATGAGTTGCTTCAATTAGATGTAATCCAACAACTCTGAACAGCTAATATCAAATGGCAAAAAAGCTGTTCTTTACCAATGTTTGCTTTCATCCGGAAAGGCATGCATATAACAGTCTGTAATCAAGGTAAAAAAACAAATTATATAAAAAACTATGAATTAGTCAGGTTTGAACTATTAGTTACACACCTAACACTTTAAAATTGGGTTTTCATTATTTTTAATTTTTGGGGATTTTCTCCCAGAGTCGGGTAATAATGACCCTCATCAACAAAAATTACCCTCCAAAGTTTTCCAGGAAAATTTCCTGTAGGGGTGGAAAATAGGTTAGGGAAAAAACCTGACTGGGGTGATCGTTCTTGTTCGCCTATTGGGACGATCGTGTCCGCCGGTCTTAGGCGATCATAACTGCTGACCTGGGTGATCATATCCGCGAGTCTTCGGTGGTCGTATCCGCCAACTGCGACGATCATGTCCGTCAGTTTAAGGCAAATGTTCCCGCTGTCGTGTCCGCCAGTCTTTAGTGATGGTGTCCGCCGACCGATATGATCGCGTTGTCGTCCCCACTTTACCCCCTTCCCACCCCTTAGGGGGTTGAATGCTTTGAGTTAGTGCAATGTATATCTTTTTAGAAATTTTTGTCCTATTTTGGAATTTATCGCTCAATTTAAACATTTAGGAATTTTTACATATATTCCACCCCTTACCGCCCTCATAGGGAAGGAAGGGGAGAATAAGGGTTGAATACATTTAAGGAATAATATTAAATACTTACTTTCCACATATTTCAGGCTGTTTATATATTTTTTCAGACTTTAGAAATAAATAACATCATTTTACCCATAATTTTAACCCCACCCCTACAAATAGGGGTGGCTAAGAATACGATACGTAGTTAAAATATTAAATAGTCATTGATATTGATATTATGTTAAGTATAAATTTTTAGCAATTTATTGGCTATCTAGGATTTTTTTTTTATCAATCAATATAAAAATTTGGGATTTTTTCGCTTTTTAAACCCCCTCTCATTCTTATAGGGAATTTTGCAGGGAAATGTTGGGGGGTAATTTTTATTAATGAGGTTTAGTATTATCCAATTCAGGTAAAAAATTCCCCAAATAATTCCTGGAAATACCCAGGCCCCCTAAGTCAAGGGACTACCAGTTATTGTTTTTAATACTCATTTAAATATAGTACCGTGCCAATGTTTTGCAATTAAGTTATTTAATGTCTTTCAGATTTGATGAAAAGGAAAGCGTGTCTGGAGTTCAGCAGCTGAAATCATCGGTTCAAAAAGGAATCAGAAGCAAATTACTGGAACAGTTTCCCTACCTGGAAAGTTATATTGATGCCATCTTGCCCAAGAAAGATATTTTTAGGATTGTTAAGTGGTGAGTGATTTCTAGAATAACCATGTTAGTCACTGTTTAAGAAGAATAAAAATAAATAAATAAAACACTTTTGTTGGAATCTTAAAACACATGTAAGGTTCATGGACAATGGGGTTGAGTGGAACGGGGTTGGCTAGAATAGGGTGATTATTTAACCATGAACAAAAATTTTTAGTATGTTAATGTGGAATTTTACTGATGGTGCATTTCATTAAATAGCTTTCAATAACTCGTTTCAAATAGGTTTTTGTTGTGAAGGTAAATGCCTGACTTATGTTACAAAAGAAGAACCTGCAAGATTGAACTTTGTGAATAAACTTTATGACATTAGTATATAGGTGGATAACTGATGTTACAATTTTATTTCAAATTACAAATCATCTATACAGTGTGTTAATTTTTTATGCGCGCCACTGGTATCTTGTTAACTAAGTTATAAGAGATACAAAGAAGGTTGAACACGAATCTTTTAGCGAATTTCCCATAAGGAAGAAGCTATTTGTAATACATGACCACTTTTCCCCCATGTAAACAATGCTTTTATTTAGATAGAGAAAAGTGCCAAATTCCACTAAAACCGTTAACTTTACAAAACAAATTACAAGAGACGTATAAAAGTTAGCTCATTTTATATATATTTTAATGATAGCCTACATTACTTGTTAAGATTGGATTTAGAATAACAGAGATATTAATTATTTTTGCTGTGCATGGTCACATTTTCCCCATTTAAACAATGCTATTACTCCTTTTGCATTGTTTAAATGAAAAAAAAATGGTCATACGTTACGAAAAAAATTAATTCCTGTGTTATTCTTTATTAATTAAGTAAGGTACTGGTACTGTATCATTGAAATCTACATAGAGTGAGCTAACTGTTGTGTTTTCTAGCACTTTTTTTTGTCAAGTAAACGGCTCTCGTGGAATTTGGCATAGAATATTTTTTAATGCCGCCATTTTGAAATGGTTATTGATATTTAAGTATAACTTGGAACAGAGGAAGATCTGATAAGACAAACATTTGTGCAAAACTATAACTAAAATTCAATAGTAATGTACTAGGGGGCCCGTGCAGCGCAATGTGCTGCATTTATCAAGAGTACCTGGTGATCAAACCTTCTCCATGGTAATATACCGATTAATTTGAATGAAAATTGAATTAAAGTGAAAATCGGATTACACATTAGTGGTATTTCAATAATATATTTTCATTAATAATTCTCCAACTTCCCAATGTGATTGCGTTGAGATTAGGTGGGTGTTCTTTTAGGTCAAATTAGCTAGGATTACCAAATCAAATCAAATCAAAATTTCTTTATTTAACATGTACACAAAATAGCGTCACATTTGAGGTACTTATTATAGAAACATACAACATATGGTACAAAATATACATACAGTAGTGATACATTTGAGTTTTTTTTCTGAAATAACATATGTCTAAAGAAAATTAAAAAAAAAAAAAACATAACATTCCATTTCCAATGGCGGCTGCACATCAATTTATGATCAATACCTATAAAACTAAATCAACTTTCCAAAATTAATAATCCAAGTAGCTAATTCTAAAAATTTGCTAGTTTGTTTTTAATTCCCAAAATTCTTCCAATGAGTATAATGATTAGCCAATTAGATAATTTTTCATTAACTTTTGAATTTGTTGACATTTTCTTCTTGCAAAATATTTTTAGGTAAGGAATATAAAAATTTTATAACCCATGAAACTAACTTTTTTTTGTAAAATTTCAGATTGTGTTGTTCGACAGTTGTATTAAGTCTGGTATTATAGTGTTTATCATTCAAGACTATTGTATTTGTCTGATTTGTTTTCACGTACATTACGGTTTCAAAAATGTATAAAGCATATACAGTTAAGATTCCAAATTTAGAAAAATATTCCCTCACCGAGTCTCTTCGTTTTAAATTGAAAATTATTCTAAGGGCTTTTTTTTGTTGTAAAAAAATTCGGTTTAAATTTCTTTTCGATGTAGCTCCATAAATGGCAATACCATATGACATATGGGAGTTTATTAGTGAAAAGTAAATTGTTTTAATGGTTTCAATATTACAAACTATACACATCTGGCGCAGTGCATAAAGTCCTGAGGACATTTTGCTGATGATATGATTGACATGCTGATCCCAACTTAAATTCTGATCTAAAATTGCAGCGCAATGTGTCAAGAGTACCTGGTGATCAAACCTTTCTCCATGGTAATATACCGAGTTAATTTTAATGAAAATTGAATTAAAGTGAAAATTGGATTACACAATAGTGTTATTTCATTAATATATCTTCATTAATAATCCTCCAACTTCCCAATGTTATTGCGTTGAGATTAGGTGGTTGTCTTTTAGGTCCAAATTAGCTAGGACAGGGTGTCTACTGATACTGGAAATACTTGAAATACTGGAATTATACTGGAATTTTATTTCCATACTGGAAATACTGGAATTATACTGGAATTTCAAAATAGATACTGGAATTTTAGAATTTTATTAAAATGCGTATTCTTTAAAATGCATAATATATAGATTTTGTCATTTGATCCGTACATAATAATGTAAAAATATTTTACAAGTCATTTTTGCTTTTTAAGTATGTTTGCAAACCAAAATCAGAAAACTTGTAGTTCTCTTCAAATAGTTAATCAAGAAATGTAAACATTTGTGTAATGATGGAGCCTAAAAAATGTTTGATTTTATACTAAAAATTTATTTTTCTTTCTTAAATTTTTATCGTATTCTTTTTTTTTACTTTTTAGTACTAACCTATCTCATTATTTTTTGTAGTTAAATGTTCTTTATGGTTATTTTTCATATTATATAAACGCAAAACAAAGTGGGAGGAACAGGGGGCTATAGAGTGAGTTAAAGGCCTTCACAAAAAAATTGAAAAAAAATATTATACAAATGTTATTTTTGGAAAGTACTTATTAATCATAATCATAAGAATTAATAGTTTGCGAGTGATACTGGAATTTTTGAAAAAAAAATATACTGGAAATACTGGAAATATACTGGAATTCTAAAATGAGATATCAGTAGACACCCTGTAGGATTACGTGATGGTTTAATTCTTATGCCGATTTGGCTTAGAGCCTCTGCCTGAAAACTTCTATAAGTCATAAGTCATAAGTCATTTATTTGCCAGAATCAACAAATTACAATTTGCATTGGCAAGGTCAAGATTTCATAATGAGTACAAATTTATATTCACAAATAAATACTCAGAAAAAAATATAATTAAAATATAAAATTTAGAATAAATTTACAGATATTGGCTCTTAGTAGTTCATCACACAAAAAACGTAAATGACAACAGAATAAAAATCAATATTTAATTACAACTGCCCGGTCCTATATATAGTAAAAGCGCGGCTGTTTTTTCTAGTAATGTATGAGTTAGTAGTCGACATAGTGAATAAGCCAACACTATTACTATTCATATCGGACTAAATCTCTTTAACTTAACTTTCCATGGAATTGCATAATTTAAATTTAAAAGTCACAAAAATTAAGAAAATCTACATCTTGGTTGGTGTGGCCCATTTTGGTTTGATGTTGAACACACAATTTGTTCCACAATGGTTTTACTCCTTGTATTTAAGTATTGAATTGTGTTGATATTTCAGTACCAGTAGTTCTGGGGTGTATGTTTACTTCAGGGCCTGCACCCCTAGAACTGGAATGTCCACTACCCAATACCAGCTCAAAGTACCGATAATTACAACTGCCCGGTCCTATATATAGTAAAAGCGCGGCTGTTTTTTCTAGTAATGTATGAGTTAGTAGTCGACATAGTGAATAAGCCAACACTATTACTATTCATATCGGACTAAATCTCTTTAACTTAACTTTCCATGGAATTGCATAATTTAAATTTAAAAGTCACAAAAATTAAGAAAATCTACATCTTGGTTGGTGTGGCCCATTTTGGTTTGATGTTGAACACACAATTTGTTCCACAATGGTTTTACTCCTTGTATTTAAGTATTGAATTGTGTTGATATTTCAGTACCAGTAGTTCTGGGGTGTATGTTGTACTTCAGGGCCTGCACCCCTAGAACTGGAATGTCCACTACCCAATACCAGCTCAAAGTACCGAGCTGGGCTAACGGGCGTGGCTCCCTTTACTAACTGAAGGAGGGCAGCTTCGGCTGTTCCGAGCCCTGGCGGAGGTGGCCTTGTGCCAATCGCGCGCTTACAGGGTGTCTCACTCCAGCTCCCCCCAAAAGAGAGGTAATGAGTCAGGATGTCGGGGATCTGGGGCTTCCGTGCCTTCGGGTGCGGTTGCAGTGTAGCCGGTGCCTTTGGCGTGCGGGTTTCCAGTGACCTAGTTATTCCGCTTGGGAACCACCCATGACCCAAGTAAAACCTAAAATGGGGACCTCGGAATCCAGTTCAAGCCCCTGGCTTAGGCCAGTCCGGATATTGGGTTGGACTCGAGGGGGCAGAGGTTGTCGGTATGCTCGGCACACAGCTTCGGCTGTGGGGGGCCCTCCAGCCTCATCTGGGGGCGTTGCTCACAAACGAAAGTTGAGAAGTAGCATGGGTAGTGCTGCCACTGTCACTCACAGCGGATGGTCAATTTGGGTTCACCGCCGGTTGAGTACCACAGGCCTGGTGAATTCCGGGTTTTGTGGGGGTCTAATCCGCCTTAATGTGATTTGGGACTCTCATGGTTCCATAAGTTCCCTGTCTGGGGGGCCTCCTGTTTAATGACATGTTCTTGCAGGGGATCTCTGTTATCAGACCGTCCGGGTATGCCGAGAGGTAGGTACCGGGCGCCATCAGGAGTGGGAACCTGATTATGATTATGATTATGATTAATAATGTTCTTGCATGATTATGATTAATAATGTTCTTGCAGGGGATCTCTGTTATCAGACCGTCCGGGTATGCCGAGAGGTAGGTACCGGGCGCCATCAGGAGTGGGAACCCCCTTGACTTCGGTCTTGGTGGAACTAAATATGAATATGAAACACACGCCTATGAGTACCAGTAGTTCAATTGCTTCTATTCAGCTAGCTTTTAACAGGTGTTTGTTTGTTTTACAATCAACAGCTGTTTTATTTTGCAATTCATATAGTTCCCCATGTTAATCTTATGGACAAAAAACTAACTTTAAGAGTCTAGAGAGTGTTTAGTTGAATAGTTATATTAGGGCCCTCATACCTCAAAATTTTGAAAATGTAACAAATATTACTCTCTGTGACGTTGCAAAGTAACTAGATTTTCCTTAATAATATTTGTTAAATTTTCAAAATTTTGAGGTATGAGGGGCCTAATATAACTATACAACTAAACACTTACCAAGTTAAAAGAAAATTGATTGAAAAACGGCGTCCGAAACAGGGGAATAAAATACCATGTTTTGCATTAAAAGCAGAATGGTTAACATTGCCGACTTCACAACAATGGGCTACCGGCACAGGGGTGAAGATGGCTCTTAAGGGCTACCTGTGGGCTTTAGAATTAAAATATCAAAAATATAAAACCTCATTGCAAAACTACAAACTAGGACCATTCTTTTGACACCTCCAACGTTAAAACTGGTCCAGAAATAAGGAAAGAGTTCTATTACAAAAAACGCCTTCACGTATTATATATAGATAGATATTTTTGTAAAAAACACAGACATATGGACAGGAAACTAAGTATTAGAGACCTATGTTTGATGATTGTATACAGTATAATGGAGAAATGTTATTGTCTTGACCTTAGCAATAACCCCATGTACCGTTGTCCAGACAGTTACGGGACACCCTGTATAGAAGTTTCACCATTTCACAACTAAATTATTTATTTTTTACTTTGTTAATTTTGTTTTAATAAATTTTAATATTGACATTTGAATTCATTCAACACCAAACAAGCCAATAGACTTCATGTGTTTTTTTTTTTATATGTTTGTATTTGTTTTTTTATTTAGTTTTCAATCAATAGTATAGCTTCTTATCTTCCACCTACCCCCCCCCCTCCCACCCCAGAGACATTCTTAACATTGAATAGGTACATAGTTTTATGAATCGATATCTCTAACTGAACTCAAAAAGTAACCTCACAACTTCACTGATAAACTGTTAACACGGAATATCTGCAGGCATAGTTCACTACTGGATTCAAATTTGTAACCATGTGGAACCAAAAAAGTAAGCGACCTGTAACTCTGTACAATCAATGTATACAGAACCAAATAAGTAGGGACATCCCATGTTGAAAAATTTTAGTTTTGCCCCCGAAAACCAAAGTAAAATAAAGCGCTGATGCTAGGATTACTTCTCCTTATTGTCACAGGAAGCGCTCTTTCTACCACTTAAATGTCAAAATGAGTGTATTTGTTTACAAAAAATTAAAACAATAACAAGCTTCTGCAAAATTATTCTAGCCATCTGTTTTTATTCAACCAATCAACATGATCCTTGAATAAAAATTATGTCTTGATGGTGCTACATTGTGTTTTTTTAGCTAAATCCAGTGGCGATTTTAAATTAATTTTTTTTAAAAATTACATATGAAAAATTAAAAAAAAAACTAATTTTTGGGGTACAAAACCCCCCAAAACTACCCCTTCCGGTAGGTCGATATATCTGGTTTACGAACTCATCCAAATAAAGGTAGGATTACACATCTCCACCAAATTTGGTCTCAATCGGACCGTTTTTACGAGAGTTGTCGTGTCCAGGGATACATACATATATACATATATATATAAATTTTAATGACTATTATTTTTTGTCTCTGGGCACCTCAAAACGAAAAAGTAACATGGTCCCGGGCTTAGGTCTTACCATGAGACCTACGGTAATTGCTTATTCCCTATGGGAATTTCTCTAAAATGATTGGCTTTGCTCTAAAAATTAACTATTAAAAAATTAATATGGTAAACCGTCTAACCTAATAATCGATTAATAGGGTGCAATTTGGTAATAGTGCTAATTATGTAAATTATCTATACTTATTTAATACGCTAAGGGTTTTTTTGTCTTGAGAACTCCTCCTACAATTTTCAACCGATTTTCAAGTTTTTTGTGTCGTTGGATAGGGCTTGGTCTGTAGTTGTTTCCGCCAAAAACTGATGAGAATCGGGCTGAAAATAAAGGTGCTATCCTCCATTGAAATCTCAAAATTTCCCATATAAATCACATTGGAATTAAATAAAGCATTTTAAACATCTGTTAATAATCAGCTGTAAATACGTGTAGTTTTTGGTAATTACAGATTTTCACAATATTGGATTGGTCGGATGTCATTGATTTAGAGGTAAAGTAACATTTGTACTGTATTTAAATAAATTGCTCGATTTCGAGCAACACGTATGCTAGTTATGTTAAATAATGCACACCTCTGTTGAAAGAGGGTTTAAGAAACTTAACAAAAATATCATTGCCATATTTTTGCTGCAATAACATTTTTTGCAATGGGCCAATAAAATAAAACTTAGGATAATAAAAACAGCAATTTCTCAAGTAAGCTGGACAGTTGCAATAAAAAAATAAATCTTTACAAAAAATCTAAAAACAAAAAGAATAACTGATAAGTGTTGTAATTATTTTGAACATGATTGCTCCTGCCTCACAGTTTTGACTAACTCCTTCCTTTCCACAAAGAATCTGGCCACACCCCTACGGACATCATTTGCTCGTTTTTGCATTAAACTTTTCTTGTCAATGTAGGACAGCAGGTTCGGCTTCAGCAGAGTTAATTTGGTGTGGGGTTTCCTCTGCAGTAATAACTCAGTGGAGATTAGGCCTGTAACTGTGTTAAGGGTATTTCGATACACAAACAAAAAATTGTCCAGCTTTTGCTGCAAGGACGTGTCCTCCGAGCCTTCACCCATTATTTGCCTCTGAATTCAAGGATTCAAAGATTTGATTCAGCCATCAAGTTTGGTATAACAATCCTTCATTAACCTAAGAAAACAAATAATAAGTCTCTAAAAATATCTGTGAACCAAACATTATGACATTTATTTCGCTAGCAATCTGTTCATTGTGTCCACATTATGCTCAATAAGAAAACTTGGGTTTTTTGTTCCAGCCATGATCATATTGAAATAATAGTAAATGGTTCTGGCGAACTGTTGTTTTTTCGTCACCGGGAAGGACCATGGATGCCAACATTACGACTCTTGCACAAATGTAAGTTTTGGTTGTGTGTTGTAAATGTTTTTCTGATGTATTTCATTTTTGCAAAACCAGTAATATATGAGTTAGAATTCAACAATTTTACTTTGGATCATCAATTTAAACAATTCAAAATTTGATTTGGTTCACTACCCTAGCTGGATGGATTCAGAGGAACAAGAGTTGATTCTTATAATTCTTTAACAAATTTTTCTCTCTGAGGAAGATATAAATGTAAGCAAATACTACAAATATCTCTCCAAACCGTCTGATATTGTTCTACTTTTCCTAATTTCATTTTATTTATCTCACTTCTACCTTTTTCAATATACTAACACTATACTCCAACCTAACTAGAATATCTGCTGTCATAAATCAAGAAGAGTAGTATTAGATGGATAATTTAAAAAACACCATCATAGCAGTGTCATTTGTAGCGACAATCAAATTCGAAACCTAATTGATTCCCTTTAACTCTCATTATGCAATATATTAAAATTTCTAAGCTTTAAACAGCCATTATACTGAATGCCCAAAAAGTCTTGCCCTGGTAAAGAAACCGAATAGTATTGTAATGGACCTAGAGTTCTAGTAATTAAAAGCTATTGGAGATTTCAAATACAAGCCAACTATTTATTAAAATTAATTTAAATTACAATGAATGATTCCTAAAAACTATTACAATAAAATTTAGCCTAAAACTAACAAAGTCCTTATAGCTAAATAATCCTAAAAACCTATAGGCCTACTTACATTGAGATTAAACGAATCTTCTTTTCACTATTCTGACTCCAAAAATGTCACTTATACTGTCACTGATACTGTCACTTTTCACTTAACACTTGCATTGTCACCGCCAGCGCTAACCATGCTCTCTACAACGCTGGCTCGTTATCAGAACGAAACTAGACTGGCGGTGCAAAGCTTGCTTTTTATAATCTCTCCCCACCCTCTCGAAGCTTCGACCCCTCTCCAAAGACTCAATGAAGATGATTCTAGAGAGTGGGGACTTGCCCCACCAATCCATAATGTGCGTGGGGGGTCTGGAAGGTGCGTGCGCAGACGTGAGGAAGGGGGTCAGAGAGGTGCGCACGCTGCAGACGTTAGAGGGGAGCTTGCCAATTACAGGTCAGCCCCCGGCTCTGACTTGAAGCTTGGCTCTACCTCCCATGTCAGTGGAAGGGCTGTGTTGCCAAGAGGGGAAGGGGAGGGGTCTCCCCTCCAGATATAACATTATGATAACAAATCCCCTCCGTCACAGTATGATAACAAATGATAGGAAGATAATTTAAATACCTTTATTTTATTTAACGTTTTAACAAATGACTTCTTAAATTTTTACAGCTATGTATAAACTGAATACATCTCCTATGTGTGCGCCTTTTACTTTTACGGTTACTTTAAAGTCTTATAGGCAACTTTTCAGTTCGGTCCAGGTTTGGTTAACATTTCCTAAGTGGCACTCACTGCCTCTTTCTCAAAAAAGTGCTTATGACCTAGCTCTTGATACTTGGGTGCACGTCTCAAAAATGTCAAAATGTTCACATAAAAAGTCTGTCTTTGGACCGTAATACTGTATTGTTTTTGTACTTCATTTTAAGTAAACTGCATTGTTGTCAGTCAGCTGAGTTTAGGGGTTACGAACTTAATAAAAGAAAAAGAAAACTATGTGAAATTCGCTTGAAAACAAGAAGTTCTGATGTGGTTTCAAGTGATGTGGGAAACAATGAGAACCCTTTATTTTCATCAAAGAAATTTCGTTTTAAACCTGTCGATATCGAAGAGGTAAATAAAATAATTTCCTCCTTTCAAAGCAAATATACTTCTGGTATAGACGATGTACCAGTTTCAATCGTAAAAAAAGTCAAAGACATTATTTTGCAGCCTATTGTACATTTAATTAACTCATCTCTAATATCTGGGATTTTCCCAGATGAATTGAAAATTGCAAAAGTAGTACCAGTCTTTAAAAAAGATAATGTACAGGATGTTCAGTGCTACAGACCAGTTTCAATTCTACCAACATTTTTCAAAATATATGAAAAAGTAGTTTATTTACAATTATCAAATTTTTTAGAACTCAACGATCTTTTAGATAAGCAACAACACGGGTTTCGTTCCAACAAATCAGTTATTACAACGGGTGTTGAATTCATTGAAAGGATTATTAACAAAATAAACGGTATCAGATAACTGACACATACTTTCTCCCAACAATATAAAAACATGTGTTAAAAGCTTTAAACATTAATGTCTAAATGACTCTGTCTGATAGCTACCAGCTGAGCAGCGCGAGCTTGACCCTACGCGCATCTGTGACTTTTAACAACGTACTGCGTTTACCGCTAAACGAAAAATTGTATTTTCTCCTCAACCACTTGACGTAGAGCAATAATTTAAAGTACTGGATTATTTAGTTTTTTGAGCTTGATTTAATGGTGATAAGTAAAATTTATTTTGAGGCAACAGCTATTTTGAAAATCCAAAAAATTGATTTTTTAAACACTTTTTACTCCATAACTTTTGAACGCACATTTTCTCGGAGATGCGGGTGGTGTCATTTTATCCACCATTTTAAGCTTAATAAACCACAAAATTTTAATCAAAATCGTTAGAGCCGTTTTTGAGAAATTTTGATTTTTGACGATTTTTGAGGGTTTTTGGGGGTAAAATACCCTTAAAACTCAAAAATTAAAAAAAATGAAAAAAACGCCTGGAATTATTGTGAATTTGGACCTATATACCAAATTTCATTAAAATCGGACCATTAGGGCATTCTCTAGCTCTGTTTACATCCTGACACACACACACACACACACACACACACACACACACACACACACAGACATCACTCCGAAAACCACTTTTTTGGACTCAGGGGGAACCATAATGAATAAATCCACCAACAACTCAAATCCGAAAATTTTGACGAAAACAATACTTTCCATATACTATGGTATAGGGGGAGAATCCTGTAGGAATTTTTCTTGATCTAAGTCGAGCATTCGACAGGGCGTCACACAATATTTTAATCAAAACATTGGAGAATTTCAACATAAAAGGTTTAGAATTGAGCTGGTTTAAATCGTACCTTTCTGGAAGAAAGCAATACGTTCAAATTTTACACGTAAATGATAACAACACCCAACAAATTAATTCAACGTTAAAACCAGTCAAATATGGGGTTCCTCAAGGTTCCATCTTAGGGCCTCTTCTTTTCTTATGCTACTTGAAAGGACTCCCCAAACATTTTTGAAGAAGATAAATGTACAGTAACTCTGTATGCAGATGACACAAATTTAGTAATTTCAGGCAAAGATAATGAAACACTAGAACTTTCAGCTTTCATTAGTCTTCTGCAAATCAAACAATTTTTCGATAGCCGTTGCCTTCTTTTAAACACTGAAAAATCCAAATTTATTACATTCTCCACCAAACAGTGTAGGAAAAAAACTCACACCAAAAATTGAATTAAATGGCAACGAAATTGAAGAAACAGAGACAATAAAATTTTTGGGACTGCATATTGACAAACATTTAACATGGAATCAACATATACAAAATATCATTAAAAATTCATCTTTTGGTCTATATGCACTTAGACAAATGTCAAAAATTTTTGAAACTTAGATACTTTAAAAAATATTTATTTTGCTTTAATTCATTCGCATATAACTTTTGGAATCAGCCTATACAGATCCACAGCATCAAAAAATCTTTAAAAAATCCTTCGTATACAAAAGAAGTCGATTAGAATAATGCTGAACCTGACAAAAAGGGAATCTGTTAGGAAATCTTTTACTGAATTAGGCATATTAAAAATATATAACGTTTACATCCTTGAAACTATTAAATTCATAAAAAATAATCAGATTCAGATATTTCAAGATAAATCTATAATATATACAGCCCCATGTGTAACTGACTCACTGATGATAGTAATGTCCTGAAGCGACCGTTTAAGCTAGAGACTTGAAATTTGGCATGGACATTCTTTGAGATGTTTCAATTTAGGAAAAATCATAAAACTACAACTTTTTTACTTTTAAACTATAAAAAATGTAAAAAATATAGATTTGTCGGTAACGTAGTTCAGCCGTGTGAGCGTATATCACTGTTTGGGTAACGTAGATTACTTTGCAGGTTTAGTTCTCGCTCGTGTTTAATTGATCTCTTTCAACTAGACCCGTGTTTGATACATATATTGTATTTCATGTAAACATAAACTTCTCTATGTAGACGACGGTGTTTCGATGCATTGAGAGCGGGTTATTTCACCAGGGTAATACTCGCTTTGATATACACAGTATTATGCCCAAAAACTACAAATTTACAACTTTCAAATTATAAAAATACCGAGGTGTCGGTAAAGAAGTACGTTGGTTCTTAAAGATATTGCTTGGAGAGCTATTATAGTCGCTTAGTTCTCGCTTGTATTTAAAAGATGTCTTTTAACTACACCTCTTCCTGATAATTACTCTCAAATGGGTGCATAGTTGTTTGCGTATGGTTTTCCTTCTGATTGCTGTGTTATTATTGAAAATGAAGTTTACTGAATCGAAAGCGTATATTTACATTTAGGTGATGTCCGCTTTGATTTCTATAGTAACTTTAAATTAAGCTCGCTTAGTTCTCGGTTGTATTTAAATTATGTCTTTTAACCACACCTGTTCCTGATGAAGTTTTCGTGACAGTTTTGCGGAGCAGTGATCTTAAACGTTGTATAAACTACGTTAGTGCAAATTTCAGTTTACAGTATATTGTAATATAGCTGTAACTGTAATATAACATTTGTTTTAAGGATGGTGAAATAAATTTAACGCACGTACTCTAAAGTAATACGAAAATGTTGATTGAAATGTGAGGTTCTCGTTTCGTTTTATTTAAATTCATTTGTTCATATTGGCTATTGCTATTACTCTTGTCTTTCGAGAGACGATTGAGCGTAGTGCTGGAATACTTTGTTACAATATTATATTATTAATTTTATCATTACTATGGTGAGCTCTATGAAGCTTGTGCGAATACTTTAAACATATTATTTTAGTACTGCATATTTTTTGCCGCAGTAACGCCCGTAAAGTAAATGATTAATTACTAAAAATATTTTAGGTCTTACTACATTTTCTAGACTTTAGTCTTCTCATGCTGGAAAATTTCTTGTAGGTTTTCGCACAAAAAAACCCCTAATACAGTAATTATTCTTAATTTTCTACTATTTGTATGCTGTCTCTCTATATGAATCCCCAGATTGAATATAGCGCTTCAGTTGATAGTTCTGGTGCAGTTTTACTTTGAAGGTTGAACGTGTCCCAACACGTTTGACATCCGGTCTTTGACCTATTTGCTGCCGTCCAATCAGGCTTAGATTTTAGTTTAGGAAACGATTGAACAAATCAAGTTATAGAACGATTGAACTTTCCATTCTTACCTTGGCTAACGTTTACCTACTTCCGACGTTTTTTTAAACCATCTACATATCTGATGACCCATCAGGCTGAGAAATATTATAATAACCAATTGAATTAAACTCGATAGTAATTTTTCTCGCTGCCACTTTGTCCGACAAACTTCCTCAATGCAGTGCTCTCACCTAAAGTCTCGATTAACCCTATTATTGTTGTAATTTAAAACTATTCTATACTTATCAATTATTGTAACTCTTTCAGTATATTTTAATTTAACCGATAATCCTTTTTTGGCTATTATTTCACAATTGGTTTTTTTTACTACCATTGGTTGAAAATGCATAATGTACCCCGATTTTATGGTTCTTAAGTTGCAAACTTTCTTCATTTTAAGACTATATAAAGACTTTAAGACTTCATGATTATAGTACCTAATACCCTGTGATCTATTACATACTACTAGGGCTCTATTTTTATTAATTTTCTGAACTAATATATATAACATTTAAAATTGTTAAACTAATAATTGCTGATTTTTAATGATAAAATTGTTATCGTTTCTCTATATGGTACATATATGATTCCTGCGTTTCTTGGCCACCCCGTGGCGGAACTGAAGCATCTTAGCCTATAACATTTTTTTTTAATTTCAAATATCTTGATTTAGTCCCGTTTATCTTCTATTACATACAACGATCCTCTATATAAACTTATAATTTTATTCCACTTTTATCTTTTCAGAATACAGCTATTATTACCTCAATCATGTGCAATCATAATCGTATCTCCAAATTTTTACACAACAACTTTTGAGCATGACTATTTACATAGTTCATTAATATTTCACAACTCCATTATATTTTTTTACGAATTAAGGGGGGAGTGGGATTATACCATGAGCCGTGAGCAAATTTCAAAGCTTATTATTATTTATTGTGAGTAGTGTGTATTGGCGGCTTCTGTTACTGCCGTTGGAGTTGAGCCCTCAACTAGCCTGTTCATTGTATGAGGTTTTGACAGTAATTTACGGAATTGGGGCAACCAATTATTGGGTTGGACCCTCCATCAAGCATAGCACCTAGAATATTTACATAAATAATATTTATCTCACAGCTCAATTTTTTTAAACTATTTACTAAGGAGGAGTATTAAAACCTACTAATAGGAGATTATTAAAGCATTTTTTACTATTGATTGTGAATTTGGAGTATTAGATAGTTTTGTTACTGTCTTGGCTGTCCAGATCTTATGTGGAACTAAACTATTTCAAAGTTGACTTTTTATTAATTCAAACTTTGGCCGACTAATTTTTTTATTATTGTTTTTTTACTTTTAATCTCCAAGGATATTTTCTTATTGGTACTATGTATCCCCCCAGATTAACACTAAGGTGTTATGAAATCTTGAACTTTGAGTTCTGGCTTTCAAATTATAACGTCATTAGATATATCTATGACTAAACGAACACTCTAATTTGGGCTTTAACTACTCAGGGGATTAGTTCTATTTATCCCCCCAAATTAACACTAAGGTGTTATGAAATCGTGAACTTTGAGCTCTGGCATTCAAATTATAACGTCATTAGATATATCTATGACTAAACGACAACTCTAATTTGGGCTTTAACTTCTCAGGGGCAACCCCTAAGGGGGCATGGGGGCGGAGCCCCCATCGAGCCGTAGGCGAGTCCTAAATATATACTCCCGCAGGTGTAACTCACTGATGTATATGAAAGTTCGGACGGAACCGTTCAAGCTAGAAACTTGAAATTTGGCATTCTATTAGCTGACACGATTTACATTCACAAAAAATTCTAGAAACTACCAATTTTTCATTTTTAATCTATAAAAAAGGTAAAAAATATAGATTTGTCGGTAATGTAGTTCAGCTGTGTTAGCGATATCACCGTGATGACGGTATCGTAGATCACTTTGCAGGTTTAGTTCTCGCTCGGGTTTAAATGATCTCTTTCAACTACACCCTTATTTATAATTGTGTATTTGCTTGCAGTCTAGCTTGTAGTATTTGTGAGGCCTCCGACGGTATATTAATGTATTGTTAGTGGTTAATTCCACCAGGGTGATTTCCGCTTTGGTTTTAACAGTAATACCGCCCAGCGTGTAGCTATTGCAGCATGTGCGCTAGCTTGGAAGTTCGTTAATGGTGAATTATCTTCTATTATTGATGAAATATTGTATTTAGAAGTGCAACTCTCTTAAAAAATTGAACTAAAAAGAATTCATTATTAATGCCAGCTTATATTATGTGTTATTCTTTAACGGTTTGTTAGTCCTTTACCCTCCAGTCAGTTTTTAAGTTAACTTATTTATTTATGTGGGTGGTTTACCATATGTGGAGGTTACTTTTTAATAACCACTGTAAAATTATTTAATTCCTTCAATATTGCGCATGGACATATCTTGAACGACACCGGTATCAATAAAAGCACCAAACATATAAAATAATTGTGATTATTTTAAAATTCACTGTAAAATTATTTAATTCCTTCAATATTGCGCATGGACATATCTTGAACGGCACCGATATCAATAAAAGCCACAAACATATAAAATAATTGTGATGGATGTCAGAATTAAGTCTTTTTATTTTGCCTGTTAGAAGGAACTGGTTGTTTTACAATTGGCTGTTATTCAACTGATTGTTTTGAATTGTTTGTTACTTAGTGATGTTTTACATTGTTTGTTACTTACTGTCCTAAAACTGTGGCCTCCTAATACTTGAGGTAAATTTGCAATTTGTAACTAATATTTGAAATCCTTTTGTCAGTAATAACAGTAATATTGTGTTAAGTAGGTTGTAGTTTTGTATTTAAAGAGCTTGAAAGTGATATTGAAGGAAATTTACTTTATTTTAAAGTTTAACACTAAAAATATTGAACTTAAAAAAATTATAATTAATGCCTGCTAATACTCGTATCATGTGTTATTATTTAACCTGTTCAATATGAACGAATAACTCTGTTACAGATTGTTTCCGAATTAGCAAGATATATCTAACATATAAAAATTTCACTTTTTGTCGTATCTCAAATCTTTATTTTAAGACCGTTTTGCAACTTTTATCATTACTGAATTTGATATTCTGTAACTTTTTACTAGGCCTAATGACAGTTATATTGTTAGTGAAGTTCGAATTTTACATTCAATGAACTTTTACAATATCCCTGTAACTTCAACATGATTTATGAGGAGTAACTAGAATAATTATTATTTCGTAATAAACATTTTTATTTTGTATCGAATAGTATTTTTGTGAATACTCTTTGGCGGGTTCCAAACGGTTTGTTCATGTTTTCCTATTTTTGGTTTTTGTTAAATTATTTATTTTTTCATTGATCTGCAAAATAGTTTAATTAGCTTAGTCATTCTACCTTTTCATCTATTTTATCTAGTTTATTTTTTCATATTTTTTGCGCTAAGGGGGTGAGGCAAGGCATGGCGTCACATCCCCTAACGATTAGTTTACTACTGTATAGTTGTTTTTAAAATCCAAATTAATAATACTCAGATATAGTACCTAGAAACCAAACATACGCCCACACTCATAACCTGATCAGTACAGTTATCAAACAAAATTAACAATTTTAACTTAAAATATTATGGGAAGATTTTTAATGTTTGAGACTTGGTAAACTACTAACTTGTTCGGCGAACACAACGAGGGGTATGGGGGTGGAGGCCTCAACTAGCCTGTTCAGTGCTTGAGATTTTTACAGCAATTCAAGAATTGGGTTTAACTAATTGCTGGGAAAGAGGGTGTAGCCACCATAATACCTAGAATATTTGCATAGTTGATTATGATTTCACCATTCTAAATTTTTTACGAACTAAGGAGAACTAGGAAGTGGTTTTAAAAACGAGCTACAGGCGATTTTTGTATTAGCCGGTTTTCTTACTGTCTACTTTTCAATAATTTACACATTTAGGACAAAGTTGCAACTTTCTTCATTTTAAGACTTTATAAAGACTTTAAGACTTCAGCATACTACCTAGAATATTTACGTAGGTAATTATAATTTCACAACTCTTAATTTTTATACTAAAATAGGATAACTACGAAGGGGTTTAAAAAACAGCTAAAGGAAAATTCAAAGCTTTTTATTATTATTGATTTGAGTAGTGTGTATTAGCCGGTGTAACTGTCTCGGCTGTCCAGTTCTTCCGTGGAACTATCCTATTTCATACTTGACTTTTTATTAATTTAATAATTTAGGACAACCACTTATTCGGGTCAACCCCTAAGGGGGCTTGGGGGCGGAGCCCCCATCGAGCCGTAGGCGAGTTTTTATTAATTTTCTGAACCAAAATATATAATATTTTAAATTGTTAATTTAATAATTGCTGATTTTAAAAGATAAAAATGTTATCTTTTCTTTTTATGGTACTTATGATTCCTGAGTTTCTTGGCCTCCCCGTGGCGGAACTGAAGCATCTTAGCCTATACTGTATTTTTTTATTTCAAATATCTTTATTTTGTCTTAATTTTCTTCTATAGCATACAACGATCCTCCATATAAACTTATAGTTTTATTCCACTTTTATCTTTTCAGAATACACCTATTACCTCAATCATGTGCAATCATAATCGTATCTACAAATTTTAACACAACAATTTTTGAGCATGACTATTTACATAGTTAACGCAAGTTATTTCACAACTCCATTATATTTTTAACGAATTAAGGGAAACTATGGAGTGGGATTAAACCATGAGCCGTGGGCAATTTTCAAAGATTATTATTATCAATTGTGAGTAGTGTGTATTGGCGGCTTCTGCTACTGTCATGGGAGTTCAGCCCTCAAGTAGCCTGGTCATTGTATGAGTTTTGACAGTAATTTATTTAATTGGGGCAACCAATTATTGGGTTGGACCCTCAATCCAGCGTAACACCTAGAATATTTACATAAATAATTATTATCTCACAGCTCTAATTTTTTTACTATTTACTAAGAAGGGCTATTAAACCCGATTCATACTAGATTATTAAAGCTTTTTTACTATTGATTGTGAATTGTGTGTATTAGACGGTTTTGTTACTGTCTTGGCTGTCCAGTTCTTCTGTGGAACTAAACTATTTCATACTTGACTTTTTACTAATTCAAACTAGGGGGCAACTCCTAAGGGGGCATGGGGGCGGAGCCCCCATCGAGCCGCAGGCGAGTCTCATTCCTACAACACCAGAAACCACTTTAGATTAGAGTTGTACAAAAATAAAACATCTTAGACGGGGTTAAAAATTTTCACAAACTTACCTGGGGAACTAATTGCAAATAAAAATAATAAATCCTTTTTCAATAAACTTAAGAAGTACTTAACAGAAAATCCATACTACAGTCTGGATGAATTTTTTGAACGGGGCTTCTAATTTTAGAATTTTGCTGACATTTTTCATAGTCATAATGATTTTTTTCAGTTGTGATGTAACAGGCTATTCAAGCAGATTTATTGTGTTTTAATTTTGTTTTTTCTTCTAATTTTAAGCTAGTCATAAGATTCATTGACACTATTTATGTTATACGCTGTATAAACTTATATAAATAAAGATGTTTTGATTGATTGATTGATTGATTGAAGTGCTAGATGCGTGTGGGTCCAATGGTTTCCTTACGGCAAAGTTATCAAATCAGGGCAAAACGTTATAGACACTCGGTACATTTCGGCACTTCAAACATTTTATTTTCCAAAAAAAATTTTTTTCATTAAAAAGCCTTAACATCCTTTAAGGCTACTTGACACTAACATAAGGCACCTTGACACTACTTTTTAGTAGTACGGTAACCTTATGGTGTCAAATCGATTATTTATGCAGTTCATGAATCATCGTTGCATCTTCAGTCGTATTATTTAGAAAAGCCCCATTGGTAGACAGTAGGACATATACCATACACGGTGTTTTCATTTGTGTTATAAACTAAAACATCACCAATGTGAGCTATTTTTAACCTACACAATAGTGTTGTATGGAGTCAAGTCGAGTCGAGTCATTGACTTGTCTACCCTGTAGACTCGAGTCGAGTCCGACTTGACTCACCTCTAGACGTGTTGGGATTCGTAGCCATTCATCATACCTGTTTGGGTCTGATTCAAGTGGAGTCAATGTAAGACGGACAAGTTGGTTTGAGTTGGAAATCTTTGGACATGTTTGGATCTGACTCGACGTTAAGAAGGAATAGACTTGAGTCAAAGCGTAACTCGAGTTGACTCGACTCAACACATCACTACTATACAACTGAAAGTGCATAGTGTATCAATCACGATGAAATAAGTTGATTTAAACTGACTCACTCTTCAAACTATAAGGAGCACTCAAGGTCAGGAAGGAATCACAATTTTTTGAAATTAGATATTCTAAGGTGCTGCCAGGTCATGCTGCTTATTTTATTAACATTTTTTAGCATTCCATTGATAAGTCAATAGTATAGTCAATGCTTCTACGCCATTAATAATAACTAGTATACATGTTGCTCAAAATCGAGCAAATTATTTTAATAAAATACAAATGTTATTTTTAGCTCTAAATCAATGACATCCCACCAATCCAATATTGTGAATATCTTTAATAACCAAAAACTACATGTATTTACATCTGACTATTCATAAAAAACTACATGTACTAACAGATGTTTAAAATGCTTTTTTCAATCCCAATGTTATTTTAACGGGAAATTTTGAGATTTCAATGTTGGATAGCGCCTTTATTTTCAGTCCGATTCTCATTAATTTATGGCGGAAACAACTACAGACCAAGCCCTATCCAACGACACCAAAACCTTGAAAATCGGTTGAAAATTGTACGAGTTCTCAACAGAAAAAAACCCTTAGCTTATTAAATAAGTAATAGATTATAATTAATGTTAGTCAAACCACCTTTGTTGTGTGTCGCAGATCCGTTTATCCTGCCGTGGCAGCAAGTGGACAAGGGAGCCATCAGGTTTGTGCTGAGTGGAGCCAACATCATGTGTCCAGGGCTGACAAGTCCAGGTGCCATCATGACCCCGGCGCCAAAGGGCACCGTTGTTGTATCCTTGCAAACCTCATCTCACAACAACCCAGATACCGTACAAAAATTAGATTTCTATCGAATCAGTTGTAGTAAACCATATAAGAGGAAGCTGAAGACACCCAAGAGTATGCCTTTCATATTTGCACTGGAAATAATGGACTATAGACAAATGGAATTCACCATTTGTTCGAACATACATATCCTATTTTCACTGGCTCTCTTTGAGAGAGCACTGGAGGTGACTAAATGACCATCTAGTGGTCATTGTACTTTTGGTGGGAAGTGGGGAGGGTCAGTTTTTATTATGTTAATGGGTGTTTAAGTATTCTTCCAGGTTATTTGTAACAGAAGATGTTTTAGGAGTTTGCCAATTTTCTTTATGCTGTTTGGTAATCTTTGAAAAGTAATGTTTAGGCATATGTACCCACACTTGTTTTCTTTCAAAAGGGCAAGCCTTTGTTGTTCATTATAAAGGTGTCTTGTGAGTACCTTAAGTTTTTTTAAGCCATTTTACAACCTAAAGTACACCCGTCGCTGCAGACTTGCGTACTTAGCGAATTTCCAATAACTGTTTTTGTCTTATCAACAAAATATTTGGTTTTACAAATAAGTAAGTTAATGAATTAAAGTTATGTAACAATACTTTAAATTATTCCTTAAATTGTTGATCCATAAAAAAAATAGTGTTTCATAATAATGCATGTATTCACATTAATTATTAATATTAATTACACATAATCACATTAATTAGAGATATAATTAGTTTTAAGAACAGTAAAAATGTGCATAGAGAGAGCAGGGCTCGTAACAGTTTTTTTTTTTAATTTTTATTTGATTTTTGTTCTTGGTTATTTTTTGGAATTTGGTTATCTTTTTGTTATTTTGATTTTTTTAGGCGAATTAGGTTATAATAAGTTAGACCAATTTTGATGAACCTCCTAAAAACTAAATAAATGTTTAAATGAGGGAACAAATGTAAAAAGTAAGAGGATGGGGACTTTTTTCTATGTTTTTCATTTTATTATTATTATTGCTTTAGTAGGTGACCACTTTCCTAGTTTACTAGATAACCTACATATTTTAATCTCCCGATAAAACACCGTTTTTTTTAATTTCCAGTGACATTTTGGGTACATTCAAGGTTATTTTTTACAATTTGGGTTATTTTACTATATTTTTTTTTAACTCAAGAACTGTTACAAGCCTTACGAGTGGAGCAATGCACAAAGAATAATCTGTTTATAAATCCCAAAATGTAAACATTAATATGACAAATGCAGAAAGTCAGCTAATCATGTTTGGACACTTCTTCCTATTCCTTCTCCCATTATACTTTTATTTTCCATTAAAATGCCATGGGATTTAATATATAGGTTTTGCTGCCATCGGGAATTTTGACCAAATATTAGTTACTCATCACCTAATGAAGGTATATTATATGCAAAATTTTATTGAAAAATGTAAAAAAAATAAGTGATATTTATATTTAATTAATTTTTCATAAGAATAACATGGGAAAAATTTTGGTATTTTCTCCATAACCGTAAAGCTAAGTTAATGATTAAAAATACTAAATTAATTAATTTTAAAAGCTCTTTTGAATGGTCTCTTTAAAAATTAAAGGTGAAAAATGACAAAAACTCAATTTTGACCTGTTTGAAACCTTATAAAACCTCGTTCCCATAGTCCGATCATCCTGGTTTACGAACTAACTTGAAGAACGCTACCCTAAGCCTTCATACTAAATTTAATAAAAATCGGGAAACCTTATAAAATTTAGCCTCAAAAAGGGTGTTTTAAAGCTATTTGGGAGCAAGGTTACAAAGATATTTACTAATGATACAAACAAATTTATGGTTTTTTTTTTTGTCTCAAGAGGTACCGGTACGTACCGGCGCGTTCTGTCACAATAACAGCACTGTATATATGTATGATTTTTAATGAACATTGTTTTTAGCTTCTATTGACCTTAAAATGAAAAATTAGTATGGTCCCGGTCTTAGGTCATACCATGAGTACTATCTCAATAGCGTATTCCTTATATCGAAATTCGCTAAAAACACCTCCATTCTAAAGTTGATTCTTTATACTTTGCAGTTCAAATATTTGTAGCACAATTCATGATGATTTGAATATTTTGAATATTTTATAATTTGAGTTGTAAATAAAAATAAAGAAAATAATATAATTATTTATCTTATACCAGCAAAGTGTATCATAAAATTCCTTAACTAATATTACAGGCTGTTATGGCAGAAGGTAAACAGCATGCACTAGCAATTGGAATCACAACGTTATCAACTGAGGAAATGTAAGTAGAAAAGTATTTTTTCTTTATAGTATAGAATTAAAATCTTTATCGTTTTCAGGTTTTCCCTTTAACTTTTAAATGTAGCTACCAAATGAATTATCCGAATTATAACAGAAATATATACATTTCAGTTCAAAATGGTTCTTAGTGAAAGCGTTTTGGTTTTAGGCCATCTTCAGCATTATCCTTGTACTGCAAATAATGTACCCAAAGTAAAGCTAATATGTTATTTTTTAATTTGGATTTTATGTTAAATTTTAAGTAATGTTTATTAAGTTAAGAGGTTAATCGTTAGAAAGGACCGTGATGTTCTAATGTTCGCATCAATACCGAATTAGGAAATACCATAATATGTGTAATCCTACCTTTTGGTATAAACCCCAAAAATGGGTTTTTTGCATTTTACATATGTAATTCTTTAAAATGTTTATTTTCACCACTCGATTAAGCTAAAAAAAAAAAAAAAAAAAAAAAAACACACAATTAATTGTTTTGAAAGTTAGCTCTATCTCCATTGGTTACATAGATATTAAAAAGTATAAAGACAGTACATTGTATTTTGTTGCTCCAATGTTAATCTTATGGAGAATAAGGATGTGTTAATATTTCACTTATTAACTAATATTTTTTGATGAAACTTTGTATTTAGCTGCATTTGGTTGAGATTCATCCATTTATGGTAAAAAATCTTAGTTTTTTTTTTTAAATTATAATGGCAGCAAACCTGCATACTCTTTTCCCATGTTAATCATATGGAGAATAGGCAAACTCCTTTATTTATAGACAGATATTGATGAAACTTAGTATATGGCTTCAAATGGTCGAAATGAAATTTTTTTATGGTAAAAACTTACTTTTAGTGTTCCCCATGGCAGCATACCTGCATACTCTTTCCCTATATTTATTATAAGGAGAATAGACATTAATATCCCTATTTACGAGCACGTGATGAAATTTTGTTAACAGGCTCATCTGGTCAAAATTAATATTACTAATTAGGAAATTCGCTGAGTACGCAGGTCTGCTGCGACGGGGGGTATTACTGCTTTATCACAGGGACTACCCAAATTGCTCCAAAAAATTCCACCCCTTTCTTCTACAAATAAGGATCATAAACTTAAAAAATTGTTTTGGAAGGTCTGTTTTGTAAAAAAATATTTGACATGTACGGATGAATGAATACCTTTCTTTATTTTTGTTTTTAAGTATCATGTTGAATGTTTTTTGAGATGCTTGCTTTGGTTCAAAGGTCACCCTCCTGTTGGATATCACCCATTTTAAAATATCACAACAGCCAAGTGGGAGGTGACCGTAGATAGACCTTATTATAGACGATACAACGGGTAAGGTAACCTTTAATTTTTTAAAATTATATTTTAATTGTTTTTCCAGAGCCAAAGTGAATAAAGGAATTGGAGTAGAAAACTGTCACTATCTGAATGACGGCCTGTGGCAGATGAAGCCTGTCAAGTGATCATGGAACATTTGACCAAGACTCTGTGGGCCAATCTAATTGTTTATCATGGAAATAAATTTGTTTCTGTATAGTTTTATTTATATTGTGTTGTTTTATTTGCCACCTCCATCAAAACTGTTGTAGGATTTGTATAGTAAATTGCACAAAAATAGTCCGATGGAAATTGTATCAGCTGTGTCCCCAATCATCCCCTCACTTTCCAGTAATGTTTTTTTTTATGGGTTATACAGTGTACAATATGATTCTAGAATCTTTATTCTAGAATAAAGAGAGATTTGGAATCAAGATATCAAGTCTTATCGGACTTTACTTGCAATGAACTATAGTTTTAGTCTTTAAGGGTCTACTCAAACTGAACCCAAATATCTACTCACAACGTTACCAAGTGCGATCTTGCGGCCGTAGCGCTAGACGTGTTGAATGGCTGCAGAGAAATACGAGAATTGTGTTAAAATTATCTGTTTTCCCCAATTTGTAATTGAAGTTTTCAAATAGTTTTGTTAAAAAATTCTAAAAAAAAGGTGTAACCGAGGAAAATGAGTATCGTTTTTCTTCTTCTATATGACACCTTACTTATAGCACCTATTTTTTCAGCTTAAAGCACGAAAGACTCTCAATTATTAGTCTGGGGCAGAAAAAAATCTAAAAATATCACAATAACAAAATTGTATGGAACAACTTTTTTTAATTCAAGATTTTTCCAGATAGGTTTATATGCTTAAAGATATTTTTTTTAAGAATACACAAAATGTGGCGTTGTAAACTCATTAATAAGTTAACTGACGATTCTTCAACTAGATAATCCTAAAATCAATATAAAAAATGTATCTTCAGTTAAATTAATGAAACAAGATAAGTGGTAAAATAATATGGTCCTGAGTAAGACCCTAAACTGCTCCCTTATCCTTGATAATCCCGGTCAAGGATAGGGCCCTACTTTCTCCCATTATGCCCTCTCCCTCTCTCTTCAATTTTTACTTTCTCCCCCTATACCATAGTATATGGAGAAAGTATTGTTTTCGTCAAAATTTTCGAATTTGAGTTGTTGGTGTATTTATCCATTATGGTTCCCCCTGAGTCCAAAAAAGTGGTTTTCGGAGTGATGTCTGTGTGTGTGTGTGTATGTGTGTCAGGATGTAAACAGAGCTAGAGAATGCCCTAATGGTCCGATTTTAATGAAATTTGGTATATAGGTCCAAATCCACAATAATTCCAGCGTTTTTTTCATTTTTTTGAAATTTTGATTTTTAAGGGTATTTTACCCCCAAAAACCCTCAAAAATCGTCAAAAATCAAAATTTCTCAAAAACGGCTCTAACGATTTTGATTAAAATTTTGTGGTTTATTAAGCTTAAAATGATGAATAAAATGACACCACCCGCATCTCCGAGAAAATGCGCGTTCAAAAGTTATGGAGTAAAAAGTGTTTAAAAAATCAATTTTTTTGATTTTCAAAATAGCTGTTGTCTCAAAATAAATTTTACTTATCACCATTAAATCAAGCTCAAAAAACTAAATAATCCAGTACTTTAAATTATTGCTCTACGTCAAGTGGTTGAGGAGAAAATACAATTTTTCATTTAGCGGTAAACGCAGTACGTTGTTAAAAGTCACAGATGCGCGTAGGGTCAAGCTCGCGCTGCTCAGCTGGTAGCTATCAGACTGAGTCATGAAGACATTAATGTTTAAAGCTTTTAACACATGTTTTTATATTGTTGGGAGAAAGTATGTGTCAGTTATCTGATACCGTTTATTTAAAGTACAATTAAGTGGCAATCCCTTACTCCCTCTCACCCCCTCTTCCTACCCTGTTTCATAACATTGATTGTGAACCACCCAACAATGAGACTTACAGCTCATTAAGCCTTGGCTCTGGAAATCTAAATTTGATTCTTCAGGTTGTAGACCAGCATCTTCCAAGTTTCATCTCATCTTCCCACAATACTGAGAGACTTCAAATCCTTAATGGATCGGTCAGTCCGCTTTAGTTTTGGCCAGCCTAGGTTGTACTTTCCTTCTGACAACCATTTTTATTACTGATACTCTAATACTTGACACATCCTTTCTATATGTCCATGTCCCATTGAACTTATCCTGGCTTTTACAGTGGCTAAAAACATCCAGGTTCTGATATAACATCCTTAACCCGCTGATGTTTCTTATTTTCCATTTTTCTTCCCTTTTTACTTTTGGGTTTATTTCACCCTTAATTTTTAAAATGAGATAATTTGAACTTGAAGCATTCAAAAGAACTTTAAAAAACATAGAATATGGTATTTTGAATCATTAACTTAGCTTAACTGAGGTGATAGACAGTAATCAAATCAAGTTTCTCATATTATTCTTATGGGAAAATCTTTTAGTTAGCAACTTATCTTGATGAAATTTTGTATGCACCTTCACTAGGTGGGGAGTAGAGGTATTGTATAAGATCTCTGCCCCTTAGTTTTTACTGGTCTTTATTAAGTCCTAGCCTTGTTGAGTGTCTAATACTATTTATTTAATATTATATGTTTTGCTAAATTTGCTTTTCATAATGTTTTCTTTATTATTCTTGTTCCTTTAATCTTAAGAACCTGTAATTAAATTATATCTTTCAAATCAAAATGATTTTTCTGACATTCAGTGAAGATGTTTATTAATTAATGAAGACTAGAGATCGCCCACTGGTCGAAATTCGACCAAAAGTTGAGTTGATCTTGAGCCAATTAGTTTAAAAATGTTTTATAACTAAAACATCTGTTCTTCCTGATTTGCTAGCATTTGTCATTATAACAGCTGTTTAATGATTAAATCAATTATCCTTCCCCCATAAGATTAACATTGAAACTTTTAAAGCCTGTAGCGTAGCCCTGGGGACCGATGTGAATTATACAGTAATGCAATTCTGCTCATCTACAGCACAATACCTTTCTAATGGTATATGCGGATTTCCCCTACGATGCACAAAAGCTTAGAAAAAGGGAGGAAAAGAAACATGCTTGCTTATCAATATATAGATAGATGTGAAATGTATGTTTTTTTATGTTTGGTTTCCTCGGTAGCTGCTATCACAAAAGCAAGTTTTGAATAATTTAACAAGACAGTAGAAGCTTTTAACCCTTAAATACTAAGCTGTCGTAATAATCACACTATTACTAAGCATTTGTAAAAATTACTACCCAACAAAAAAAATATATTTAAGAGAGTAAGGAATAAAAAAAAAACCATAAGATCAGCTTTAACATATGGTTTACTTTATTTAGTATCAAAATATGTCAAATTTGCTTACTTAAAAAACATGTTACAAAAAAAAAAAAATACATATAGTTTGAAAATATGTTACCTTGAGTCTGAAATAATCACATAAAAAGTTGTGTGTAAAAAAAATTGAATTTTATAGCAAAATATAACTGTTTACATTGCAAACTTTAAGAAAATACTCTTCATAACTACCTCACATGTCATAGTGGCATTATATAGAGTCGATACATTCAGTGCAGAGCACCGCGCGATGTTCCCCACAGAAAGGCCGTCCACAGTGAACACAGTAGTTAGTCGTCATACGCCTCTTCTTAGAAGGACAGATACTGCAAACTCCTCGTTTGTTTTGTTGGTTTTGTTGGTTTTGTACTACAGCTGGTTCATTACTCTTCCTCAAAATTGAGTTGATTACAGACTTCACACTACGCTGCAATGTTGGTCTCTGCAGTCTCACGTCGAGCCATGGAAAAACAAGTGCCTTATACAAATCAAGCATGAATGCTTTTCGTGATACTGGACGATTTTTGCCATCTGTCAAGTTGGTATTGTAGACCACAAAAGCATTTATGCATGCCATATTCAGTATCCCATAGAATATGCACATCGGCCAACGCTTTGATTTATCGAGATGTGCTGAAGATTGAACACATTTGATCGAACGTGTCCACTCCTCCTTTGGTTTGGTTATAATGTTCGATCATTGAAGGTTTTCCACTCGGTGAGACTGATGCATCTTGGTGCATTGTTGAAAGAAGACAAACTACCTTGTTGGGTTTTGCTTTATAGCCCAAAAGAACCTTCGGCCCATCAAAACAAAATTTTGCATCCCCAGTTGGCCTGTTTTTTTTAAAATTTTTGGTTACTTGAGGAGGCAATTCCTTTTTGTCTCGTCGTATTGTTCCTAGGATTGTTAGCTTATATGGAGGCAGTAAAAGGTCACCAGCAAGAGGAACAGTCGTGAACCAGTTGTCCATGGTCACGTTTCTATTAGATCCATGCAGTGGTTCTGTTAGTGTCTTTACATAGTGTTCTGCTACACTAACATTTCTTGGTGTAGACCCTTTGCCCATATATGGAGAAGCATTAACCATATATTTTGATGTTATATCACATACCATAAGGATTTTAATTCCGTACTTGGCGGGCTTTTTCGGCATGTACATTTTAAATGGACACCGCCCCCTAAAAGCAAGCAGTTGCTCATCAATAGTGGCATATGTGCCTATTTCGTAATTTTCTTTGCAATGAGAAATAAATTCATCCCATATCTCCCGAATAGGTGAAAACTTATCAATTTTCCTTCTCTCTGGGCGAGTGGTTTTATCATCAAAACGTAAACAGTCAATTAGAAATTCAAACCTTTCTTTGCTGAAAGCTGCTTAATATACAGATCCACTTTGGGATGAGTCAAACATCTCTTTTGTTGCTAAATGATTGTCCTTATGGACCGCAGAAAAAGTTAATAGCCCTAAAATTGCCTTCAACTCAATTGTGTTTGCATCTGCAATAGTTGAAGTGATTTGTGAATAGTTTTGCCTATTCCTTTGTATTTCTACATTAGTATGTTCAACAATTTTGTCAATCATATCATCAGTAATAAAGGAGTTAAATGCTTGCAAGGAAGAATTAGCAAACTTAGCATTACCTTCCTCTGCGTTTAGTGACAATATTTCTTGCAGACGTTCGAGTATTGCAGGGAGGGGGCTCCAAATTCCACTAATGACCGTCCTTTCCCCTCCAGGTAATAATAGTTTGTCTAGTTCTGGCGCTCGTGTCTTCTTCACCTTCTGTTTCTTCCTTGTTTTCTTCTTCAGGATTTTGGCCTATCTCCACTTCAACGGGATTTATAATGACACTGAAATTCCCGATAGCTATATCTTTATTTTCCTTAGTTGGTTTTATTACTACTGGCTTTTTAGATTTCTTCTAGCTCTTATTTTCTGAATTGCTTTCATTTGGCTCAGATAGCTTTCTCTTCTTTCCTGGCTGTTTCGGGCTTCCTCTTTTTCCGGCTACAGGTCTTCTCACTTTCTTTTTCCCTTGTTTACTAGAAAGTGTCTGGTGTTTTGGCTCTGTTCCTCTTATTTCCTTTTGATCAGATTCCACTACAACTGAATTTGAAGATACAGAAGGGTGACTTCCACTTGTGGAAGGTTCGTTGAGTAGTCCTGTCTCTGCCGATTTCTGTTGCCCATTATTCACTTGTAAGTCTGTAGATTTTTCATGTTCATTTGTGATGAGTGGGATAAATTGTTCAATCTTGCAATCTGGTATTTTTTTCTTCTTTCTAAGGACTTTTTTCTTTATTTTTTCTTGACCACTATCAGAACTTTCAGGGTCAGATGAAGGCTCATAGCTGTCAGAGCCAGAATATGACCACACATTATTGGAGCATTCACTGCCACTGCCCTTGTCTATATCAGAATCAAATTCTTATATATCCTCATCAAGTAATCGATCAACTTCGTAGTCTCTCAAAGCCATTATAAAAAATTTGTAATGAAAAATTGATAAAATACTAAAATAATTACTGTTCTAAAAACTTGCACTGTTACTAATCACTCGTAAAAAATACGACGGCAATACAAGCAAAACTTGACACTATACGACGCTTTCGTAAGAAATACGACTAAAGACCTCGTGAAGGACACCCGATGTGAACAGCAGCGCGGTTGACGCACGACTGAGGAGCAGGAAGTGGAGGGGGAAGGTACTGGGCCAATGACCGCTACAAGTAGTGTCGGGCGTACAGTCTGGCCAAAAAGTGTTTGAGTCGTAAAATTTACGACAGCTTAGTATTTAAGGGTTAACACCTGTACCGTAACATAATTTTTTTTTTTGTAAAACAAGACATGAGGTCAAACTGACCGTTTTTATAATTTTGTACTTATGGTTGATGGACAAACGTTAAGAAGAAGACCAAAAACCTTAGATGTAATATATCATCTGAAAATAGGGGGGGGAGGGTCCAGATTGAAAATGACGGTAAGGTGATGTGCAGAGGGGGGGGGGTCGGCTTTGATATAACGTCATTTTTAATATGATGTTTTATATAAATTTTTAACACTAAAATAATGATAAATTCTGACACAACTCAACTATTATAAAATATTTATCTATAAAATACATTATACTATTTTAAGGCGTTGTTTTATACTTTATTTTTCCATTGCGAAAGTCATTTTGGCTTTATTTCTGAAGGTAAATTCTGATTTCGTTGGTCAATTTTTTAGTTTATAATGTAGCGTTTAAAAAGCATTATTTTTATTAAAAACAGAGGTTTGTTAAAAATGACGTAATTTTTCCGAGAGGGGGGGGGGGGGTCAGACAAATTATGATGGTAGGATGATTTTAGGGAGGGGGGTCCAAAAATGGCCAAAAAGCGATGACGTAATTTATGGACGGCCCCTAACTACATTTTATGCATTTGTGTGCGGTTTTCCGGTCACTGCCTGAAGGACACTTTTGGCAAGTCTTCCTCTTCTGTAAGCGGTCATCAGGCACTCCTTCAGCAACATCAGTAGGCACGTCGTTTCCGAGGATACTTTGGATATCCATTTTCAGACTCCTTGGAAGGTTTGGCACATTTTCTAGTCTGGTCCTTAGATGAGGAACAATCAACTCATGAGCCAGGGCCTTGATGAAATCAAAACGATTCATTAGGGTATTTCCTCTGAAACTCATGTACACTATAAAAGCATTCACACTAGCAATGCTCAACAGTCTATAGAAAATAGCCAGGGGCCAACATCTTATCTTTCTGTTTGAAGAAAAAATGGCGCATGTCATATCCACCAAGTCCACTCTTGCCTTGGTGCTGTTGTAGAAGGTGATGATTTCAGGTTTGTGTTTATCCTGGTCGGTTTCAATTCTTTCGTGCATTGATGAAATTAGACACACTGCCCTGTTCTTCTTTGGAACAAATGACATCAGAGTCATGTCATCTCTGAAACCATAAATGGTAGAAATAACTGGTCTCGTTTTGTTGGGCAAGAATTCCTCTGGTATGGCTTTTTTATTTTTTCTGATGGTTCAATTTCTCAGCTTTTCGTAGGTCAATTTTCTCTTGCTCAGCTCAGCTACACCTTCAGTGGAGGTAAATCAATTGTCGGCTGAAATGTTTTTTTGCTCCCTTGCACAGTTTTACTCAGTCGAATTAGTGATTGCGTTGGAACACTGAGTTTTTTCACCAACAGTCAAGCCCACACCATCACTTTCCCGTCCCGTATATATGTAAGCATCAAGGAGATAAGATGTTTTGGCATCAGCCAAGCACATGACCTTGATGCCATACTTCTTTGGCTTCTTAGGCATGTACATTCGGAACCCGCTGCGACCCCTAAATGGCACCAACATTTCGTCTACAGTGAGATAGGCAGATGGACGATAAACTGATTGACTGTGTGAGATTATTTTTTCAAAAATCTCGGAAATGGCTGCAGCCCTGTTGTTTTGTTTTCTTCGTTCTCGGGTTTGCGACTCATCGAATCTTAGGCACATTATTAGTACTTCATATCTTTTCAAAGACATACTAGCTCGGGATATCGGGTGACTATACTCGTCCTTACAAAACAATGATGTCATTTTTTCTCCTTTACACTTGAGGACAGATTCCACTAGCCGATGAGGGCATTTATCTCTACATCATTTGTTGGCCTGTAACTACTTTTATTAGTTCACGGGTAAGATTTTGACGGGCTGATGAAAAATTTATGTTAGTATTTGTCACAATTTGGGAAATAATTTCCTCATCAACAAACAAAGACTATATGTCCTTTTCACTTGAATCTCCTATAGCCAGAGCTGGACCCATAATTCCTGGAAATTCACCCCTTACAATGTTTCTGGCTGGGGTCCTGACATTTCTTACTGGTGGGTCACTTTTCCAAGCATTAGGAGGTCCGATTTGTTTTTTACTCATTCTTTCAATAAAAAATTGTGGAATAGTTATGTTTTTCCAAGTGTATTTACAATATCTACCTGCCTACAATCTTCTTCATACATGACATCGTCATCTTCATTCTCGTCGGAACTGGTTCCTGGAATTAGCTTTGAACCTTTTATTGCGGTTGAAGGTAACAAAATTATTTCTAATAACAATTCTGACGTGTAGATTCTATCACAAATAGGTGCTCAGGTTTGATTACCTAATATCAACCATATCAAGTTTTCAGGGGAGTTACCAACATGGTCATCTTTTATTAATTTAGGACTATACAATGCCATCATTTACAACAACCCGTCACTTACCAGACACATTGTTTCAGTACTTGTGAGGCATTTTGGAAAAGGGACCTTAGAAACTCATCCGCAGTTTTTGTATATTACTGTTGAAAACTATAATTTAGTATATAGCTTATCGCGAGAACAGTACCACAATGACCGATGCTGTAAGATTTTGCACCTAAATCAATTGCTTGATTTGCTTAACTTCCAAATCTACATGTATGAATTTAAACAATTTGTTAACATATTTAATAAATATGTTACTCGAGCGTTAGCAGCTCTATGGGGACAATGTTCAGGACTCAAATTTTTTTGCTTGTAGCGGTTCTACTTAGCAAAATGGATATCATGTTGCGACACATACCAGAAACATTTTTTGACACTATTGCCACTAAATATATGAAATGAAATGGTTTATTCATCACACAAAGTTTACATAATTGTGATTTCTTCACACGTAAACATATGACATAAAAGTCTTAATCTATGTCTAGTCTAAAACTAAATGATAATGTGGTTCTCTCATCACAAAAAATACAAAACAAATTTAAACAAAATGAAAACTAAATGTTCAAAATAAAACAAAACACAATGAAACTTAAAAAATCTTCTTTGTCAACTAGAAAAAATTTTCTACAGAGTACGGACACAATGTCAAAATATTCCTTAAGCTTTTTCTTAAACATAGTCATCCTTAATTCCAATCTAATTTGACTAGGGAGGTGATTGAATACTTTCCTACCTATATACCAAGGGGATTTTTCAAAAAGTGCAGTTCTGTGGATGGGGAATTGAAGAAGATCTCTATTTCGGGTATTGTACGGATGCTCATGATTTCTCGACAAAAACTGTTCGTCGTTTTTTTTTTACAAAGATGCATAGCTGGTATAAATAAATAGCATGGATTGTCAGAAGATTTATTTCTTTAAAGAGAGGGCGACAAGACGTGCGGGGTCCAACATCAGCTAAGATCCTTATTGCTTTTTTTTGAAGAATAAAAATTTTTTGAATGATAGATGAGCTACCCCAAGCGATAATTCCGTAGCATGCCCTAGACATGAAGTAAGAGTGGTAAACCATAAGAGCTGCGCTTAATAATGAAGTTTGGAAAACCACTCTCAATGCAAACAAAGCTTTGGCTAAAGAAGTGTTCAGTTGATGATGATGATCAAACCATTTGAGATTTTCATTGATATGCATACCAAGAAATTTTGTGTTCTCTACAGATTGAATATGTTTTCCTGATTCTAACTGAAGAAAAATGTTCTCTGCATTCAACTGTTGGTTATGAAGATGAAGTATATTTGTTTTGGAGCAATTTAAATGAAGACCGTTATAACTAAACCAATTTTCCATGTATGATAAGTCCTTTGAAGCGATACTAACTGCAAGGGGAATGGATGGTGCTCTTACCAACATTGTGGTATCGTCTGAAAATTGAATCATTTTGGAAGGAACTGAAAAAGCTAGATCATTAATATAAAGAATAAACGAAATAGGTCCAACTTTGGACCCTTGAGGCACTCCATGAACCACAGGACTCCAGTCTGAAAAACGCTTAACATTATATTTATCTGTGACCACTACTTGTTGGAATCTGTTGGTGAGATAGCTTGTAAACCATGCTATACGTTGCCAACATCTCAGCAAATAATTGAATTTTTAACAAATGTATCCATTTGGAAGATGCACTGTCTTCACAATGTCCATTCCCCCCACAGACCCTCAAAGGACAAGCAACCAATCAAATCTGGCTAACAATTCAAGAAATTTCTCTATGAAAATTTTTAACACAAACTACCCCAGCCCCAAACTTTAAAATATAAGTTTTCTTGCGTTTCGCTTGTAGATTCAATAGATTCAATAGATCTTTATTGGTCTTTAAGCATCTTTACAGAGCAATAGACATTGTCAATTTAATCTAAACTTAATATTAAATATGTACATATAAAGTAACATAAAACTAACTCAACGAATATTACCTCTAAAATAAAAAAAATTCTTCCACATCATAAAATACATTTTCCGTCAAAAACCTGCTTAATTTACTTTTAAAACACTTCAGGGGCAGGTTCCTGAATTCAATGGGCAACTTATTAAACATTTTGATTTGCAAATATTTGTGGCTATTGCAGAATTTTTGCAGTCTAGGCTTACAGTTAATGAGGTTTTGACAATTCCTCGTTTCGTAATTGTGGACCTCTCTCCTGTCAGAAAATTTGTTTATGTGTTCTTTCACATATAAAAGATTCTGTTGCAGGAAAATTGCCTGCACAGTCATAATGCCAAAGTGTCTGAAGAGAGGTTTACAGGTTTCTCTGGGTGGAATACCCGCTATTATTCGAAGAGCCTTCTTTTGCCACAGAAGCACTTGTTTTGCACCAGGACTACCACCCCAGAAAACGTTTCCATATATGAGGTGACAATGAAAGAAACTGAAGTAGGCCAATAGAAGCATATGCTCCGAGACAGAATTCTTCAGCTTTCTGAGCAGAAAACACACCCTGGATAATTTGGATATTACGTGAAGAGTGTGAGGTTCCCAAGATAACTTTGCATCTAGTACGATACCCAATAAGCGGACAGAATTTTGTTGCTCAACATTATCGGATCTCAAACTGAAGACTATTGTTTCGGTTTTACTTTCATTCATTTCCAAGAAGTTAGCCTCCAACCATTTGGCACAATTATCAATTCCCTTACTAATAACAGCTTTAACCATTTCTACGCTATTGCCAGATGTAATAAAGGAAGTGTCATCTGCGTACAAAACAGTTTTGAGTGGAATATTTTGAGGCAGATCGTTTATGAATAAATTGAATAATACCGGTCCCAAAACAGAACCTTGGGGGATACCAGCAAAAACTTCTTTTGGATGTGATATCTGATTATCGATGACTACCTTTTGTTGCCTCCCACAAAGAAAAGTTTCAAAAAAACGTAAATTGTGGTTCTTTATTCCATAGAACGACAACTTTTGAAGAAGAACTTGGTGTGGGACACTATCAAAAGCCTTTTGTAGGTCTATTAGTCCCAGTCCCAGATGCTCACCTGCCTCAAAGGATGACAGAATGTCAGTAACAACGCAATCCAAGGCTGTTATGGTAGATGATTCAGGTATGAAGCCAAACTGACTATTTGAAAGAATACAATTTCTATCTAGATGTTGAAATAATTGGGACTTAACACATGTTTCTAAGACCTTTGAAAAAACAGGAACAACTGAAATAGGGCGATAGTTCGAAAGGCAATCTCTGTTGCCTTTTTTGTGAATGGGTATCATTTTGGACATCTTGAGACAGGTGGGGAAATAGCCTTGAGAGAGTGAAAGATTCACAAGATATGCCACGGGTTCGAGGATCACAGAGGATATGAACTTCACAACATTGTTGCTTAAACCAAAAACATCTTCACTCTTTGATGGTTTTAAACTTTTAAGGATGTTATGTAGAACAGGGATAGATATAGATTCAAATTTGAACTCCTCTGATAAAATACTGGGATTTGGCATGAATTTATGGAAATCATTGGAGGTGGTAACATTAGAAGACTTACTAAGCAAGCTTTTACCGAAGTCTGTAAACCAGTCATTAAACTCATCAGCTGAGAATGGTGGAGGGTCACCATCAACCTTCATCAACCTTGACTCTGCCTTTATGATTTGCCAAGCCGCTTTACATTTGTTGGTTGACTTGTAAATAAACTCTTCATTATGTCTTATTTTTGCCTCTTTAATACTAGCCCTATATTTTTTCCGACAGTTAATATAAATCAATTTAAGCTGACAATTATTCTCATACAAAGGAATCTTTAACATATCCTGCATTAGAATAAGAGTATTCTTTCTATTCCTAAGAGACTCATTGAACCAGAGTGAACATTTTTTTCTTTTGGTCCTATTTCCCTTTTTCCTAACCACTGGACATGAATGATTATACAAATGTACCAATTTGGAACAAAAGTAAGAGAAAGCACTTTCAACATCATTAATATTATAGAGTGGACCCCAATTGACATTATCTAAACTGTGAGCAAAGCTACTAAGATTCTCTAAACTTAATTTTCTAAAAGAAATTTCTCTTTTTTCTGCATTTACTGTTTCTACAATTTTAAATTCAAAGCATAAAATAGAGTGGTCAGATATTTTTTCCTTCCACAGTCTTTGCTTATAATCAGTTACACTGAAGTTAGTTGCAACATTGTCTAAGCAGCTTTTGCCTCTTGTGGGCTCTTTATTTGCACAATAAAGGTTATATGATTTCAGAATATTTATAAAATTCTTTGTATTATTATCTACTTTTAAGATATTTACATTAAAGTCTCCTCCAAGAATCAAAGAACTGAAAGGTTTTTTTCATTGAGATAAATTGTAGAAAATTATCTAGGGCTGAGATAAACTTATTTATACCAGAGCTAGGGGTCCTGTATATAGAAACCAAAGTAACATTGTAATCCAATAAATGTATACACGTGGCTTCGAAGACTTCAACTTCTGTTAAATGGGAAATATCAATTGGTTCAAATTTTAAGTTTTGATTTAAAAGTATACAAGAGCCTCCATGAGGATCTTGTTGCCTGCAGTAAGAAGACCCAAGTTTGAAATTTGCAGGAATGTAAAATGGCAACTCTTCACCGAGCAACCAATGTTCACTTAAAAGTGCGATGTTGCAGTTGAAGTCTTCTAAGACAACGGACAACTCGACTGACTTATTTCTTAATGATTGACAATTTATAACCATTAGTTTAATCCACTTTGTAGCACTGCTCTTATCTAAATTTAAATGATGGCCACTCACACTTGGATAAAGGGGGCCCAAGGACGCACCCCTAAAAAACTGACACCATTGACTGAATTACACCCACTGACACTAAATCTGGAAGGTTGTGGACAGCAAGAAGAGTTGACTGGGGGTAGCTGAACTACGGTTGGCTGAACAGGGGGCAGAAGAGGAGCTGATGAGATGTGCTGTGAGATAGATGATTGGAGATCTGAAGGAGCATGGCAGTCCGGCGTGGTCCAGGATTTCGTTTGAGTATCTAATACTTGAGAGGTATGCAGGGAGTCTGGCTGACCCAATTTTGTCACATCACTGTAGAGGAACTGTCCAGGAGATTTTATGGTTCCAAGGGTTTTGGAAGGTTCTGAATCACGGTGATCAAGGTTTTTAAGAGGTGATGGGAGTTTGGAGGAGATGATGTCTTTTATCAGAGAGGCCACCACTCTTTTTCCTCTTCTTCCGATGTGTAAGCCATGTTTAGTGTGGTTTTGTCTCAGAATATAGAGATGCAGGTCAAGAAGATTTAGATGGGTGTACTTGTTAGTTAGGAATCTAATTGAATGATTTATTTCATCTATCATTACATTTTCTTTTGAGTTCTTCTGCAGGTCAAAACGCTGTGGGATTGTTGATATTATCAAGTTGGCGTGAGAATACTTTTTTGCCTCATCTTCCAAAAAATTTACAAAATCAAATGCTGAGAGATCTTTTCCTTTCAGACTGTTAGATGCGACATTATTTGTCCCTCCAAGCCAAACTAGAAAGTCATTTTTTGTGTAGGCATCATAAGTTTTGTTAGTAGCCGACGATTTAACGATAGCTTCTATAGGGGCGCCACTTTGTACATGACCGTAGACTTCAAAATGTTGCCCAAGTAGTCTATCCAATGGAAAAACCAGTTCCTTCCCTTGGCTGTCTGACTCTATAGACAATTTACTTAAGTTCTTCTTCATACATCTGTGATTCTGTTTAGGGCCTTCTACCTGCTGAGGTTTCTGGAGATTACTTTTAGGTAATGAGTTTGATGGTTTCTTCATTTCTTGCAGCAGTGAAGGTTTTTGTACAGTAGTCAAGCAGGTATTTTGGAGCTCAGCTTTCTCCAAGTGATTAAATACAGGGCGTTTCAAAATGAAAGAGCACATTTCATATTCTTATAACAGACAATCTTTATTGAATTATTTACATTTAAAAATACAAACGATAAAAGGAACATCTAAAGTTTATTTTACTGAGGTTGAATGCATTCGACATGCGCCCCATGTGTAGCACGACATACATCAAATCGGTAGTCGATTTCTCGCCATACATTGGCCAAAGAGTCTGGAGTAATTGATTCAACAGCTTCTGTTATGCGTACTCTGAGTTCTTGAAGCGAAGCAGGCAATGGTGGGACATAAACCCTGTCTTTTATGTAGCCCCAAAGATAAAAGTCGCATGGAGTGAGGTCTGGCGATCTGGGAGGCCAACGTCGAAAAATGAGATCTTCTTCCCCTCCTCTCCCTATCCATCGATTTGGAATCGTGTTGTTGAGGAATGTTCGAACTAGTTCATGGAAGTGTGCAGGCGCACCATCTTGCATAAAAATAAAATTTCCTGAGTCCTCTAGTAATTGAGGGAACAGCCATTGCTCTAGAGTGTCAAGGTATGTTATTCCTGTCACCGTTTTTTCTGCGAAAAAGAAAGGGCCGTACACTTTGTCAGAAGATATGGCGCAGAAAACATTCAATTTTGGCGAATCTCTCTCATGTTGAACAACTATACCGGGGTTCTCGGATCCCCAAATTCGTACATTATGACGATTAACTTTACCGGAAATGTGAAATGTGGCTTCATCAGAAAAAATTAAACGATCAGAGAAACCTTCTTCCGCCATATCCATCAGCATATCACTGCAAAACTCATACCTTTTGTTGTAGTCATTAGGATGAAGTGCATGCAATAACTGAATTTTGTATGGTTTGAAATGTAATCTCTTTTTTAGAACACGCCATACGGTTGTCTTAGGAATGCCAAGTTCAATACCTGCTCGGGATGTCGATTTCTTGGGACTTCGAGTAAAAGAATCTTGAATCCGTTGAACGTTTTCGTCAGAAGTCCGAGGTCGTCCAGTGCTGGTTTTCTTGCACACACTACCAGTTTCCACGAACTTCCTGTGCCATTCATAAATTTGTTTGTGCCGAGGTGGTTGCCTATTAAATGTTCGACGAAAATTTCGTTGCACTTGAATTATTGATTCACATTTAGCAAATTCCAAAACACAAAATATTTTTTCTTGCAGAGTTGCCATTTCTTAAATTACAAGAATGTAATGAAAATTAACACGATTTCGCATTGGGAAATAATAACAACCTATCAGCTGATACAACAATGAAACTTCATTGTTTGCTCTATCCAATGCCATATAAATCATACGTCCTAGATTAATGGGTTTAGAGTAATACATATATGAAATCTGCTCTTTCATTTTGAAACACCCGGTATATTTTTTGTTGTGGGGATCTCAGTATTTCCTTCATTGAGTACAGATCCAGGTTGGTAGAAGCTCTGGAGGTTACTCAGTTCTTTTTCATATGTAGATAATAGGGCTTGAGTACTTTTTAATTCTTCCTTATCACACTTCCATGCGCTATCCATTACTTCCAGAGAGGTCAACTGTTCTTCAATTATGGAATTTTTAATTTCAATCTCTTTGTCCATTTCAGAAAGTTTCTCTATGTAGAATTGGACTGTATTTTCTAAGTCATTGATATTTTGTCTGACATCATCATTAGAACCTATGGGTATGGTTTGATCAGCCTTGTCAGAAGAGGTCCCACTAACTACAGAGAGGGCCTGCTCTTTTCTTTTCTCAATGGTGTTGTCGCTAGATTCCAACAAGGAGGCATTTTTAAGTTTCAATATGCCAATTTCCTTCTTTAATAATAAATTCGTTTCAATTTGCTTGGTGTGTAAGGACTTCTCTATTGACAGCATTTTTTCTAAGTTCATAAGTTTGTCCTCAATTTCTAGTCTTTCGGCCATAATGTCTTTTTGAACCTTCTCTAGCATCACAATTCGTTTTTTTAGAGTAGCAATTTCCTCGTTTTTTGTTTTCTCTGTTTCATCGTATTCGGCAATTTTGCATTCAAGTTTAATTTCCATTTTTCTAAGTGTGTCCTCTAGCTGAAGAAAATCTTCGTGTTTTTTATTTTTTATTTCGTGAATTTCTTGTTTTAGAGACTCATTCTCTTTTAAAAGTGCATTTCCCGCCTTAGCTGCAATGGACAGCGATGTTTCCATATCCATTTCGTCACCAAAATTTGCTATTTCTTCTTGTAATTCTGCTACACTTAAGTTAGCGTTTGAATCAGTGTTTGAGGCGTCGAGACTGTTATCAATATTTGAACAATCTTTACATATCCAAGTATAAATTCTCTTTGATATTTCGTCAAATTTTTCTTCACTTAAATCCATACATTTAAAATGAAACCAACGATTACATGTGTCCCCACAGGCTACAGACTTCTGGGATTTACATATTTTCTTTTGACAAGTGGGACATATATAGTCCTTATTCTTAGGCATATTCGTATTAGGTGGAGTTCAGACAATTGGAAGAGCCACATATATAAAATCAATAACTGGTAGGCCTAGCTTCTTTTATAGTATGCATCGAAACAGACATCAGGGTTGCATGCGAACTAAACTCGCTGTGCTGTATGAGAATGACGTTGCCGCCGGCCGTCCGCGCCGACTGTCAAATTTGAGTAAACAATCCAGTTGATTCACGGCGTAACTCTTGAACCCAAAGCGGGTGTCGTTGTTGTATTAACAGGGCCGGCGACAAGGGGGGGCAGAGGGGGCAAATGCATAGGGGCCCGGGCTCACAGGGGGCCCGGGCTGACGAAAAACATTTTGTAGATTAAAAACATCAAAAAATGAACACTCATTGTTAAAAGATAAAGTGACAGATTAAGTTCGAATGTTTTACGGCTTCTCTTTAGTAAATGAGCAGAGAACGATTAGTTTAGGTTCATTTTAAACAAATAATTGAAACACTGAGGTTGGTGTTGCTACTGTGAGAAATTCCCTCGAACAAGAACCGTTGTGCCTGCCTAGCGCTGGTCGCACACACGCACTCACGGGCCCCGCGCAGCTGGTGCGGCATGACTCTGGGCCTATGAAAACTAGCGTAGTTTTCGTATGCCGCGTTCCCACTTTGCAAGGAAGAAGGCTAGAACAAGACCTCGCCACGGCTAGACAAGTTATACAGTATTATGATGATGTGTGATGTTAGAATGAACATAAGCCTAATAATTCTCTAATAATTTTTATACTATTTTATGCTATTATAAGTTTTTTTTTATAAAACCCATACTGCGTTGTAATAAGAAAATTTTAATCGCTGAACCTCCATTTTTTTATTTATTTACTACTATTTATTTACTAATATATAAATAAATACAAAAAATTAAAGATCATGGCTTTGGCATAATATTTATTTTGGAAGAAAAGTATATAGGTAATTTAATAACAACTAAGTTAGGTAACAATGGTAAGTTTGGGTTAAAATATTGCTTGCAATGTTAACATATATCCAATATGTGGTTTCGATGTGTTGAAGGGAAGTGAATTTCCAAGGTAGGTAGGTTGGTTTCCTGAATCTAGGGGCCCGGGCTTCATAATTGCACAGGGACCCGAGAATCCTGTCGCCGGGCCTGTGTATTAAACTAATATATCCTTAGTGTAGCTAACAGTGAATAATAACGAAAATAAAATAAAATGAAATAAATCTTCTATAGTTGGTTCTTCAGTGAAATTCTAAATCCAACATCAGTTATTAAGAGCCTACTCTACATGTGCACGATGTAGGTTAAAAGTGAGTAGCAAAGAATTACCTTATTTACTATTCTTTTTAAGACTATTAAATCGTGTCTTATCTTCTAGTATGATAATGTGACATTCACTTTTTCAGTTTACTCACTCCTCAAAATATTCGATCAAAGGAAACACTTATTTAAACTTAAAAAACTCAAGCTTAACATGTAAACAAAAGCACACACTAATAGCAGACGACACTCTGTGATTGTAATCAGTCCAATCACAAGATCTATTCTGTCCTTCATTTCAATCACTAACACCAACTGAACAGTTTCAAACTGTTAAGAAAATGTGATTCATGTGTTGGTATGCATGACTCTAAAATTTGCAAGATTTTCCATCTCATAAGAAGGCACCACACAGTTAAATATCAATCTGCTTCCAATTCAACCAACCAGTCTTCAACCATCACACCTACTAATTACTAAGTAATTGCACACATGACTCAAAACTGTGTAATTCTGTTATGCTGCACCACATAACTGTCATTCTCAATCTGATACTAGCACCGTGTTGCTCGGAACATTGCTAGTTCAAGTGATATCTGCTATAATGCGGACAGTTCTCGAAATTTTGAGGCAATTGGGGAAAATACCCGTTAACATACAGCCATTTATAACCCTAGAGAGAGGTTGAGCTACAACTTCTATAATATACTTCAGGATGTGCACTGTAAGACCATATATGACCATATGTTCGAATCTGAGAAACTCTTAACGATTTTAATAATTTCTGCTGGAGTTGTGGGTCTCCATTTCAAAAGATTGTGTGGTGCCTCAGGCACTGCTAGAGCAGCAGCGGAATTGTCAGGTTGCACATCATTAACAATATCATTGACCGTACTACGAAGTAGGAATTAAATTCATCAGGGCTTTTATACTACTAATGGTTGGTCTTGACTTGCTCGATTCATTATTACAAACCAACACTTGTCGTTGGAGCTCTCAAGTTAATGTACAGTATGCAGCTTTTTAGCAGCATCTACTTGAGTCTTACAGCTACGCTTTGCCTTCAAGTATAATGTTTATGACCTCTCTCTTCGCTCTAGGGACACTTCAGTCTTATACTTAACGAATATCAGCTGCCCAAGCAACCTAAATCTACCAAGTTCAGCTGTATACCAATCATTTGGATGTTTATTGACATTTTTTTTTATCTTAACATCTACTGTAGGCCTAACTGCCATAGGGAAAAATGTGCCAAACACTTCTACTAATTTATTGTGAAATTGTTGGAAACTGCCTTCATCTTCCCTAACATTTAGGACGTCAGTACAGTTTACGTTTCTCAAAGCCTCTTTGGAAGGAGGATAGATCATTTCCAGCAGCGTCTCATTCATTGTGTCCCTGCACTTACACTGACAACATCGTCACCGGGGCTGAAGAAGCAACTTGTCTTAAATCACAATTGATTCACTTGCTGAAACGAGGTGGCTTTGAGCTATGTAAATGGATATCAAATGCTGCTGAATCATTGAATACATTGCCACAAACTTATCTTGAAGTGCCAAAGTTCCTTCAGAATTCAGAACTCATTTCTTTGTACTTGGATTGTAAAGGTTACCATCCTCTCACCATCCACATTCATTTACACTATAACCCAATCTCAACTGAAAAGACTTCCACTAAATATACTGTTTTAAGTACGATCTCTCAGATTTTCGACCCGTATGTGGTTTTCTCGGTACCTTTCGTTATGCTTGCAAAGGGCTTTATGCAATTTCTCAGGACAAATGGGTTGACCCGCTTCTTCCTGATCTTCAAACTCAATTTGTACCGTATGTATTTAGTTTTTATTAGTGCAAACCAAACTAATTATTAATTTTTCCAATATTTTTTGTAAGCTCGATCAGACAAAATGAATTATTTTATTCTGTCTAAAGACAGAGAAGTTTAGATCAGCTGATGCCTCTGCTTGTTGTTAGTGTGTCGACCAATCAAACTAAAGCACAGAGGAGTGGGGATAGATTTCGTTCCGTTTATTGTATTCATAGATCGTTATTATTACTCGACCGGCGGCCAGCGGTGCGGTCACCTCACATCAGCGCGCCTATAGACCCTTCTGAGAAAGGTACAAATTTAAACTTAACTTCTTTCACTATCATTTTTAATTTCTTTATAACAATTATGATTTCTATGTGGTCTGTCTGACGAGCATTATTGGGGTTAACTGATTAATTATTATCAAACAAAATCTTAATTTATAAATTATATTTGTTTTACGGTTAATTATAGCGCGGATTGTGCTTTGTTCTTTGTTTAGGGCTGAAGACATGGGGAACAACAACCCTTTCAATCCCTTCCTTTGTCCATAAAATCATTCAAAAAAATGTCATTAATTTGTTTAGGATCAAAATTGTAAACCAATTAGGCCTAGCTCAGTAATGCAGAATCCTTTTGTTATGTATTTATAAAAATTATGATTTAAACCCAAGTAAATGAATAATGTGACAGAATTATGTGAGTGTTATTTCTTATTGAAATAAGAAACCCAATCTTCAAGTTATACTATGTCTTTGTTATGGTATAAATTGAATACATGCTCAGACCACGTGCTGTTTTTATCATAGATATCTAGTTCACTCAGTCTATCCTCATCATGTAAACTTGCATTTCATAGGCTCTACATTGCTTTGGAACTTGGTTATGCTGCAGTAACTTATGTGCGATGTGAAACTTCGGCTGTATCTCGACTGTAACTCTCAAACAAGTTGCATTTCCCAGACTCAAACTTTGTCACTTGTTACCTCTTTCAGAGCCTCCAGGTCATTGGATATAGTCCAGTTTTTTTTAGATCCAGTTTTTTTTTTATAGTTCCAGTCTCATGAGATCCAGTTTTTTGTTGACACTTTTCAAAATTTCATCAAATTTATACCCTTGAAAATCTTCCAGGTCCTCTTCTTTATCTGTCGAGCTAGACTTCTTTTCATTTTTTACTCCTTTACACTTAAGTCAACACCGTTTGGCTTTAGCCTCCTCAGACATTTTATTAAAGACAGACTCTCTCAGTCCAGCACAATGGTAGTGAAATATTCGTTCACAATCCTGTTCACCACATTTAATGGTTTTCTTTGGTTCCAAAATAGGGTCTTTACACTGATCACATGCCATATCTTAGGTTTGAAGTTGCTCCCCACTAAGGACACTACAGATACAACACACACACGTCAAAGAAAGATGGAGACGGGGAGGCTCCACATTGTGAGGCTCACATTTTAGCTAATCTTGTTACTCACGATCAATCATTACTCCCAACTGTCTTTCATGCCCACAACACTACTCTTAAGTCATACAAATATAACTATGGTTAGATTTGTATAGTTATATTACAAATATAATATTCCATGGTTACAAACACCCCTTTACAGACTCAAAACATATATGGCCAATCGAGTTTGTCATTTGCCCCTGAGCTGGTAAGACTAATAATTATAATGGTTTTAAGTTACCTTCGTCTACAGCTCAAATCCAGTGCTATTCTTTTACAACCTCAGGTTTCGACGCATTTGCGTCATGGTCACGTAGTGGTCAATTTTTAATCAAGCTTAAAAAATCTGTTGTCATGAAGACGTTGTCAAAGAATAAAAAACGTAACACAAATCACGAACACACACATTAAAACATTGACACGGACGGGCGTACGCACACGTAAAAAGACAATTATTTAACTGTTCTGTCACGGACGGCGCAACAATTTTAACTAAACCCATTCAAAAGAGCTTAAAAAAACAAACAATTTAGTATTTATTAGGACGTCACGGACGTCGACGAAGTTTTTGTGAGAATCGGTCGGAGAGCGATTTTCCACAAACTTCCCGCGCGTCCGCGGCCTAGCACATGCGCAATGAACAATTCTGAACCACGTACTTCGCTCTCCCACCAGCAACCCTCGTCTTATGCAGTGTGTTCACTGTTGTTGCTGGTAGGTATTCTGTGCGTTGTACCACGCCATGGAAGCTTTGAATAATTACTAGCTTATTTTTTAACCTATACTCAATAATTAATTTGACTTTAGGAAACTTTAATCCAACTACTTGTCATATTATTTGTTTTATTACTTATATGATAAGTACTTATATGATAAGTAATAAAACATTTATATTGTCGTAGAAATAAAAACCTAGTTGTAACCAATTTAAAATAGTTTGTATACCCTACCTTAACCTACTTGATGGGAAGCTCATTAAATGAACTTTTCTCAAAACTATTTTACTTATGTACTAAAGATGTTTACGTTCAAACATAGTAAACAGTAACCTACAAAACTGTATTATAATGTGAGGAAGCATAAAACTAACTTACCTTTAAATAGTAGAAATAGGTAAGTGAGCCATTATTTTTCTTCTTGATTTGTGTAAAGACCTGTTACTTTTCATCTTGTCATAATCGTAATAATAACACAACCAAGATTTTATTTTGAAATAGGTCATTGTAACAACAGCATAAACATAAACAGAAATGGTACTTGGTCTACTAATGCTAAATGAAATGTCTCTCGGTCTATTATTGGGATTTCATCTGTTGGTCTACGATTACAACAAAACGTAACGTGTAAGATAGAGCAGATGGCCCTTAGGTTTTTCTTTTTTTAGAAGCTTACTAAGTCATGATAAGTTTTTTTTATCTAATTGCTTCAACCATTATTCACCAGAGTGAATTGAAAGCTCAAAATGACCATATATGTTGCATGATTACGTCCATTTGAATTTGTGGGTCTTCCATAGTCTTCTTGACAAAACTTTGTACCATTTGTAAATTTGTAAACAAAAAAGTGTTCTTTCTGTAGTTACTGATAATTTCTCGAATAGATTTTAGTACGTTATCCTGATACAATATGATGGAAATGAAACGTCACAAATTATTTTTCTTCAAACAAAGAACAAAAAGATCTCTTGGTGTTTGTAGTTTAGAGCAATATCAGCATCAAAATGTGCAAGCTGATCAAATCGCACATATTTTTGTTTGTCCACAAAGAAACTATTGACGATTGATATGTTTTTCTTAATTCTTGAAGTCATAAAAGTTTGATTTTCTTCAGCAGCTTTACTTTCTTTGTCAACTTGTTTAGCATTTGACTGGTCTGAATTTTCATGACCCTGATAAAAACTGGAGTGGTATTTTCTGAAATTTTGTTGTCCTCTATTCAAAAGAACACGAAGCTTGTGAATATGCTTACATAGTGGGTGACGGTCTGGGCAGTTACCGTGGTACAGTGTGTTTTACCGTGCACATTGCTGATGACACTGAAGACTCAAATATTTGGAGAAACACATATCAGATTGGCATACTGAACTAAATCTAAGTATTTCGTAGACATCATGCTAATTTGTAAATGAGGTTATGTCCCAAGTGTTTACAAATATTAGCCTAATATCTCATGCCTTTTAATGATACTTTGTGGGAGGGCAGAGAATCATATTTGTTCAACTTTCTCTCATGCGGTAATCTTCACACTCCATATCACTAAGAAAGTTAATGAGGTTGTCCAGTCTTTTATTGACTTTTCTTCTTGAGTAAAATTTCTTCAACTTGTTATGGAAAGACTCCTGTGGTGTTAACTTCTCCATGGTTAAATTTTCGATGACACATCGCCCACTTTTCTGGCCTACTAAAGTAGTATTGTTTGAAGTATATTATAAATCTGTGACATTTCTAAGAACATTCGTATTTTTTATCCTTGAACAAGTAAAGAGAATAAAGAGGCTTCTCTCGTTTTTATCATGACATTTACTTAATTGAAAATTTCTTTTGCCATGTCTTTGTTCACTTTGTCCTGAGGTTATCCCTCAGTTTTTTTTCAGGACAAGCCACACACACACAAAATATGATGCAACTCTGTAAGTGCCGTGCCATCATCTGTTGCAACACAATTGGTTTGGTGTACCTTACTCAAGCGAGTTTTTATGATGTAAAAAATATTTTTTGCGTTGCAGCATCAGACTTGCTCGTAATGCAATGAGCCACTGGTCATTCTCGGCGATTATCATCTATGACCATGTATGTCAGTAATTGGTGTTTATACGGATTGGTGCGATGTGTTTAATCTACAATTAATTTCCTGTCACAGTGTTCTTTCAACAGATCTATTCGTCTGCGTTTGTAACCACAGTATGAATAAATCATTAACTTCTGGAAGATTGTTAATTTCGGGTGGAACATGGTAACACCATAAGGTTTGTGGAGTAAAATGGACTCTTCATGGATCATTTCTTGGACCATCAGATAAACAGCTTTAGCATCATCTTTGTGTAACTTCAGGGCCAGTCTTCGTCGTCGATCTCTCTCCCTTATTCTTTTTTATCAGAGCATTTAACTTGAGTTTTTAACACTTAAGTGTTTAACAGTTTCACTATACCTCCTAACATGGAATTAAGTTATTTTGTTAAATATTTTGTTTAGACCCCTCTAGGAGAGACTTCTTATTATATTTGCTGATTGATGTACGACGATGTACTTTGAAGAAGTGGGTGGTGGACGAAGTCTTGTGGGATCAGCAGTGACTGCGGCTAAGAAAGTCTACCACACAAATGTTATTATTATCGTCTTCCCAGCTTTTTCATTTTTGAAATGAATTAATGACCTACTTTTATCGTCTAGTTTTCCTATCTGAATAAACCTTACTTGCACCATGATGCTGGCAGTAGTAAGACGTGAACTTGCCCTCATTTTGACCCTTTTTCTTGTAAAATAGGAAAAACTATTTTCTTCTTCGGCTTCTTTCCATTGGAGAAACTCTTGAGAAGTAGAAAAACCTTTCACGATTACCAAAATATCTTTATATTGATTTTGTAAATGTTTTATCAGTGCTGACTCGTGATAACATTCCGCATCACATCTTTCAACAACATATGGAGTTTTACTTTTCCGTAGTTTTCCAGTATACTTAGTGTAATGATTTTTAAGATTGTGACTAGAGGGTGTGCCAATACAACATTTTTCGTGTCTCTTACAATTAGTTTTCAGTTTGAATGTTTTTTCACGGAATTGATTTTTGTTTTCTCTTGTGACTTTGGGTTGTCTTTGAGGTAGAGTTTGTTTCTCCTTGGACGTCAGACAACTCTATGTATTTACAGTTACTACATCTGGTTGCATTTCTTCAAGGAGCTTCTATACTAGTTTTAGCGAATTTCCCTATAGGGAATACGCTATTACGGTAGTAGCCATGGTAAGACCTAAGCCCGGGACCATGTTACTTTTTCGTTTTGAGGTCCCCAGAAGCCAAAAACACCATTCGTTCATTTTCATATATATGTGTGTGTGTGTGTGTGTGTGTGTGTGTGTGTGTGTGTGTGTGTGTCCGTGGTACTGATAACTTTTGACAGCGACCTCCGATTTTGATGAAATTTGGTATGAAAGTGTAAGACCAGATCTATTTTCATGAGTTCGCGAACCAGCATGATCGGGTTATGGGAACGGGGTTTTATGGGGTTTCAAAGGGGTCAAAAATGGGTTTTTGGCATTTTTGGACCTTAATTTTTAAAATTCAACAATTTTAACTAAACCCATTCAAAAGAGCTTAAAAAAACAAACAATTTAGTATTTTGAATTTTTAACTTGGCTTAACAGGTTACGGAGAAAAGCTAAAAATAGGTTTCCAATGTTAATCTTATGGGAAATCATCAAAACCCTGTATCTCGCTTATTTATTGGAATAACTTGATTAAATTTGGTATGAACATTCACTAGGTAGAGTTTAACTGATATTTGCTTACAACACCCATATGCCGGCAAACCTACATACTCACCCCCATGGTGCTTATGGGGAAAATGTAAGTGTCGAATATTGATACAATTTTATATTTACCTTACCTAACTATTACATTTTCTAACAAAACAAACATTTTCTAACAACATCCAATGGCAGCAAACCTACATACTCATTCCTATGGTGATTATGGGGAAAATACAAAATCTCAAGAGATCCTTTGGAAATTCGCTGAGTACGCAGGTCTGCTGCGACGGGTGGTATTTTTCTTTTCTCCTGCTTTTCTTTTTCAATTTCTTCCTGTAAGGTTTGTAAATCGTCATTGACTGCCTGCCGCAAGTTAAACAGACTTGCATCAGTCGCTTGCTTTTGGCCAGCTGAAAACATTCGGACTTTCTCGATGCCAATTTTGCACTCTGCATAGTCTAAGTGATTTCTTATTTAGTTTGCTCTGGCCTCTTTTGTGGTTTAGTTCTTCCCCACAAATCGCACTCTTCGGGATTACCTTGTTAAATTTTATTTTATCAGGTTTAAGGTCGTTTTGACCTGTGGCTACAAAACCCATTGGCAATAGTCTCCTTCTTTAAGTCCTGGGTCACTTGAAGACGTAAGAAGGAGGTATGTAACAAAAAATAATTATTGAGATATCAGCTGTTAAAGTTTAAAGCTATCCACTTTTAACATGGAAAAATATTTATTATTGTTAAGTTATATTTCTGTAGACATAGACATATAGTTTCTTGTAATATATAAGATTTTTTAAAATTTTTATATTTTTAATATAAAAAATGATATATAATGTACATACCTCCTTCTTCCACTAATTTTATTTTTATAATTTATATGATTTTAATGGATGAAGGTGGATGGTAAGTCTAAAAATGAAACAAAAATATGTCAGTATTAAACAAATGGCTGTATTATATAATATTTTACATCCTAGACAGTTCAGCTAGCAAGTTATGGGTAGTCATCCAAAATTTGCTGGTACCACCATTTGTGTTGGTCTGGAACAAACACCAGCTGTTCTCTCAGGTTTTCAACTTTCGGTTCCTTCAGAGAACCAGTTTTTCTTAATAATCTTGCTATGGTGATTGGTTCTTCAAGAATTGGTGTTTTGCTGAGTTTATGGTAAATTTTTACCTTTTGAAAGGGTGTGTGCTCATCATAGGTGGTTTTGAATAGATAAGAGCCATACTCTTCAACTCGTAACCACTTCATACTGTCTCGGAACTGAATTTTGTTTTTGTTAACATCTTTTTTCTATTGTATAGCTTCATAGCTTGTCCAAGAGTTTCAGTCACTCGAAAATGTTGAGCCATGTCTACGACTTTGTTCTTTGTACATGATTTAATATTAATATCTCTGTATTCTTCTGGGGAGTATATATTTTGATGTTTGCGCTAGTTCTTTTCTATGCGCCCGAAATCCCTATCTGAATCTAGGTAAAAGTCTTTGACTAACACAATAGTCTCTTCTGGTGTTGAACTTTTCGAGAGCACGCTCTTGTCATTAAACAGGTTTTTTTTGCCACTTTTGGGAAGGACTCGTATATAAGTTTACATAAGACAGCAGATTTTTTACTAGGGCTAAAAGGAAGCACCTTTTTTACTCTTTTTACCGCTTTTCCCAGTGATTGTGGCCTCTTAAAAGAACCCAATTCTGACACACAAGGGGATGTTTCAGCTAGTTTATTAGACATTTCAGCCATTCTCTTTTTTCCCTGTATAGCCGTTTCCGGAGTCTTTCTTTTTCTTTGTAATCTTTACTTACCTTGGTAGAGTGTAACATTCTTGTCTTTAAACTATCTCGCCTCTTTTTGTCCCTGGTTTTCTCTTTCTCCTTGTGGGCTTCATACTTTTCCTTATATTCCTTTAATTTTTGCCTGTGCTTCTTCATGCGTTCTGCAGACGTGGTCTTCGCCATTCTGGAAAAATAATAATTTTTATTAAATTTATAAAGTTACACAAAGAGTTTCACTGTTGTGTTATGGTCAAGTTAATGCCTATTCTGAACTAACATTAAAATTTCATAAGAAAACATCTACTTCAAAAATTATGAGGTAAAACCATCAATACTCACAAACACTGTCACGGTTGGGACAAAACTTAAACTCGTAATATAAATTGTAGTTTTTGTTGTTTTTATGATAAATCAGTGGCAATAGGCTAATTTTAACCTAAAAGTAACTACTACAAATTTTCAACATAACTCTTCACTTATTAATGGTGAAATTTGTACTTTTCCATCTTTTCCTGTCACGGGTGGGACATTGATGTATGATTTTCTTTAGAAGCTAATAAATAGTAAACAACTTACCTTGAAAATATGTATGAAATGTGAGTGTATGGTACAAGATCTCTTCATCAAACATACATCCAACACAATCAACAATCAGCTGTGTTAGATGAAATAAAAATACCAACCTGAAAGAAAAAAATATCCTAAAGTTACTATTGATGTATAAAGTAAACTTTATGGTCTAATTTGTCCTTAAAAAAAATCTTTTTTGAAAAAATAATTTCTGGACGAAGTTTTTTATACTTTTAAGATTACAAAAAAGTAAGAGTCCATTAATGAAAATGAATTTAATTTTTTCCACACAAGGCTCATTTTTCATGGAATGACCCTTATCTAATTACCTATGATATACTGACTAACAACTGCTTAAAGACTGCGGTAATCCGTGCACATCTGAGAATAAAACAACAGGGAATGGGATGTTGCACTTGAGCCAAGGATGACAAAGATTAGCAAAATATTTGTAAAAATGTCCACAAAGCCATACACCCCGACTCCGATTTGCCTCTTCTTTATGACCCAGGGGGGCTGTTGATAATTCCGGCTGTAACTTTTTTGTAAGAATAGACAACTATGGGATGTGCCAAATCCCTATTGGTATTAGCCGTTACCTACACTGTTAAGCATTCCTTCCCACCATATCCAGAGACAGAATGCACGATTTTTTCTCCTCTTCGTGATAGTACAGTTTTACATTTCGAGAAAAGGTAAAACGCAGACTCGTTCTGAATACAAGTGTATTAGCTTTGTAATACACTTGTTTTTATAAGTTTTTTTTTTTATAGTTGTCACCAATTAAAACTTTTTTGTCTCTGTATACCTTTTTAAGGCAGAGCTACCGGTAATGAATGCTGTAAAACTAGTCTTCAAATATGGTTAAGTTGAACCAACCATTTTTCAAGTGGTTATATTGCACCTAGTACTATCGAGACCCCTTCTGTCCAAGTATCTCAAAGGTGTTCAGCTAAGTAGCAAACATAGAGTGGCAATAGCACTACGTTTGCTGAACAACAGAACATTATTGAAGTGCTTAATTTTGAATGGTCTATAATTCTAACCGGACGTTTGCTTCCTCTCCTAAGTACAACTTTTCCCCCGATTAGGCTTATCAGTAAAATCTGTTTCATCTTAATTTAGAATTAATTCAGGGGACACTCTTATCCCAATGAAGATTTCAACTCTTCAAAATTTACTCGTGAATTTTCTCTTTCCCAACAGAGGCTCTATCTCTTATGATGTTTTGACAAAACGGCTTAGACAAAACATTTTCGTGCCTTGTTAAAAACCTCAAACCCATTCAAAGCCAGGCACATTTTCTTCGAAACTCCTCTCAATGATGCCTTGCCAATATATAAATCCTTTAACAATCAGCCGCACATCATATTGGGTTATGGGAAATTCCCATTCACTGGCTAAGATGAGGCAATCAATAAGGATCTGTTCATCTTCTTTGCTTATGATTTGCGGGCGTCCAGCCAGGCCATTCCTTCCTGAATGTTTAATATCCAACTTCATGCTTAAAGTATCAGATAGAATAGAATACTTTTCACTTGCTTTATTAATAGACAACAAACCTTTTTAAACATCAATTAATGGTTTTTCTGCAGTTTCTTTAGAGTAGTTCTTGGTAATAGCGAAACTTCTGAATAGGAGTGAGAGATTTATCTGAGTAAACAAGAGCAATCCCCTTAAGTGAGGCCACTCTTTCAATGTACCGGTACCATCAAAGACAGGCAAATTAATTCTATGCAGTTTTGCATTACAGGCCCCAGAAGAATCTTACTTCGGAGAGACAGACAATTTTGGATCATTGGACAAATTTCTATCTTTAACAGCTAAGATACTGTAATACTTATCATCTAGCCTACCTCATTTGTCACAGTTTGCAATGTTTGTAACTCATCAGGCTCCTTTTACTGAACATAACACTAATCTAAGTCATTTTGGTACCTCACAAAACTATCATATTGAGCTGGTAACCTTTCACATCTTACCTTAAACTCAGATACATTATCTTGGCTAGCTTCAACAAATAAAAAGCTTGGCTAATTTTTTTAAGCAAATCAATTTTCTGAACAAAAGGATCCCGCCTAAATTTAAGTATTTCAATTTCCTTTTTTAATTTTTCAGCCCTTTCTCCTGGAAATTAGGAATAAACTCAAAGGCTTTGGCAATGAACACAAGTCAACTCAAACTAGGCTTTAGGCTTGATAAAGCAAAAATACTCCCAAAGTAAATCTGGCACATAGGAACAAGAATAAAATAATAAATCAAAGGATTCACTTGAGTAAATGTTGTTCGAAACACGTAAACACTCATCTTGAATTATAAACATAACCTCAAATGACAGTTGCAAAGAATCTATACAGTATATATAATTCTGTAGGTGATATTTCTTGAGCAAAATTGTCAGCGTCATACAGATCGCAGAAAGATGGGAGGGGTCTCAAATTAAAGGTCTCGGTCCCATGCACGAGGGAAAACTATAGGCGTGTCCATAATGTTAACAGGAAATGAGAAATTACGTAAAATTTAATCCATAAGAATAGCACGGGGATTTAAAAAACGTCTGCTTTGTATACACTAAAACATGTGTTATGGTTTAATTTCAAAATGAGACACAGATGATAACATTGAGTGAAGATAACAAAATGATTCACACCAAGAGAAGCAATCTATATATATATATAATCCTGTAAGCGAAATTTCTTGGGCAAAATTGTGAGCGTTTTACAAATCGCAGGAAGATGGTAGGAGTCTCAAATTAAAGGTTTCGGTCCCATAAAGCGTATCCATAAAGTTACAAGGAAATGAGAAATATGGTAAAACGTCCGCCTTAACAATAGCATGGGGATTCGAAAAATGTCTTCTTTGTGTACATTGAAACATATGTTTTGGTTTTCTTTAAAACGAGAGACAGATGATAAAATTGAGTAAAGAACTATTCATAGCCAAATGACAAAAATTAACCCTAGAGTGGTAATACTTTAATAAGACGTTTTGTTGCTTTGAGCGACTAAAAATTCTACTAGGAGAGTTAGCCTTACATTGACTGCTGATTTTACTGTTGTTACTATAATTTAAATTGTAAATACCCCCCGTCGCAGCAGACCTGCGTACTCAGCGAATTTCCAAATTAGTAATATTAATTTTGACCACATAAAACTGTAAACCAAATAAAATCACATGCTCATAAATAGGGAAATAAATGTCTATTCTCCTTTTGTTGAATATAGGGAGAGTATACAGGTATGCTGCCATGGGGAACACTAAAAGGAGGTTTTTATCATAAAAAAAATATTTCGACCATATGAAGCCATTTACTAAGTTTCATCAATATCTGTCCATTGCTAAAGAAGTTTGCCTATTCTCCATATGATTAACATGGGAAAAGAGTATGCAGGTTTGCTGCCATGATAAGCACAAAAACCAAGATTTTTTACCATAAATGGATGAATCTCAACCAAATGAAGCTGAATTCCGATTTCCGAATTTCCGAATTCTGAAGATTAACTTTGGAGAACCAAAATACAATGTACTGTCTTTAGACTTTTTAATATCTCGGTAACCAATGGAGATAGAGCAAAGCTTCAAAATACTAAATTGTGTGTTTTTTTGAGCTAAATCCAATGGTCAAAATTAAAATTAAAAATTTTTTAAATTTACATATGAAAAATGCAAAAACCCCATTTTTGGGGTACAAAAACCCCCAAAACTATCCCTTCCGGTAGGTCGATACGTCTGGTTTACGAACTCATCCGAATAAACGTAGGATTACACATCTCTACCAAATTTGGTCTCGATCGGACCATTTTTACGAGAGTTATCGTGTCTAGGGACACATACATATATATATATATATACATATATATACATATATACATATATATATTTATTTATATATATATATATAATTTGTAATGACTATTATTTTTGGTCTCTGGGCACCTAAAAACGAAAAAGTGTGTATGAAAATCATAAAATGCTTTCCGATCATAGAGATGCAATGGGCGATGAATTGTGGTTTGAGAAACACCTACATTATTTCCATTGTTTTGGTTTTATTTTAAGTGTTTTACCAAAAAGTGTCAAATGATCATAATGAATGACGATGACACATTAATTAATACTTATCAGTCAGTGAAGTTTTAGTATTCTTTTAGCTGAATTTTCCGAGACACCTTTTAGTCATTTCATAAATTGTAGGATTATAGAAGACGAGTTAAAATCAAAGACGTTTGTCCTACATACTAGAGGAAAATGCAGCAGGTAAAAAACTTTACAACAAAATGGGAAATATATAAAAATGATTATTTTCTGAAAGGTTCTCCTTAAAGATTCTCCATGTAGTGATTTAAAAAAATCTAATTTGTTTACACAAAATCAAGAGTTTTGATTAGGAGGGATGAATATTCACAGCAAGTGAAGATGCTCTTTGAGTTGCTGTGTTTAAATTTTGAGACTAAAACATAAAAAATAAACTGACAGGAGCTAAAAAATCAATGTTTTTTATTGCCGCTTTTCTACATTAAAAAGCCGTCACAGCTCAATTGAGGGACTAAGATTTCTTTCAAAACTTATTTTCCATAGATCGATATGAGTTTAACAACAGACAAAATAGAGCATTTACAAACGAGTGACCTAATTGTACAGGATTGATAAGAGTACTTGGGGGCGAATGGTCTGTTCAAACGGTATTGTTAAAATATTATATACCGCAAATTAAAATTAAATTTTCTGGAAACCTTCGTTGTGGAAGAAATGGTAATACGCTATGGTTCATGCTATTTTGATCTTATGATTAGGGGCTTTTGCCCCTATGAGCCACTAGTAATAGTTAAAGCAAATTAATTTCAGATAGGAATCAAGTGTAGCAGCATTGATGCACGTATTGGCTCAATTACCCTCGCAATGCATTGGCTTATGGCGAGTTACCCTTTTCTGGGAAGAAAATTCCCTGCTGCGCTGCTTTTAAATGGAAGTGAGTGTGGCTCAATTACCCTAACGAGGGAAATGTAAATCCACGATGTTGGCGGAACTGGTGTCCACTTGAAAATGAAGCAGAAACAAATCCTGATATCACAGGAAAGCGACCACGCTTTTCTTGAATGAGAAATAGTATAAAAAAATAATTATTTATAATCATTTGGACAATTTATTTGGCTTGTAATTTAACACAGAAAAATTGTATTTGATACAGGTGTAGTCTGGGTTGACCGATGTAGCAGCTACTATTTCACGAGGTTACCAGTCGAAGTAGTTGTTTACAAACTAACTAGAGTACTTTAAAATGTTGTACACAATGTTCGATTCCCTTTCCCGACCAAACTTGACCTGGTTCTGCAACTCTTAAAAGGGTTAGCTGATCTGTGACAACGTTGGTGGGAGGGCCTATATAAAATAAGCGGTGTTAGGCTAGTGTGGAAGTTGACAGAATCGGTTAATTCTTTGAGAGTTGGACGTTGGTCACCACTGATTTTGCTTGTCTTTACTTACGTTTACTGTGTGTGTTACTACGGCTTTGAAATATGAAAGAAACCATATAGTTACTCCAATATGCCAATAAAACTGTTTCTACTTACACTTTATTCATGTTAGCAAATCAATAAATGACATGTCCTATACACAGGGCATGGGGACTGAAAGTGTTAAGTTTCTATAACATGAATGATTATTTTCAACACCTTCCTTCAATTAAAAATCCTGCAAAAAAATCATGCCATAGCTCATTGCAGTAAATATTTTCTTAGAGTACTTAAAAATGTTTTACGCAATAAAAAATTAATTCCTAGCTCATTGAATTAAATATTTTCTTAGAGTACTTAATAATGTTGTACACAATGATAGTAATACAACAATAAGTTCAAGTGATCTTGTTATGCCAACGTGATTTTAAATATTACAAAAAAATTCTTGGTAGTTTAAAAATTTAAGCGCACCGTTCCTTGGAAGACAAAGGACACAACAACACGTATACTTAAGTACGCGGACCGCGGCCTGGGTTGGCCGATGTTGGAGAACTCTCATTCATTTAAAAACAAAATCACACAAATTAAATTTTTCAGTACCCCGTTCCGGGGAATACACCGGACATAACAGGGAGGGCCCACGTAAATTCAGCGGTGGCAGGCTGGCGTGGAAGTTGACGGGATCGGTTGATTCTTTGAAAGTTGGACCTTGGTCACCACTGACTTTGCTACTTTTTACTATACAGAGTGTATTACTACGGATTTGAAATATGAAAGAAACCATTTTTTTACTCCAATATTCCAATAAAACTGTTCTACTTACACTTTATTCATTTTATCAAATCAATAAATGACATGTCTTATACATAGGTTACGGGGACTGAAAGGGTTAAGTTTGTATAATATAAATGATTATTTTCAACATCTCCCTTAAATTAAAATAATAATAATAATATTTATTTGTCTTGACAATATAAATTGCATCGACATTACAAAAATATTCAATAATTCTTATAATAAATTGTGTTGTTTTTAGAATTATAATTTTTCTTATAAAATTCTTCAATTGAGTATATTGGAACTTTAGTTAATAGTAATTTTAATTCCCTCTTGAAGTCTTTATTTTCTAAATTTTTTATATAGTTTGGTAAGTGATTAAAAGTTTTCTTCCATTGTAAACTAAATGTTTTTCAAAAAAAGTTGTCCTGTGAAAGCTTGAAGATACTTTGTTTTCTCTTCTTAAATTATAGTTCATGAATTTTCTTTGTTCATTTATGTCGGATTTATCCAGGTTATTTTTTACACAATTTAATGTTTCATATATATGTAAAGAATAATACGTCATCAGATCATAATTTTTAAATATCTCTTTGCATGATTCTTTTTTTCGTAATTTAAATTCTTACTCGCTTAACGTTATTTAAGCGACCGCAACAGTGACTCGCACCCTTCCAAAATCACGTCCGGATCAAACACAGGTAGATAATATTTTGGAATTTTGTCGCTTATTTGTGGATCGGATTCACGTAGTGATGTTCCTCTCGTACACGGCAGTGCACGTTTCATATTCACTATTTTAGCCAATGCCTCTCGCTGAGTTCCCGCAGCGCTAACAGCCGTTCCTACAGATTCGGTATTTGACGGTACGTTTACCGAAGGAACGTGCTCGTAATATGCCGTAATAACGGCTGACCGTGTCCCTATTCTTGTAAATAAGAAAGTTGTATTGCCACTCGACTGAGACGGTTCTCCAGGTGCAGTGTTAAATCGGCGATTATTATTGCCGTCCATAAACCTCTCCGGCTCACGCTTAGAGGATCTAGCCCCCAGTTTGATTTCACTATTTTAATAAAACATAAACCATTACAAACCACACACGAGACCAGCAGTGATACGGACTTCCGCGAGAGATAGGCCCCTACTCACTGATAAAATCCACTACAACATTCTTATCGCGGCCAGTGACATACCATCCGCCGAATATGTGGCATCAAAATATCATACACTAAGCGATAATATACCTCAGTCGGCACTGACCTTCGGAGTTCGCATAAAAACTCTACAATTAAATCTTCAATATCTGGCTTCTCAGTTTGACCAGGTCCGTCCCACATACGGAAAAGAACTTAAAATGACTTGCTAAAGACGACACATACAAAAGAGGCTCGTACCTCCACATTAATAAGAAACAACCACAGGTCAGCTATCCAATCTATTGTTACTTTAAGAAGCTCAGCGTAACAAATATCTATGTTAAACAAGGCGCGATTACACTTCTCAAATTCATTAACCCCTCCAACAAGCTTCTCATGCAATAGTACCGTATTGTCTGCTTCGAAAGTTACAGTTAGAACATAAACTCTATGTGCCAAATCAAGAACACGAGGGTAAAATCTATTGAAAATGTCGTTCTTTGTTAGTTTATAACATGCCATAACAACTAAAACCTAACACAACCAACAGAATAAAAAAATTACAAGTAAAATAAACACTGAACATAATTATAATACATTCCCAAACTTAATGTAAAAATTATCACTATCCCTAAAAGTGAGCCTGGTTCAATTACGATTACAAAAATTGACTGAATTTACATTTGTTTACTTCTGCCACCAGTATGGTGGGTATAAATACCCCGAGGGCTGAAGGCCAGGTAAATTAGCAAGAGCAATTAAGGTTCAAACATATCTTTATTAAGTGTCAGGATGGCAAATAACAAGTTATAATGTAGCAGAATCACAAGTCCTAATATTATCGGAGAGGGAGAGAGAGAGAGAGAGAGAGAGAGAGAGAGAGAGAGAGAGAGAGAGAGAGAGAGAGAGAGAGACAGCGAGACTCACCAAGGATGACTAACATGACGTGGTGATGCTCTCAGCAGACCGGAATGATGGCATCTCGCGGTAGGGCCTTTTTATATGAAGGGATAACACCTGGACTGTCCGCGTGGTATTTCGCCGGATAGGATGGACCGCAGCGCGTGTGCGTTATCAGCTGCTGCGCAATAATCTATCTTCTTATTTCTATAAGGGTTTCGTCCGTTACGTCCCTTTTTCTCTCGACCTACTGAACCGATTTTTAAGATTGAGGTGTCATTTTAAAGCTTAGGTTATACCGCAATGACGAATCGTAATTAAAAAGGTCGTATTGTTTCGGGCTTCGTCCCCCCCGCCTTTGATTTATTTCTAGAGGGCGCTTTAAAATGTTGACCAACTTTTATTGCAAGTTCTTTAATGTGAATTGTAATTTAACAGCTGATTACCTTCAGATGAATTTTAAAAGCCATATAGTAAACAAAAAGAGATATCTGTCACTTCATAATCAACATTCACGTACTGCAGGTGAGTTTCACTCATACAGAATCATAAAATGCGCAATTTGCGCACGGGCCACCTCGTGAAATGTATATTTATCGAATAATAGTTTATTTTTAGAATATAAAGATTGGCGATATGGGGTGAATTTGTAATTTTGTACGTTTCAGTGTTCCTCCGATGCCATCTATAGCACATTTCCCGTGTCCGGACACATAGAAATCCCACGTCCACTTCTTGATGTCTGGCCAAATATCAGGCAGCTTCTTGATCAAAAGATCAATGTTTTTCTTATTTTTATATTGTGACGATGGTCCGTCTGATCGAAAATGGACGGTGTCAACATTGGGAACTTTGCTTTTCAAGAAGATTATAATAGGTTCAAGGTGAGCCCAAACCGCCTATGCGTTGTTAAGATTTGATAACACAGTTGCAAACGATTGGTGGCTCTTGGTTTTAATACCATCTTCATCATTTGACTTTGGGAAAAGGCCTCAATTGTAGCAAACTACAGTGTGAATAGATAGTTGCTTTTTAGAGGCACCCAAGTGCATCGCTTGAATTTCTTCTGCGTGCTTTATGACATAGTTTTCTAAGAAATTCATCTGAATTATGATGTCCAATGATGCTCAAACACTCAATAAATATTCCCACTAGCTCCTTGGTCGTGCATTCCACAGTTTTCGCGAATTTCCCATAGGGAATAAGGTATTACCGTAGGACTCACGGTAAGACCTAAGCCCGGGACCATGTTACTTTTTCGTTTTTAGGTGCCCAGAGACCAAAAATAATAGTCATTCAAAATTTTCTATGTATATATATATATATATATATATATGTGTGTGTGTGTGTGTGTCCCTAGACACGATAACTCTCGTAAAAATGGTCCGATCGAGACCAAATTTGGTAGAGATGTGTAATCCTACGTTTATTCGGATGAGTTCGTAAACCAGACATATCGACCTACCGGAAGGGGTAGTTTTGGGGGCATCATATAAAAAATAAAAATATACAATGAATAGGGATGAAAATCAAACAAAATCAGTTCAATGAAAAAATAAGATAAATTATTATGAACTAACGGTTTCCCGTCACGGCTTCCCCCGTGATTTATTTTATAGGTAATTAAGCTCGTTCGCTCCGCTCACTCGCTGTCACGCTCACTTTTATATAAAAAATCTCTGGAAAACCTAAAACTAGAGTTTTTCATCGAATTTGTTTCTTAGCAAACAGTAAAAATAGATAAAATAGAGATTTTCAGATTATTTTACAAACTATCGTATGCCCTCTGGGTAAGAGCGCTTTGAACAAATTTGCACCAAACTTTACACAAATTATCCTTGAAAAATGCTTAATAATGACTTAAACTTTCATTACAATCTGGCGAGCGGTTTCGGAGTCCATGGGCAACATACATACATACATACATATACATACATACTTCCTTTTTTATTGATGTAGATTGTATTTAGAGGCAGCACCTATTAAATGAATTTGTCTTAAAGTATTTCAACTGTTGTACTTTTACGAAGATGGTGTATGTTAGTATACAAATCTAACCACCTAGATAAGTGTCAATAGTGCACTATAATAATATATGTTTTACGTTAAATGAATAGAAAATGCACTACTAATCTTACAAATTAAAAGCTGATTTTTACCCCAACGGGTGTCTTAGTTACAAGTTGTTAACTGCACTATTGGAATGTGGCATTGGAGGTGAATGGTTTATGCAAACGATATCGGTAAAACACCATAGATAAAAATAAAGCTTTCTATCAATGGACTTTCATAGTTTAGTGTAAGTAATCAGTTAGGGCCTATTACCATTTAAGTTTCAAATTAAAGGCTTTTGTCACTTTAAGCCTCTAGTTGAATTCATAAAGGATTAGTTAAATACTCCTTCTATTTACTGAAATTAGGAAAACCAATACGCATTGTCAAGGTGTTCTTCATGTATATGATTGAGGATTTTCTCTACGACACCTGATGGGATAAACTGCTGTCCATCCGGTTGCTAGGTAACCACTTTACATCAGCTGAAGGTTTACATTGGATTCCAGTGTGAAGGTCAATAGCCGACAATTCTCGGCCCTATACCAATGAATACAAAAACGTAAAGAAGGTCACATCTTATGGAAGAAATGGTTAAGAAAGTTTCTGTTGACTTAGTAGCGCACTCCACCATGAGAGCGCGCACGAGACAATGACCTATAGTCAGATTACATTCTGACTTTGTTGCAGATGGTCACCAGCAAAGAATCTCGTCCTCACGCTGCACTCACATATACATAACCTATAACAGTTTAACCATTACTGGACCAATTCTCACCTAATGTAGGAACACTATTTCCGTCTTCCTACATTAGTGCTTATTTTGGAACCTAAGTAAACAAATTTGAAAATGGCAGGATACCCATGACGACGTTTAAAACTTAGTTTATTTTTTTAAACATATGATTCAATAAAATATCTTCATTAGAATAACATTAAAGTTGAAAGCCCATACGACAAAGTCTTAACAATAAAAGGATTTGATGACTTAAAATAACGATTCTTCTTGAAAAAAGCTTTCCAATGATACCAAATAAGCTAGGTAACTAATGTTTAAAATAGTGTTTTAACGACACAATACTAATAAGAAATTTTGTATTTCACTCTCTCTCTCGTACTATGTTTAGGCCGATTCTTCTGGCGCTATCTCTATTTGGAGTGCTCAAGTTCAGTTTACAGCGCTCCTAGCGGAATAAAATGTTGGCCAATTTTTAACATGGGATGTGACCTTCTTAACGTTTTTGTATTCATTGCCTATACTCTAAAAGCATGATTTTGGTTGTTATAAGTGAGGGTCAAAAACAGGTGATATTGATGTAGTGTGATCAAATAGTATATTTCATTACGAGGGCCGAAAATGGCGTTTTGCTGGCCTTGAGATCGTGTTTCAAGTTCGAGATGAAATCGATAACCTGAAATGATCGAGAGTAGGCAAAACATTTTTGGCTGTGGAAACACTACTGTAGTAAATTTTACCTGATTCTTATAACCATTAAATTGATCATAAGCTAAGAAGCTATATAAATATCTAACTTTAGTTTTTTTGGGTCAAATGAGTCCAAGTGTATTTTTGTTTAATTGTTGGAAAAACAAATATTTTCGCTTTTTCAGTCTGCCTCTTTTATACAAGAAGGATGTTTATTTCAACCGAAACCTCTTAAGTACTAGTTACTCTGTAATGGTTGATATCAGGAGTTGTCATTACAGTGGGGTCCATAAATGTCATGTCCTTTACTAATTTATATTTAATAGAAATAATTTATATTTAATTTGCTTTTAATAGAATTTATTTATATTTAATTAAAACTAAGTTAATTTCAATAGGTCATCCACTATGAAAATTCTGCAAGGCTGCCTGAATTAAGAATTTGTTTGATCATTGATGCTTTTAATTCCTTTAGCAGCTGCGACCAACGTTTTGACCGATTTGGCGAATTTTCTTATAGGGAATACGCTAATACGGCAGTAGCCATGGTAGACCTAAGCCCGAGACCATGTTACTTTTAAATTTTGAGGTCCCCAGAAGCCACCAAACACCATTAGTTTATTTTCTATATATATATATATATATATATATATATATATATATATATATATATATATATATATAATGCATTGAAATGAATCCAAATAATCACAGCTTACATGGTTTACGCAGTTTGTCTCTATCATCAGCATCACCTAAATCATCAGCATAATCTGAATCATCAGTAAAAACATTTTTGTTATTTTCCTTCTATTCATTTCATTATACACCCAAGCTTTTATTATTGGGACCTTGCGGCAAACTAATTCTGGGAGATCCTTCTTCACACAGTAGCACTCGCTAAACGAAGGTAATTTAAAGGTTTTCAAATGACTACTAAAAGCCTTGAGCATAACTTTTCCCCTGATGGAGTCCTCTTCTTCCTTAACCTCGGTTTGGAAGGGCTGCATTTTGTAGTTGGTGTCTTTGAAGGAGAAAACTGCAATTTAGATTTCGTTTTAGGCAATGATGATTCTTGATGATCATGTATTTTTTTTTCTTTGTCGGTGTTGAACGTACAAGTTGTGTGAGGGGATCTAATATTGATTGTTCTCAGTGGCTGATCGCTGAAATTGTTTCTCTGCTAGTTGATGGTGTATCTTCATGGATTGGTGGAGGGATGTCAATTTCTATTTCATCTATTCTTTTTCCTTTATATTTTGAAATTGTGCCTTCATTTAGCGCCAAAAGCACTCTTGACACTTGTGCCGTGTGAACCGCATCGCTTGTTAACCTGTAGTGTTCAAGATCTGTTTTAACAGAAAACCACTTGACTTCCTTAAGTCATTTTCGCTTAGGTTGAGGGCTTGAGTAGCTGCGGCAACCTGTCTTCGAAGGTTTGTGCTGGTTAAACACTCTGCCTTCTTTGCTTGGTAGCGTTTACCTGCATCTCTCATTGCAGTAGATGCATTATAAAATGTATCCTTGCCTTTGGCAAAAGGAAGGGGTTGTTTGGTCGATACCAGCATCTTCCCGAAGACTAATAATTTTGTCGATTGCTGCAGCGATGTCTTCTGCGATTAATACAGGGACACCTCGGTGAAGTTTCAATTTTACTATCACATGGTAAAAGTGCTCGGCCATCACCTTCTCACTTTTGTCCAAGCTTTTGTAGACATCAGAATCTTTGTTTATTTTTTCGTTGCGTTCAAAGTCTGATAGCAAAAAATTCTGCTCTTCGGCGATATGTTTTCTGTTAAACGTGAGCATAAGAAGCATTGCTGCTTTATTAAGGCGGTCAAAATTCCTTTTCTTAAATTGAATGGCTCCGCCGAAAACGTTCTATGCGACAAAAACCTACTTTTGAGAAAAAGCGGAAAGAAGATTGATTTATAAAATTTTACGTTATTTTTAGGTTAGAATTATTTTTTGCCAATAATCTTTTAAAACTACATATATAACCTCGTATAGTAGTATTATACAACACTTTTACTCATCACAATCAGATTTTTAACTATTTTTATGTATTTTTAGGGGGTAAAACGTTCCAATCGCCTGTCATTTGAAACGTTTTTTCCCGGACTTAGCCTCTGCCGCTAAAAATCATCATGGAATGTAGGAGTACCAACATGAATTCAATAAAGAACTGAATTATAAAACCCTTTTATTATAATAATATTATAAAAAGATAACATGAAAGTATTAAACAAAACGTTAATACTTCTTAAAACGTTTTCTTAACGTACTATAGTATTGTTCAACATGTTATATAAGAATAAAAATAGTTAAGCCCTAAAAATAATTTTGTTAGAAAAAAAATTAATTTTCAAAATTATTAGAAAACAATATTATAAAAAGATGACAGTTTTAAACTTAAAGAGTAGGAATCAACGGGCATCAGGCCTTAGCACTTAGAACGTTATTCCACTTACCACTCCTGGTGGCAGTTATCCTGGTACTGGCTTCTTGGTTTTAGATGTATGTGGCAATTTGGCGTTTCACCTTTCCTTTCTATTCTTATCTTTCCGTTTCCCGACATTTAACTTCCTTTTTTCCCAAAATTAAGACGATTTATGTCGCCGGGTGACAGCGGCACAGCCGGCGGAGGATCCGTATCGCGGCTGTTAGAACGAACCTTATTCGCCAACAACCTCGCGAACTCCCGAAATTGGTGCCGGAATGGACAGCTAAAATCAGGGGTACCAATATAAATATTTCCAACGCAAAATATCCCACGATGTTGGGGAGGTCTGTTAGAACCTTTTTCACTAAAAATCTCGAAATTTGTATTTTTGTCGTATAGAACGTTTTTCGGCGGAGCCATTAAATTTTCCATGGATTTTTTCATTTCTTTTTAAAGATATGTATTAAGGTTTAACACATCCTCTGCTATTGGTAGCAACATTTTGTTTACCTTTGATTTCTTGGCTGCAACTTTCTTGGCTTGCCTACCAACAGTTGTATTAAATTTTCTCTCGACAACTCGATCCACGATTGTATCAATCTTCTTTTTGCTTTTTCATTAATATTGCAAGTGGCCTTGCAGTCCCTTGCAATATAAATCACTTAAAATCCAAAAAATCCTCAGGACCAGACGAAATTCCTGCTTACGTTGTTAAAGGTTGTCGGGACGTTGTTGCCAAACCCCTTTGCTACATTTTTACTCTCGCCTTATTTTCTCACACGTTTCCTGATAAATGGAAGGTTGCTAAAGTGGTCCCAATTTTTAAGTCCGGTTGTAATGAAAACGTCGAGAACTATCGTCCTATATCTTTGATTAACTCGTTTGCCAAGGTCTTTGAGATCCTTCTCTTCGACCAAATTTATCTATGTGTCAAATAAAAAATTAACCCCCAGCAACATGGGTTTCTTCCTTCTAAGTCATCAACATCAAATCTCATGAAACTAACTTATGATACATTTGTGGAACTTGATGCTGGTGGAAGGGTAGACGTTATTTACACGGATTTTTCTAAAGCTTTTGACAAGGTTAATCATGACATCTTATTACAAAAGTTATTCAATATTGGATTCTCAATTAACTTTACTAAATTCATTGCTTCATACTTACAGAATCGATCTCAAATAGTTAGTATTTTTCAAACTTAAATTTAAATAGATTCATTAGTACGTCAGGTGTTTCACAAGGACCGAACTTGGGGTCTTTATTTATTCTTGATCTTTATAAATGACCTCCCAGATGTTTAGACGCGTTGTAAGACGTTGCTATATGCGGATGACCTCAAACTATACCGACCCATAAAGAATCAGATTAAAGTTGAATCTTTGCAGGCCGACATTAATGCATTGTGTGATTTGTGTTTTTCGAATAAATTATATCTTAACGTTAAAAAATGTTTTTCGATGTCTTTTAATAGGAGAAAAAATCTGATGTTGCTTAATTATTCAGTTAATGGCAAAAAATTAGAACAAGATTTCAAAATTAATGACTTTGGTGTCGTTTTTTTATACTGAACTAAAATTTGACGATCATTTAACTCACATAACAAATGAAGCTTACAAAATGCAGGGTTTCGTTATTAGAAATTCAAAATTATTCAGCAGCTGTGAAGCGATCATTAAAAGGGGGCGGTCTACCCCTGGCGCGCACCCAAATGCAAGGGGTTTTTAGAATCGTGTTATCTTCTGCCAAATGAAGCCTAGAGCTATAAATAAGGTGTCATATTAAAGAAGAATAACGGTACTAATTTTCCTCTGTTACACTTTTGTAATTAGTTCATTAAAACCAATAGAAATTTTCAGTTAAAAATCTATAAAAACAGATGATTTTAGACAGTTATAGCTGAAATAAGAAATTTTATTTTAAAATTCTAAAAAGATAGCCGATTAGATCCTTTTTTCTACTTTAAAAAAAAGTTAACAGGCAATCTCTATCTTAAGCGGTTAGTTTTAAAACACGATCCCCGTAAACCTCTGCATTTACAATACTAAAAACAGATGATTTTGGACAGTTATTACTGAAATTAGAAATTTTATTTAAAAATTCTAAAAAGATAGCCGACTAGATAATATTTTCTACTTTTAGAAAAAGTTAACAGCCAATCTCTATCTTAATTGTTTAATTTTAAAACACGATCCCCGTAAACCTCTGCAGCCATCAAACTCGCCTAGCGCTACGGCCGCGAGCGGCATTCGGCATTGTTGTTGTTTTGGCTGGGGTAGACCGCCCCCTTAAACTATATTATTCATTAGTTAGAAGCAGGTTAGAATACTGTTCTGTGGTCTGGGCTCCTAGTCACATTACAGCAATCCATCAAATTGAAATAATTCAGAATAAATTTCTTCGATATTTATTTTTTAAGAAATTTAATGTTTATTGCCCGTGGGATTTTCCTGCTTGTGAATTAAGAGCCATTTTTTCTGTTGATAAATTCTCAGTTAGAAGAAATTTATTTATATAGTCTTTTGTTTTTAAATTAATAAACTTCAATATTAATTGCCAATTTTTGTTAAAAACCTTAATTTTAGATGTTCAAAGAAACAACCTAAGGCCATCTATTTTATTTTCCTTGCCCAGATGTAACACTGTAAGCTATTATAATTTTTCTTTACACTGAATTTTAAGGATTATCAATGCCAATTCACATAAATTAGATTTATTTAACGATAGCTTCAATGTTTTTAAAAGTTCATGTTTAGAAATATTAAGGAGTAGTGATTCTTGACCTATATAAGTTATATTATTTTCACATCATTATTAATAATTATTATTATTTATAAGCACAGTGTAAGTCACGATAGTTATTTTTTTATATATTTGTGGTTACAATTATATGTATTTTTACACCATTCAAAATGTGGAGTTAGTTGTATTTTATTTTAATTGTTCTCTTAGTTTGTAAAGGTTTTTTTGCAGGACTGTCATTTGTTTTATTTAATTATGTGTATGTTCTATACTCTAAATTCTTGTATTTTTGTTATTTCATGTTAGTCAAGACAGTTTTAGGTTTATACCTGTAGCTGTTATATAAAAATTATTGAAATAAATAAATATTGACAAGCGCCAAACCCATATGGACCACATTGTTAGGGGAAGTTTCTTCTGCAGCTCTATCCATTTTTCCATACTCTCTTGCAGAGGCTACGAATATTGGCCATTTATGTGGGTAGATGATGTCTTCTAGAGTTGTAATAGAACTGGCTTCAGATTTTAATACCCCCCGTCGCAGCAGACCTGCGTACTCAGCGAATTTCCAAATTAGTAATATTAATTTTGACCAGCTAAACTTGTAAACAAAATTTCATCACGTGCTCATAAATAGGGAAATAAATGTTTATTCTCCTTAAGATAAATATAGGGAAAGAGTATGCAGGTATGCTGCCATGGGGGATACTAAAAGTAGGTTTTTAGCATAGAAAAAATTTATTTTGACCATATAAAGCCATATAGTAAGTTTCATCAATATCTGTCCATAAATAAAAGAGTTTGCCTATTCTCCATATGATTAACATGGGAAAAGAGTATGCAGGTTTGCTGCCATGATAAGTACAAAAACCAAGATTTTTTTACTTTAAATGGATGAATCTCAACCAAATGAAGCTAAATACCAAGTTTCATCCAAAAATATTGGTTAATAAGTGAAATATTAACACATCCCAATTCTCCATAAGATTAACATTGGAGCCCCAAAAGACAATGTACTGTCTTTAGACTTTGCAATATCTCGGTAACCAATGGAGATAGAGCAAAGCTTCAAAATACTAAATTGTGTGTTTTTTTAGCTAAATCCAATGGTCAAAATAAAAATTTTAAAATTTTAAAATTTACATATGAAAAACGCAAAAAAAAACCATTTTTGGAGTACAAAACCCCCCAAAACTACCCCTTCCAGTAGGTCGATATATCTGGTTTTCGAACTCATCTGAGTAAACGTAGGATTACACATCTCTACCAAAGGGCATAGCCGGGTAGGATAGGGTAATTGGCCTAAGTAGAATTTTAAAGCGAGAAAATTTCAGGTTGATTGTCAAGCCAAAGGACAAATTTACTGAAATTTTCAGACCGAAAAATGCTAACCTAACCTTTGTAGTACTTAAAACGTAAATATACGTGTTTTCCTTATAACTTCCTTATTTTTCATCGAAAATTCAACTTCTTTTTTTTCATTTGTTGGTATTTTTATTTTCTATAACTTGATATGAATAAAAAAGTTTTTTGGTAAAAATTTAAATTTTGAGATAAATTTTAAATTTTTATAAATTTATAAAAAAATTATAAAAAATATGGATTCATCCGAAAAAATATATTTGTTGGGAATATAGTAAAACTATCACCATGAATTCTTTCAGATTTTTAAAATTGGTAGAAGATGGTTTTAAAAAATAAAATTCAATTTTTTTGGCTAATTTTCTGAATTTTCACCAGTTTTCGTTTATGTACTTTACAAATATCATTCGAAGACCACTAAAAACGTTTTTCATGTTATTATTCAATGGTCAATAATTCAATTGTTAAGAGTACAGAACATTTTAATGTATTAAAAGTCATCAACGTCACTAGGTGAAATATTAATTTTAATTTCGGGCTTACAATACCATCTTATTCATTCCTCTCGCATCATGTGATTAAGTCACATTTTCCAAGTATTATGTAGATAAATGTTTTATGCAAAAATCGGAGTTTTATGTGAGATTGTAAACTTTAATATTAATAAAAGATCAAGTAAAGGTAGGTACACAAATAGGATTTTTGAGTTTTTTATTAAATGTTAGAGTAAGTAACATATGTTAACACATATCAACATGTTAATATTGGTCGAAACCTGTTTCTTATCCATATATTTTGACATAAACTTAATCTGAAACAAGCATTGTGATTTGTAAACTTGTTAGGACCTCAAGGTAGATAAGAGTTGGTATTGATAAGGTTGGGTCATAGTGCAGCGGGTTTCACTGAAACAGTCATTCCAGTTATTACACAGTTGCACAGCGTATGGAACATGAGATACCTGCAGAGCGCCATCCATCCAGTTTATAAGTTTAAATAAGCAGTTCTGTGAGTACTTTGTTCTTTTTCATATATTAAATATTATTAACTTGCTAAAATAAAACAGTAAAACATCTATCTGTGAGTTCAACACCTTTTGAATTGACTGTAGTATGACATTGAAAACTGATTCCTTCAATAAATATGTATAGTCCTATTTCATTAGTTTATTAAACTGGTACAGCTGTATATTATTAAATCTTTACAACTTTCGACAGTTTAATTGTTATGGACATTTTCAACACTTGTTGGTAAGATAACAATTTTCACCACTCAAAAGATTCGGGATCTGGAATCTGATACCATCCTCAGGTGAAGGGACAAAATCTAAAGCATGAATAGATTAATAACACAAAAACCAGGGGAACCTGGGTTACGACATAGTTTAACAGAACTATAAAAGTGTCAATAAAAAACTACTTAGTAACTAAAACAATATTTTGTTTACGTACATATTAAACTTTGAAGGTATTGTATTTAATTATTGATCCATGTTTTCTTGACTGATATAACTGTTCTCTTTTTGTAGCTATGTTGTGACCCATTTGGTTTTTGCATTACTAATTTTCCAGGGGGTTTCCCAATTTCACCAGAATACAGTATCATTTTCAAACACACTCTAAACGTTGTGTAATATTGTTTTTTTTGCGTATTCGAAAATCAATTTAAACAAAATAAACTTTTGACATAATTGTAAAGTTTGGTTTATTTTAATACAAGTAATTGTAAAACAATAAATAAATCAAGTATTTATTCAATGCAATCCCTGAAAAAAGGTATTTATGAGTGACCTCTTGTTTGTCGCTGATTGTAATGATAACGCACTTATTTTGTTTTTACAGACTGAAAATGTCATCCGAAAAGGGGTTTAAAAAATGTGTCAATTGTGGCATATATAGTAATAAAGTACCTGGACCTAAAAAAATCATCGAAACACTACCTGATGCAGTGAAGCTATCTAAATTTTTCAAGACAGAATGTACTGTTGGTAGTTATGTTTGCAAAAAGTGCTACACAAGATACTCATTTGAAATATCAAAATCAATAAATGACTCTAAAAACAATGCACCACCTGCTTCTGTAACACAGTATGAAGATCAAGGAGTGGGCAGCCAAGAATCTACAAGTGCAACTTCATTTTCACAATCATCTGAAGGTTCAGTAATTGAATTTAATATTGAGAACAAAGTGAGTGAATATGTAGAACTGCCATTTCGAAGACCAGTTTCAACCCATAGTAAGTGTTTTGTTTGTCAAAAAAATAACAGTTTGGTAGTGGTTCCATTTGAAGCTCGTAAGCAAGTGTTCATTAAAGAACGAATATTCATACCAAAAGGCAATAGATGTTGTATGGATCACTTTTTGAAGAAACGATTCTTTGAAGACGAAATAAGTAAAATTCAAATAATATCCCCTACTAGTTTTGTTGAAGTTGGGGAAGTTTCACAACTATTGAACTGTTTGTGTGTTTCCTCAGATAAAGAGCTTACAGATCGAATCGGTGACTACAGCTTATCAGAAGAACGTTTAATGACATTTACAGGATTATCATGGGGGCAAGTAATAGAATTGCGTGGCATGATGCCCTCAATGCGAGACACAGATAGCCGCTCTGTAACCCAAGCGCTGGTAACCTTTTTATTTCGTTGCGTCCTCAGCAAGTTTCAGATTTTTCTGTTTCAGTGCTAAAAGCTTTCAAACAAGATGTTCTTCCTTCAAGATTTGGAATTAAAGCATTTACAAGAGAGCATCTGATTCATAATACAGCACCGATTGTTAAGGAAATTCATAATATCAAAGAAGACGAACTGGCGTTGGTGTGTGATGGAACTTACCTTCGCCACCAAAAAAGCAGCAACAACAACTACCAGAGAAAGTCATATTCAGGTCAAAAGAAAACTCCATTGGCAAAACCTTTCACCATATGCACCACAAATGGATTTATTGTTGATATAATGGGACCTTACTACGCCAATGTAAATGATGCTCGAATCATGGAGGATATTGTCAAGGATCCAAATGGTCTGTCTACTTTGTTGCAGGAAAATGATGCATTTTTCGTTGATCGAGGTTTCCGTGATGTGCAAGCATTTTTAGAGAATAGGAAGTACAGAGTTTTTATGCCAGCACTTAAGGGGAAAAAATCTCAGTTAGGCACAGATGAGGCGAATAGATCACGTCTTGTAACAATGATCCGGTGGGTAGTTGAAGCAGTTCATGGGATTATTGGTGTAAAATACAAACTGTTACACCACCAATTTGATAACAAAATGCTTACCGACACTCTTACTTACTGCAAGATAGCTGGATTTTTAGTGAACACGTTCGGAAAACGCTGTGTTTCAAAAGATTCATGTGATAAAGATGTACTCTCACAAATAAAAAAACAGCGCACAAAAGAAAATTCCCTGGCCATCGAAGCCGAAAAAGGAAATTGGAGTAGAAGAAAAATCCCTTTCCAGAAGTTAACTTCCAGTGAGGTCTTGGATTTCCCAGAAATGACAGAAAATGACCTAAAGATATTTTTCTCAGGAACCTATCAGCTTCATCAATCTCTATCATACTTAGCGGAAATGATGGATGAAAATAACCAAATTGATTTGAGCTATTTGAAAGAATCTTCAGATATAATAAAAGTAGAAGTGAGGTCACGCCATGTAGCCAGGAAGACATACTATTGTTACATTAACTATCGACCTAACAGTATCGGACACGGTGGAGTTCTTCGTTATTGTTGCCAGTGCGCAAATGGACTAAGAACAATTGGATGCTGTTCACATGTTGCTGCAGTTGTTTATTTTTTATCTCATGCTCGATACCAATCAAAAATCATAAGACCTGCAGAGAAATTGACGAAGTATTTTGAAAAAGAAGGAATATCACCAGTGATTGCTGAAGAGAGTAGTGATGAGGATTAGAAACATAAGAAAACATAGACATTTGTTACGAATTACTCAAATGTAATGCATTTACCACGAACAGGTTTATTGATTCATAATTAATTAATATTAAATTATAACTTCTTACAGCATTTTACATAGTTTATCTTAGAGTCATTATAAAATTGTGTAATATTTTTAGGAAAAGGGTTGTTTCATTGTTTATTGGTCTATGTATATAACCAAAGAGAATATTTCGATTAGGATTTAATCCAATACCCGCATATAAAAGTGTCTCATAAAATAGCGGTCTACATAAGTGAAAAGTAAGATACTTTCGTAAGCCTCATTAATGTTTAGTGACGTTGATGACTTTTAATACATTAAAATGTTCTGTCCTCTTAACAATTGAATATTTGACCATTGAATACTAACATGAAAAACGTTTTTAGTGGTCTTCGAATGATATTTGTAAAGTAAATAAACGAAAACTGGTGAAAATTCAGAAAATTAGCCGAAAAAATCGAATTTTATTTTTTGAAACCATCTTCTACCAATTTTAAAAATCTGAAAAAATTCATGGTGATAGTTTTACTATATTCCCAACAAATATATTTTTTCGGATGAATCCATATTTTTTATAATTTTTTTATAAATTTATAAAAATTTAAAATTTATCTCAAAATTTAAATTTTTACCAAAAAACTTTTTCATTCATATCAAGTTATAGAAAATAAAAATACCAACAAATGAAAAAAAAGAAGTTGAATTTTCGATGAAAAATAAGGAAGTTATAAGGAAAACGCGTATATTTACGTTTTAAGTACTACAAAGGTTAGGTTAGCATTTTTCGGTCTGAAAATTTCAGTAAATTTGTCCTTTGGCTTGACAATCAACCTGAAATTTTCTCGCTTTAAAATTCTACTCAGGCCAATTACCCTATCTTACCCGGCTATGCCCTTTGGTGTCAATCGGACCATTTTTACGAGAGTTATCGTGTCTAGGGACACATATATACATATATATATATATATATTTTAATGACTATTATTTTTGGTCTCTGGTCACCTCAAAACGAAAAAGTAACATGGTCCCGGGCTTAGGTCTTACCATGAGACCTACGGTAATAGCTTATTCCCTATGGGAAATTCGCTAAAATGATTTTAAATTTAGCTAAACCCCTCATTTTTGATCGGATCATGTTTTTCTGTTTCCATACTCTAAAATTTATGGGTCATCATAAATTGTTTCATTTACATTGTCCATGGCCATTCTAGGAAGAACCTCTTCGCTAAGTTCCTTGGACAGGTTATCGATATTTGACAACTTTCTTATCTTTAATATGCTTTCAGCCACGGATTTAATGTTTTTAGGTGCCTTTTTCTCGCCCGCGCAGATTTTAAAATGTCGGTGCAACGTCCTTTTTTTTCATACAGGCCCTTGCAACGAGGACAAGGTAGACATTCCTCTTCCTTCACTCCTTGCCTTGTAGTCACAGGTTTGCCCTCTTTTTTCAATATATCATTGTGAGCTGCAATCCCTTCTCTGCGTATGTCTGCAAGCATCTTCAGTCTTGTCTTTTGGAGTAACGAGGACATTTCCCTTACTAGTTGTTCTTCTGGGTGAAGAAGGAGTATGTGACGAGTTAAATTGAATCTAAACTGTTTGCAAAAAATGCAGAAATACATTTTTCCTTTTGATTCTGCTTCATCACCTGTAAGAAAAAAATAATTATTATTTTATGACCCACTTATATTGAAAACGAGATTATTTACATTTTTCACTGGTATTATATTTTTTTTCTTAAAACAAAATTTAATTAGGGGACAACAGTATTATTTTTGCTAGAATGTTTTTTTTTTAGTTAAGGTCGTTTGTTTGAACCATAAAATAAACGATCAATAATGCATGTGATGTGTTTAGCGAGCAAAAGATAGAATAGATTAAGTATGTTTGTTTTTGGGTGAGTCACCCTTCCCGTACTTTACATCCAAAGATGACTACTCTAGTCTTGTCAACGGACCGGTTATGATCGACTATCAGCTAAGATCAGTTGGCCGAGCTCTAAGGCGGTACCCTCGGTAGTTCTTAGATCGAGGGTTCAAATTATGCCTCCTTCTGTTATTTTACGTACAACTTATGAGGAGATCACCTGTCTGTGATATAGTTTACGGGGACTGTCCACTTAAATAAACTGTGGACAGCACGGGTGGAAGCTGACGAGATGGGGGGATACTTTTTGAGTTGCACAGCTGATCAGACGTTTTGCTACTTTTTACTTATCCTTACAGTGTGTGTGTCCACCGGAAATACGAATTTAGAGTTCAGATGTTGGTGGGATCATAAAATCCATGTAAAAAACAAAAGATCAACCAATCCATTTTTACATACTTTAAGGATTAATCAAACCATATTGATCTAATATACAATTTTTTTATTTAATTTATTATTTATTTATTTTATAATATATATATATATATATATATATATATATATAAATATTTTTTTTTGAGAGAGAGAGAGAGAGAGAGAGAGAGAGAGAGAGAGAGAGAGAGAGAGAGAGAGAGAGAGAGAGAGAGAGAGAGAGAGAGAGACAATGACAATGACAAATGTTTTATTTTGTGATGCAAAGTTAGGACCATAAGGTCCTCTCTTACACTTAACATCAATTGAAATAATATATTTAATACTAATAACAATATTTAAATAAACTAATTATAGATTAAATTTTACAATTTTACAAATATTTAGAAAACTTCTTAGTAATACGTTAAATTTTTACAGTATTTGCTTATGATTGACTTTCAAACTGTGTTTTAATTTCACATAATTCATAATTCATAATTTCTTTTAATAATATAGTTTTATAATGCAGGTCGAATACCCCACGATACTTCGGATAGCCATGTTTTCATTGCTGCACCAAAGACTCGCCTCGATTCAATAATTTTGATATGGTTAGGAATCATATTCCATAATCTACATGCAGTCACATGAAATGATTTATTATACATTACCGTGCGATGGCGTGGAATAGATAAGTTATGTGATCCCCTTCGAGTATTTCTTCCACTAACTTCAGTGCAAAATGTAAATTTTTGAAAAAGGTAATCTGGTGTTTTAGAATTTAGAATAGAATGCAACAAAAAACAAATGTGATAAATTCGTAATTCATTTAGTTTCGAAAGATTCATTTCAGCATAAAATGGTGTTATATGTTCATCACGATTTAAAGTGTATATAAAACGCAAACAATAATTTTGAGCTCTTTGCAGTTTTTGAGAAAGTTCTACTGTCATATCATTTATAACAACGTCACAGTATTCAAAATAGGGGAATACAAGGGTTTTAACTAGCATTACTTTTATGGTGAACGGTATAAACTTACTAAGTTTTTTTATTGAATTTGACACCAGCAAAAACTCTATTGCATGTATTGTTTATTTGTTCTGTCCAGTCAAGTGTTGATGTCATTGTCAGTCCTAAGTTCTTTACTGTCATACTATATGCAATAGGATTGTCATTTATAGTGATTTTAGGGGCTTCATAAATATTAATATTGTTAATAAGTCTGTTGTAAGCTATGATAATAGATTTTGTTTTTGTTTCGTTTATCTTAAGCCCATGATTCATCGCCCAGTGGTATACAGCTGTGAGATCTTCATTTACATTGTTAACAGCGTTTCTTAAATCCGTTGTTTTAAAATGGTAATATATTTGTAAATCGTCAGCCTAAAGGTGGTATTTTGTATGACTAAGTACAGTATGTATGTCATTTATGTAAATACTGAAAAACAGTGGACCTAAAACAGAACCTTGAGGTACACCTCGAGTTACAGGTTGCCACTGCGATGAATTACCATCTGCATTAACACACTGAAATCTGTCTGTAAGATATGACCTAATCCATGATATAGCTCTATCCGTAAAACCTATTGTTTTCAGTTTAAGTAGAAGTAAAGGGTGATAAACGCAGTCAAAAGCCTTAGTGAAATCAATCAATGTCAAAAGTGTTGCCTGCCTGTTGTCCATGGCACATCTAATGTCATCAGTAATATGTAAAAGTGCTGTAGTTGTACTATGATTTTGTCTAAATCCAGACTGAAATTGGCAGAGAATATTATTGTGGTCTAAGTAAGATGTAATTTGCTGATGAACAACTCTTTCTAAACTTTTTGATATTGCAGGCAGTATGCTGATAGGTCTGAAGTCAGATGGGGTTTCCGGTGTTGGGACTTTGATCAGTGGTCTAACTATTGCTCGTTTCCAGTGACTTGGGAAAATTGACGTCTGCAAAGATGTATTAAAGATTTTTGTAATGTAGCGTAAAGTGACCGGTATTGTGTATTTAATAAATTTTATTGGAATACAATCAGATCCGGTAGCATTACTTCTAATGCGCATAATGGCTCTATACACATCATCATTTGTAACTTCATGAAAATAAAAATTTTCATCAATATTATTTGGAAAATTATTTATACTATCTATTGTGAATCTTGATACTTGGTCAGTACTTATAGGTAAATTGGTAAAAAAAATTATTTATATTATTAAGGTCAATTGAGACTTTCGGTTGACTTTTATTTTTACCTGCTCCAAGATTTTTAACAACCTTCCATGTATTGGAGGATGATTTATTAGTAGATAGTACTTCATAAGTATATCTCAGTTTCGCATTTCGTAATTGCTGTTTGACTCTATTTCTTAATCTCCTGTACTCCGACCACTGATTATCAATGTTAGAACGTTTTGCTCTTTTATGAGCAGAGTCTCTTTCTCGCATAAGCTCACGAATTTGTTGGTTTATCCAAGGAGCAGGTTTTTTCGTTACTCTTTTCCGAATTATTGGTGCGTGTTTGTCAAATAGTGATAGCAAGTTATCGTTTAGACACGAAACCATTTCATCAACATTATTAGAATTAATAATATTATCCCATGACAAATTGAGAGCATCCAACAATAACTGATGGTAATCTATATGTTTATAGTTACGATATTGTACTAGAGTTGGTTTTGGTTGTGGTAGCTTTATAGAATAAACACAGTATATTAACTCGTGTAGTGATAGTCCAGGCACAGGTACTTGCCCGTGATGTTTCACGAGTGAAGCATCACTTACAACTATAAGATCAAGAAGAGTGTGGGAGTCTCCAACATGATGTGTTGCTTCTAGTGGTCACAGGTCACAGGTGTAAAACATAGTCGTCAGTTGAAGTCGGTCGTAAGTCATTCTTCCAAGTAAGTCAGTATTGAAATCTCCCATTATAATTACATGGGAGTAAAGTGGCAAATATCGTAAGAGATTCCGTTCAAACTCCACCATAAAACCTATTTTCGGAGGCCTATAACATACTGCTAAAAGTAAATTGGCTCCTGGGAGTTTAACATCAACAAACATGTACTCCGGACGATCAGGAATTGAAGTGTCAGAACAATATAATAATTTAACACAGTGATGGGATTTAAAGTAAATGGCAACTCCACCCCGGTTTTTGTGTAAACGATCATTTCGGAGTATGTTATAGCCATTTAGTTCAACTGCATGTGATGAAATATGAGGCTTCAACCAAGTTTCAGTAACTAAAATAAAGTCACAATTCGGTCGTAAAAATATGTCACGAAATTCATCAATATGACCGTGTAATGATTCTACATTAACATGAGAAATTTTTAATAAATTTAGAAAGGGAGCAAAGGCTTGACAAAGATAATCACTGGTATTTTGGGCTAGTCTTGGTGCATCAGCTTGGTCAGCTGTTGGCATTAGTTTTGAAGTTAACAAAGTATCGAGGGGTATTGACTGCAAATAACAATAAAGTTGATTTTTCAAACATGATCAAACAAAACAAAATATATAATAAAAACCCTTACTTATGTGATCACTGCTATTGGCTCCTAAAACGGAAATTTATAAATAATATATCCTAGATCTAAAGTTATTCACATAAATATATTTGATTTGAGATAGCATTTTTTCATACAATATTGCGGTTCCTAAAATTAACATGTAACAATGAATACCATAATAAATATTATTCTATAAAATAATCAGTAGTTTATATCTAGTTCCTAACCTATAAGGCCTAGTAGTTTTTGCAATAACATAATTATATCATTATATTTGTTGCAAAATTTTTATATAAATAGATATGCCAATAACATTCAAGTTTTTAGAATTTAATTATTTCAATCTCTATCATCAGATATTACGAAGTGATTCGTTTCATAAGAAGAGCAATGAATAAAAAAAAAAGACAAAATTAAAATTAAATAAAAACACAAACGAAAACAACTAAAGCAGGCCTATGGTAATAGTTACATCATTGTTTGGCTTGAGTCATTAGAGTATGAAAAATTATTAGCCAAAAGAATACTATTACGGTAAGTACTAAATATTTATCATAAATACCTGATAGGCCTACATTGATTCATCTTGTAAGTCTTACTCTACCAGTTTTTTCACACCGTTGTCAACATAGAAAATTCGCCCATCATTCGTCCACACTTGTTTGTGTCCATAGAGCTCCTTATACTCTTTTAACTTTGAGAGTCTTAGGGATGTAAGGTCTTCACAAACTACCACTTTGTTTCCTTTCAATTCCTTCTTCTTCCTGAATATTTCAGCTCTTTTCCTATAGTTTGTGAATTTCACAATGATCGGCCGCGGACGTAGTGTTCCTTCACGTTTCTGACCAACACGGTGTGAACGATCAATGTCACTCTCACTGATTTGAATTTTCAGTTTGTTCATAACTAAGTCCATGACCAATTTGTCCGTCGATTCATCTTTTTCCTCTTTCAATCAAAAGATCCTAAGAATATTTCTTCTGGAATATTGTTCGGCGTCATCAATTTTTTTCTTCATGTCTTCTTCCATTTTTTCAAACTTTTCCTTCCAATTTTTCATTTCCATAGTGACATCATTTATTTTGGATTCAATTGCTTCAATTACAGGACTTATATTATTGATGACGGCTTCTGTAACTTTTTCTATTACAGTTTCCATAAGTTTGGCCATAACAGATTCGTCTAGAAAACAATCTTTTATTGATGTTTTGATTGCAGACATCAAATCTGAAGAAATATTACTAACAGCTGATAACTGAGACTTCTGTTCTTTTTTAGGCATATTTATTTATTTGCCTTGTATCAATTTTTCAAAACACATATTAAATAGCAAAATGCCAGCTGATTATTAATTCTTGTTGATCTAAATAATATTGTGACCTAGGAGTCTGTCGCAGCAATCACATGTGATGATTCAGTTCATAAGAATTTTGAAGAAACAATTTTGCACGTGGTTTACAAATAAAGTTGGTTGCTTAGCAACACAAACATTTGATTCTGATTCATAACCAAAAAAGTCCAAATAGCAGAAATAAAAAAACTCGATAATTTACTTATTGCGTACTTACTGATGTAACTTTTATTGTCCAGGGATTACTAATTTCTTGTTGAATGCAATTTTAAACAGTAAAAGCACTAAAAATATAAAAAAAATTTAATTAAATTGATAAAAACTGGGAGCAAAAAACAACACAACTTAACGTAATAGCTGCCCAGCTGGAGAGAGAGAGAGAGAGAGAGAGAGAAATGACAAATGTTTTATTTTGTGATGCAAGGTTCGACTGTCATGTCATTTGTTACAACGTCACAGTAATCAAAGTAGGGGAATACAAGGGTTTTTACTAGCATTACTTTTACGGTAAATGGGATAAACTTAATACGTTTTTTTATTGATTTAATACCGGCAAAAACTCTATTACATGTATTGTTTACGTGTTCTGTCCAGTCAAGTGTTGATGTCATTGTCAGTCCTAAAGTCTTTACTGTCTTATTATATTTCTTATTATATTCAATAGGATTGTCATTTATAGTGATCTTAGGGGCTTCATCGCCTAACACAGGTACATTGTACTACAATTACTAAAATAACATTCTCAATCGTGCATCTTTCAGTGGTTGATGCAAATTACCGATTCGTCTTGTTTGATGTAGTAGCATTAGGGAAAAAATAGTGACGGGGGAGTGTTTTCAACACATATGTGAAAAACACATGTGTTTTTCTTGCACATTTGGCAAGAAGTTACAAAATATCAACTAAACATACCTCCAGCTAAGGAAGTTGCAGGAACAGATATGATATAACCCCACGTTATCGTTGCTAATGAAGTGTTCCCGTTACAAACTCATGTAATGAGACCATACCCTGGCAACGAAATGGTGGACGACATTGAAAAAAGAACTTATAATTACAGACTTAGCCGAGCCCGGAACACAAGTGAGGACGCATTTGGTATACTGACAAAACGTTTCCTTATTTATCAAAGGAAATTGCAAATTTGGCCTGAACATATGTGTTTAGGCTACATTGGTACTGCACAATTTTCTGCGTGAAGATTGTCTTAACCTACTAAATGAACTCCCAGATGAACCTGTACGAAGGTTCAAGGGTTTTTTAAAACATTTTTCAAAAAAGTGATTTTTTTCATATTGGTTGATTGCATAAGTAACCTTTGTTTGGGCCCGATGACATTTTAAAAATTCTAGCGCCCGATGGAGGGAATATATAATATATTAATAACAACTTGATTTAAATGTTGTACATTATCACATTAACAAATCACTATCTCAAAGAACAGTGGCCATTTCCTAGAACACTTTCATGCTTTTAAAAATTATCAGGTACAACTATTTTATGAGTATGGCCTTTTCATATCAGGTACAGTTTTGGATTTTCTATGGCTCTTGCTCCATTTTCTTGGATTGATTTTTGTATGTAATAAAACGTTGTTTATTAGTTCACTTTTCGTATCCCTTGACCTGCAAGTTACACCCTGGCAATACAGATAAGACCTTAATGTGCACTTATTAACTTTTTTCAGGCGGTACTTGCTTTGGGAGCGGGCAAGTTCTTCAACATTGACTCCCCGCTGGATTTGAGGTTTTTTATACCTCCAGCGATGAATGCTTTTATCTGTTGTTGCTGAAAAAATACGAGTTCCTTATTTAAATGTAGTGAGGGGTTTTAAAAGAAACATCTTTTAATTGGTTCTCAGAGGGGTTGGAGGCAATTTTCCTGGCACTGCTATCAACATCCGGGAGAGTTTCAAGAGGTACTTCAACTCATGAGAAGGGTCTGTGCCATGGCAACAAGACATAGTTACAGCTGGTGCACTGTATTCATGAACTTTAACGTGATGAATAGCTAGGTGGCGATATCGTGATGAACGTAAAATAAAGTTTAACTGGTTATATTTGTTGTCTTACTTGTTCCCGGGCATTACTATGCATTACTACTTATACCGTAACACACAAGTTATAGTAAAAAAAATTATATCCTCTTCAGTCCCAAGACCAAATTTTTGTAAATTTTTTTTTGTTGATTATTTTTAGGCTTTTTCTAGTTTCTAAAGACTATTTTTGGAACTTTTTAAAACTTCCATTATTTTTTTTAAACATGGGAATATGTACACATTTGTGTACATTAGGACCGAGAGACAATTTAACTTGTGTATAAAAACAACTAATTTACAATGGAATGAAAAGAATAAAAAACCAAAAATACTACTTTTTATGACTCACTTTATTTGTGGAATTCTGAAAAAACAGTTTCTTTCTTTTAGTACACAAAGAAAAACATTACATTTTACACATTTTACTCTTGACCTTCCAGAGCAGCCTGGTTTGCGGCATCGAGGAGCTGTACTTAAATCCATTGCTTGAGGTAGGTGTAATGCCTGATTGCTTCTTTCCTCAGGCAGGGGAAGTGAAACTTTCCCAGGTCTACCTGCTTGTTTCTTCGGAGGAGGTCCTTCATCTTCTGAAGCTGTTTCAGAATCGGAATGAGGGCGTTTCGATTTTGCTACTAACAACAGCTGAGCCACGCGCATTTTAAAGTAATGCAGATCCATTATTTCTTTTTTCGGTACATGTTAAGCTAAACAGTCACCTTTGTATGTAATCCAGCTGTTAACACATGCCATGTCTAGGAAATGTTCCATAAAACGTACTGTCCATTTGAATGTTCTGTGGTATGATCTGTAGTGCGCAATCATTCTGTTATGTAAATCGACGCCACCCATGTACACATTGTATTGACGCACAACATTAGGCATCTGAACTTCAATGTAGCGTTTCTCATTTTTACTGTACCGTCTAGCTACAGAAAAAGGTTCTTCTTTGTGCCGGGTAGAAGCCATTGTGATTACTTTGTTATCAACCCATTTGAGAGCCATGACAGTTTCATCATCTCGTATTTTAACATCACATGCTCCTCTGCCTTCATTAGTTAGATCACTGTCTGATTTCAGATTAATGTTTGGCATTCTATCTTTCATGGTAGTTCCTGTTCCTGAAATTCCTTTAGCTCTTAGTGCTTCTAGCAATGGTAAGCTTGTAAAGTAACGGTCAAAGTACATGTTTGTGCCAGGAAGGCATGTCTCACTGAGTCGTAGGACAGCACGACCACCAGTACCTAGCTTTAAAGGTCCGTTCAGCTCTGGTGGAAGTCTTGAAGTGTTTTTTCCTTGGTACACTTCAAAGTCTAAGATCAGTCCATCTTTTGATGACAGAACATAGTTCTTTAGTCCTGTAGGATTAGGCTTTCTAGGTACGTATTGCCTAATAATTGTGTGTCCTGTAAAAGGGATCATCTGTTCGTCAATACTCACATTTTCTTCTCTTGGAATTTGTAAGACAGTGTCTCGGAATTTATTTATGATAGGGCGCACTTTCCACAACCTATCATTTGACTTTAAATCAGCTGTAGCATCAATGTCATTCACTACATGAATTGATGATCGAATGGCGAAGAACCGGTCTCTGGTCATTGTTTGAGATACCAGAGGTATTTTAAAGATTGAATCCCAGTAGAGGCGGATTCTAGGATATCCTAAAGTGCTCATCAGCATTGATACTCCAATAAATTTTTTTATCTCATCCAGTGTTACCTTTAGCTCTCTGCCAAATTTTAAATGGTAATAAATATTAGTCTTTTCAACCATCAACTGAAAGATTTCATCATCAAAATACTCACTAAAGTAATCTAGAGGGTTCCAGCCATCCCAATTGGGACGAAGATCTTCAGGCGGTATGAATGGTGGGAAATCATCATTAAGGTTATTTCCCGACCATACAACAACGGGTCTTACACGTTTTCTTCCTCTCCCTCTTCCCCTTCCATCTCCTCCACCACTCCCTCGTCCTTGTCCTCTTCCTCTCTCTTGTACTTGATTACTCCCTCGTCCTTGCCCTCTTCCTCCCGCTGGCCCTTGAATTCTCCCTCGTCCTTGTCCTCTTCCTCTGCCTTGACCTCTATTTGGCACTTGTCCTCTTCCACTTGCTTGTCCTTCTGCTCTCCCTCTTCCTTGTTCCACTCGTATCCCTCTTTCTTGAATTCTATCTTGTCTTCTCTCTCTTCTTTGCTCTCTTCCATCACTGTGATCTCCCCTTCTTTGGCTTGTGGTAACTGAATATGAATGGTCCTTGCTGGTTCCGGCTCTACAGGTATCTACTATTTGGCAAGGCCTAGCTTCATTTATAACACTTTCATCTTTCTGAGTGCTGTCTTCTAAATCTTTGGTTTCCGATTCAGTACCGCTAGTTTGTCCTACATTAATAAGCCGTCCTTTATCATCAAAACAAAGAACATCAGTGAATGTGGCCTCATTGAGTCGTTCACCTTGTTCTTCTATAATGTCTGAGACAACGTTGTTATCATCGAGAATGCAATCAGGATCTTTGTCTAGGTTGTCAAATCTGGTACTGTTTATTATTTGGCTAGGATTAACTGCATCTATAACTGAATAAGAATGGTCCTTGCTGGTTCCAGCTGTACAGGTGTCTACTATTAGGCTAGGCCTAACTTCATTTACAACACTTTCATCTGTCTGAGCACTGTCTTCTAAATCTATGGTTCTTGAATCAGTAGTTTGTCTTACATGTCTAGGCCTACCTTCACTGATTTCCTCTTCATTAACGTATTCACCTTCGTCCTCAATAATGTCTGATACTGCCACTTCACTATCGTTGTCATCATCTGGAATGAAATCCGGATCTTTGTCCAAGTCATCGAATTCGTAATCACTGTCTTCTAGAGCTGCCAGTAGTTCTTCGTCAGTGATAAAATAACCTTCTCTGCTTCTTCTTCGCAAATCCATAATGGCAAACCTAGAACATTCATGTTATCTTTCAGGCTTGCATTTAAACATTTTACCATCTTAAGAGTTATAAACATAGCCTAATACTTAAGTAGTTAAAAATTTATATTTTATGTGGAGATTCATTCTTTTACTTGAGACCTAATATACACACATGTGCACAAACAGATTATTTAAATTTTGTTACCTAGACCTAATGTACACATATGTGTACAAATACGTAACTAAAGGAAAAGTCATAAGAACCTAATGTACACAAGTGTGTACAAATTATTTTAACAATTGATCACGGAATTGGTAACCATAGATACAGCTTAAAATCAACGTAAAACTGTTTCTTAGTCCTTTATGTCTATAATCTGATTAAATAATGTTAATGACTACTGAATAACAGATGATAATAATTGTTACTCACCAAAGAGTCAGGTTAGGAACACCATCCACAAGATTGAGCTGGCAGCCATTTTGATTTTCTTGAACTGAAGCAACATAGAGGAATGAAACCTAGTGAAGTTATGCCCTATACTGCCCTGAATAGAGGAATAACGAAACTGAATCGAAACTCATAACACCGAATTTTATAAAAAAAATCAAGCAATTTGTACACAAATGTGTATGTTGGGACTGAGGAGGATATTTAAAGCATTTTGAAAATCAACATGCAATGACCTTCAGGCTACTTACAAAGTGACATAAAAGTAAGTTTTTTTTTCTGTTTGAGCGTAACTTTGGCTGACAGCAACAACGTATACATTCACACACAAAAGTTAGCTAAAAGTAAACTGTAGAAAAAAATCGTCGTGTACTTAAAGACCACACGGGTGAAGTAACAACATTTATTTTATTGCCAATAGCATTGACAATACATCAATTTAATAATATTATGTAATTGAAATAATAACATTGTCTTAGCTAATTTTTTACTTTAGAGATTATCTGTGACTTGTTTGGATTATTTTGGTTCTATACTTCACAGCTGATTGTTTACAATCATAGAATAGAAGTCTACAAGATTATACAATTTTCCCTCGTGCTAAGGTGCCCCATAAGAAATTATCATTTCTAAAACCTATAAATGTAATATAGTTAGGGCGTTATATCTAGAGCTTTGGGGAACAGATAATGCAGTAAAGCGGAGTGAAAGTAATCAGGACACCTCAGGTGATCCCTGAGCATAACATGTTAATATTTTCTAACAGCTGTAAATTTATAATTATATTTATGTTCATTAGTAAACAAATTAAGTCCATGCTTGTTATGCCTAAATTTTATATTGACCCAGATCATTGACAATATACATTATCTTGACAAGTCCTGCAGTGGAGTGGGCCATAGTTCAAGGTAAAACGCATCAATGATAATTCCGTTTGGCTTATAAAACTGCCTTCCCATAAAGTTATGGCAAATACCTGGTAAGTTCAATCGTGCACCTATCTCTTGCCAAGAATGCAAGACGGTTCACGTTTTTGTCATGGTATTTGCTGTGTGCTGAGTCATAGAGGTTGGGGTAGTCTTTTCCGCAAACGATGTCGATGTACGTCAATAATTCTATGCCCGATATAACTAACAAGAGAATCGAGCTCGTTTTGTTTTCAATATAATAGCTGTGCAACTGTCATGAGTGCGACTTCCCAGTTGGCCAGACTGAGAAGCCACACTACATGACTGAGGGCGTAGCTCATAGAAATAAAGAGACATGCTAACATTCAAAACTAAATATAATTAACAGATATTAAAATCAACATAACAAACAGAAAATACAATCGTTTCAACCAGTAAAATAACTAATGATAAACAAGAACGGAATTCAAATTATACGTTTATTAAATTTAATGTTAGGGTTAAGAAGACTGGAACTCCCAAAGAAATAATTCATTTAAACTGGAGAAACTTTAAACAATTTATCAAATTTTGGATCGGACCCCCCTTAATTTAGAAAACCCCAACTAATTTAGACTTACCCCGGGCCCCAGGCCTTGAGCCCCATGGCCCTTCGAACCTAACCCCCCCAAACCTATACACTCACATCTCTGCACTAGACACACTCCCCCGAATCTAAGTCTGCTGACCTATTTAAGCCAAAGCTACCAATAGGTCAGCATAAACAAGCTATTGTTTAATAACAGTTCCAGTCTACTCATACAACAGCAAGCTCAAATACTTCCTCCTTACATTACTTCCTTGACCTCGCCTGAAACTAACAATTTAAAAACCCAAACAATCAATAATTAATAACTAAATAAAACAATATTAATCCAGTTCCCAATTACATCCCCCCTTCTTCCGAAGACGATGTCCTCAGCCCCAGTGCCTCTGAAAAGATTGTTTGTAAATGGGATGCCAAAAACGTAAATGTTTGATTTAGGCATTTTTTTTTTTATCATGAGTGATCTGCAATATGGGTAAACAATATGGTGATTGATGTATCGTACAGTAGTTTAACTGGCTTTGTAGCTGGTGGTTTTAGTGCTCTACTCTAAATAAAAAGGTTGCCGATTCGATCCTGAGAAAAGTTAGTAGCTTTTTAAAGGATCGATATTAGTCCCAGTTGTTATTTTTCATTGGGCTGTTAATTAATGATACTGGTCGATAATAGATAATGACAACACTGGGTTTACACCGCTCAAAAAAATTTCACTGGTGTAGATATACACAAACAAAAATAAATAATTTCACAATATCATTCTTAGTTAATACTATAGGTACTCTCCCTCCTTTTTCCCAACTACTTCGACTTGTTATAGAGAACTGCCTCTTTCTTTATCCTTCTCGTTTACTAGTTGATCTATTTCTCCTTGAGGATCGGTGCATTTATTTATTTTCAGATATTCCTTAATTGAAAGGTACTGCACTTCACCAACCCGCCTTCTGTTAAAGGTGATTACATGGACTAACTTGTTATTAACTTGTTTGTTACAACTAGGTGACATAGTATATTCAACTTTCTGGAACTCAGGCATCATGTAGTTATTTTATGTTCAACAATGTATTCGTTGAGGCTCAATACATCTTTCTCGTTAGGAATTACCAATAGTGCATCAAATCGGTTTTAGTGAATGATTGATTTCGCTTTATCAGCAACCGTACGAAGACACTCATTTTGGTACAAAACATTAAAGTCTTCTAGTTTTGAACGCACCACTTTGCTATTTTTAAAGATTTCCTTTGCAGTTAAAATTTTAGCACATTTCTTAATTTTTTGTTAAATTTGTATTGTTGTGTTTGATTTTTATTCATTGTAATTTATATACGCGTACATTCTAGTTACAATTCCCAGAATGAAAGGAAAACTTCAGGAATAAAAATGTCCTTTACGTTTTCAAATTTTTATGTTTCATATTTTCTCCAATTGTAAAGGATATCAATTTCGTAGTTTTTGAGAAATTTCATTCACTCATTAATTTTTCATTAATTCATTAAGTGTTACATTAATTTTTTACAAAATTAGTCTTTTCATTCACTCTCTTTTTTTATGCAGCTTTTTCAATGTTTGCTGCAGTAGGTGTAAGAAGAGAAGCCATTGTTTTTATTTTAGATTTCTTCACGCAGCTTTCAGGACGTTCAGAACATTAAGATATATGGCGGAATTGTTTTTTGCTTAGCTAAAATCCATAGCATAAAGGACAAGTTATAAGTTTTTAGGTTTATAAGGTTTGCTAGCTGGCGACCAGTCACCTCCCCCGTTTTCTAAAATTTACATATTATGCAAATAGTTTCCTTTGTTTCTGAGGTTTTTATTTTTACAGATCTTTCACATGAGTTCTTATGGGTATTAATGCCACCAATTACTTCTTGTTCGGTCGAATGAGTTACTAAAATATGCGTAGTTAGTTTAGTATACTATTTGTTACAAAACATACAAGTATCCCCATCATCACAAATTGGCTAAGTTTTCGGATTATCAATCATCTTTACTCCTTTAGGTTTGATTTGATGGGCTGTTTGTGATGCGTTCGATTAATATTTTTTTAAGGGCTGGGTTTTATTAATTTAATTGGGAACCCTCCCGTCTTACTAATTTAAAGCATCAGAGGTATCAGATGAGTAATGTGAAGGGGGTTCCCAAGGGCCTTCAACATCACTACTGAAGTGACGCTGTCAGTATCCGATCCATCCTGCGCTGTGGTGTCGCCATCTTGTGGGCTGGTCTCTATTCCATATGGGTTGCATACAAGCTGTATTTGTTTCCGTCGAAGATGGTTCGATGGTAACAAGTTGGTATGAAGTTAATCCGGAGGTTGTAAGATTGTAAGAAGTATTTTTCCAGTTTGGAAGAAGGTTTGATGTTAGTTCGCAAGTCGATTCATGGTTTGAAAGCTGATTTGTGGTTAGTAGGGTACCTTGGCCGAAGACTGTCAGGAGGAGCAGGAGGAGCCAACCCCCCCCCCCCCCCCCGAGACCACCCACGCCGACCCCGCCCCCGAGACCACCCACGGCGAACCCCCCCTCTGAGACCACCCACGGCGAACTCCCCCCCCCCCCGAGACCACGCATGGCGAACCCTCCCACCCCCCCTGAGGACCGCCTGCGGTGTCGTAACCCGACCTTCGGCCAGGTGCAACATTCCACAGAGAGGGGAGCCGGCACAATAGGCCGACCTCACCCCTGCGTGGTCTACAAGATGAAAACTAAATAACACGATCACTGTGTTATATAGTTAACATCTTCTCTTATATTAATATTTGTTTTGTTTTTGTTTGTTTTTTTTCTATTTATCTATTTATTTATTTTTTCTTTTTATTTAATTTTTTTTCGTTTTCTATTTACAATTATTTTTTTACAATTAACTATTTACAATTAAAACTAAACCTAAAGCTAAACTAAAACTAAGGGAGGAGGAGGAAGAAAATTTTTATTCGGTCTTCCGTGCGGCGATGGCGGCCTCCATCGCGTCGAGTTGAGCAGTGAGCATATAATATTTTGCCCACTGCTCCTCCGTCTGAGGCTGCGCGCAATATGTAGCATCAAACAGCTCCCTCATCTGGTCATTCTGCTCTTCAAGCATATGTAGGGAGCCGTCTTGAAGCGCCGCCTCCGCCGCCGCCTCAGCCATGACCACCATGGCCGCCGCCTCCGCCATCGCCTCAGCCATGGCCACCTTGGCCGCCGCATCCGCTGCCTCCGCCTCCTCTGCCGCTGCGATGAGGAGAGCGTCCTCCTTCATGACGGCTTGCTCGACCTCCTCGGCCGCAGCGACGAGAGCATCATCGAACGAGACTTCAAGGAGCGACGACATGGCTGTGAATGACTGGATCGACGCAGGGTGGAAGGCAGCTAGGAGTGGTCACGAGACTATCGTGACGACGATAGTCTCGCCGAACGGAGTGGTCACCCGCTCCATCACGGTGATTGCGTAGCTGCACTCCTCACGCAGATCAGACAGGCGGGTGTAGGCCGGAGAGCTGGACTTGCAGGTGTTCAGTGCGGTCCGTAGGTCCATCGTCACACCGGGTGCGGACTCTGAAGTCATGTTGCTGCTGCTCGACATGGTGGTGATGATGCGGCGACTAGTCGAAGAATGATGCTCACTCGGTCCGCTCGCTCGGTTTTTATCATCCCAGACGCCATCTTGGATTTTTTGTTTGTGCAGGTGGTCGATGAAACGTGAGAATGCTCGTCCCGCTTCTTTTGTTTGCGCAGGTGGCTGATGAAACGTGAGAAGGGTCGAGAAGGGTGGCTGCCATAATGGATTTTTTATGACCGCAGGTGTTTATAAAGGTGGTCGATGAAACGTGAGAAAGGTCGTCCCGCTTCTTTTGTTTGCGCAGGTGGCTGATGAAACGTGAGAAGGGTGGCAGCCATCATGGATTTTTTATGAGCACAGGTGCTCGAATCGGTCGCATTGTCCCTATAATGCCTTCTTGATTTTCTTGCTGGGTTTTGTACTCGCAGTCTGCTTCTTCGGTTTCTCAACGATCTAGCTGTATTGTGTTACTGTCTGCGTCAAACCATTAATCTTTGGCACTCCTGTAGCTTTATTGATCCATAAATTCTCTGACTTGTCCACCACCTGGTGACGCTCTCGTACAATTCACTATTCTTGTCTATAAATAAACGACATCTGTACACCATGTCCGAACCGTCGTACATTTCCATTTTTAAAAGCACTGGTCCGCTATTTGAAGGATTCTGTACCGCGTAAAGTTGTCCGTTTTCAAGCCACGATACGATGGGCAATCGTCTGATGGTTTCGGTACCCATCCCGGTTTCGCTGGTGACTCTTCCACTTTAGGCTTTGGCGTAGGTCGAATTCTCTTCTTAGGCTTCGGAGGTGTAAGCGGGATCTGCTCAACCGTGGCGTTGTCGTCTGCGGCGTTGATGTCGGCCATGAAAGCGTTTAAGTACTCGTCAATTAATCCGGACGTACTCATGTCTGTACCGCACTGAGGTTGGTGTGAGACTGTGCTACGGGGAGAGACGTGGGGGGGGCTGAATGGCGGGAAAATAACGTCCTGCTCCCTCACTCCTTCCGGCTGTCTCACAGTCGAGTTTTGGCCAGATAACGCTATTGAGTCCGAGAAGAAGGTTGTCAACAAAACCGATGATCAACATTTGTGGGACTCCTCTATTACAGAAGAGGAGTTACATGCGGCCGTCAAAGCTGTCGAGGAAAAGGAAAAAACCTCAGGTGGCTCTGGTTTCGTCAAATGGATATTTGCGGATCTGTGCCGCGTGATGATTTTGAGCTTCAATGTCAGTTGGCAATTACCCAGCAACTCGAAGAAGCCGAGAAGGAGCTAAAGAGTGGAGGTACTATTCAGGCCTGAGGTGAAGACTGAGAAACATGAAGAATATAACGAATATGATGATTAAAACGTACTGTCGATCCCAATTCTTTTAGTTTTAAGTGAATATTTTATAAATAAATAAAATAAATAAATAAATAAATAAAATAAATAAATAAATAAATAAATAAATAAAATAAATCTAAGTGAAGATGTTTACTATATAACACAGATCGTGTTATATTGTTTTCATCTTGTAGACCGCGCAGGGGTGAGGTCGGCCTATTGTGTTCGGCTCCCCTGTCTGTGGAATGTTGCACCTGGCCGAGGGTCGGGTTACAACACCGCAGGTGGTCATGGGGGCTCCTCCTTCGTGGGTGGTCTCCGTGAACAACGGACCAAGTGGCGTTGTGCCTTGCCACAGTACGCATGAGTGTTAGAACTCATACGCGCAATTGAGGTATTATTGGGCCCTGAGAAGGGCCGTTTCTGGTGGGCAGAATTAACCGCCCTGGATGGGCCCGCTTCATAGCAGAGTGGCTACGAAGAACGGCGCCTGTAACGTCTGATCAATCAGATCGAAGTCATCCATCGGGGTGTTTATCAATAATGTTCCCCACTCCAGCAGCGCAAAATGATTTGTTTCTGCAATTGCGAACTCCTATTAATCGGGTAATGCGCAGATGACTCTTACACGAACTCCGCTCATCAGCCAAAGATCGACTTCATTGATGAATCGATAGATGATATCCCACGGATTCATCATATCGATGAAGAACACCGTCGGATTGTAAGAGAGCATCCTGGGTGGCTCCTCCAGTTGAATATTGGGTAGCGCAATTACATCAGGTGCCGCAATTGCATCGGGTGCCTCTTCTTGCGGTAAGAGATCGTCTGCGTAAAAAGCAGCGCTGTTAGTTGGTGGCTGATCACGAGGTGACATGTTTCTGGTAGGAGTGAGGAAGGGCGAATGATGTGTAGGCCAGAGTGGGATGTCTAGGCTCCCCTCTCTGCCGACTACACGCAGGTGGCCGAGGGTCGGGTTACGCCGCCATTGCTGGGCATAGGTCGCATAGACTAAAAAAAACCGGTTTGGTGTAGGCAAAGGTTGACGCCAGGTGTTGTCCCCACTCCTAGCTCCCTTCCACCCTGCGTCGATCCAGTCATTCACAGCCATGTCGTCGCTCCTTGAAGTCTCGTTCGATGATGCTCTCGTCGCTGCGGCCGAGGAGGTCGAGCAAGCCGTCATGAAGGAGGACGCTCTCTTCATCGCAGCGGCAGAGGAGGCGGAGGCAGCGGATGCGGCGGCCAAGGTGGTCATGGCTGAGGCGATGGCGGAGGCGGCGGCCATGGCGGCCATGGCTGAGGCGGCGGCGGAGGCGGCGCTTCAAGACTTCTCCCTACATATGCTTGAAGAGCAGAATGACCAGATGAGGGAGCTGTTTGATGCTCCATATTGCGCGCAGCCTCAGACGGAGGAGCAGTGGGCAAAATATTATATGCTCACTGCTCAACTCGACGCGATGGAGGCCGCCATCGCCGCACGGAAGACCAAATGAAGATTTTCTTCCTCCTCCTCCCTTAGTTTTAGTTTAGCTTTAGGTTTAGTTTTAATTGTAAATAGTTAATTGTAAATAAATAATTGTATATAGAAAACGAAAAAAATTAAATAAAAAGAAAAAAATAAATAAATAGATAAATAGAAAAAACAAACAAAAACAAAACAAATATTAATATAAGAGAAGATGTTAACTATATAACACAGTGATCGTGTTATTTAGTTTTCATCTTGTAGACCACGCAGGGGTGAGGTCGGCCTATTGTGCCGGCTCCCCTCTCTGTGGAATGATAAATGTATTGAAATTATTATTTTATTTGAAACTATTATAAGTATTCGATTATAGTTTAATGAATAGAACTAATTTGTTATATACTAGTAATTATCAAATGATATTCCATAATGATGTTTTGAACTCAGCAATGTCCACTAAAGATTCACATTGGTTAAAAAACCTCGGATATAACAGAAGTGGTAAAAAACACAGGGTTGATCTCAGGATTGGACGAGCGGCGTCTGTGGGCGTGTCATTTTTTTGTTCATGTTCCACTTGGGTGATCCAGACTCCGGGAACTCATTCTCGTCATGGAGCCCGAACAGTTCGCGTGCCGTGTATGTAATAAATCTTTTTTCCGCAAAGATAAAAGATTACGGCACGAGAGGACTCATGATGGTACGGGGACACCATGTCCTCGGGGGTGCGGGAAAGTATATTCCCGCAAAGAACATGTGAGAAGGCACCTGCCTACGTGTTCGGTGCCACAACAACAGCCACCAGCCCCCGCCCGGCAACACCCCCCCCCGCATGGTGTTGGCGCTCCCAGCACCACCACCCCCCCGCATGGAGCTGGCACTGCCAGCACCACCGCCCCACCGTCCTGCGCTGACAGCCCCTCGTTGGATGCGCCAACAGCTGCTGTCAGCGCTGATGGTGATGCTGATGTTGCTGCCAGCACCAACCCCCCGAGCGATGCTGGCTCTCCCAGCTCCTGATGGTGCGTTAATAAAATTAAATGAAAACATCTCCCTAATCCTCTCCTATAATTCTTTTTAACTTTAATGTTGATGTATGGTATTATAAATCACATTTTATTGTTCCAGATATCATCGAGACAGTGGAGAAATTCATCGATGAGGAGTTAGATTAGTTTAAGTTAAAAAAAAAAATATATATATATATATATATATATATATATATATATATAGGTTCATTAGACTTCTTGACCTTTATATCTCCAAAGCACACTACTTTTCTCCACCGTTGCCCCACCGCTGCCCCACCATCGTCCACATCACCTATGATGAAAGAGGTTCATTAGACTTCTTGACCTATTTGTCTCCAAAATCACACTACTTTTTCCCCAACGATGCCCCACCATTGTCCCACCGCTGCCCCACCACCGTATGATGAAAGAGGTTTATTAGACTTTTTGACCTATTTGTCTCAAAACACACTACTTTCTCCCCACCGCTGGCCCACCATCGTCCCCACCACCGTATGATGAAAGAGGTTCATTAGACTTTTGACCTATATGTCTCCAAAACACACTACTTTTTCCCCACCGTTGCCCCACCACTACCCCACTATCGATCGGGGTTTTTAACTAAACGATAGAAAATGTTACCATCATACTCTTTTCATCATTGGGATCTCTGTACCACACGTAGGTTATGCACAACCATTTATTGTATTGTTGTTATTTATGATCATTCACTACATTAATTGTCATATTTATTACAAGTAATGTTATTGTACTGTTTGTCATAGTAGGATAATCCAAATATTTATCTCTGTTATTGTATTTTTAATGCCAATTACCTTATTGCGTTAATCATAACCCATCTTGAATTTTGTTATGGTCTGTAAAATGATTTCGACCGTGAGTACAAATAAACAAAGTGTAAAACTAAAGGATTAGTATAGAATTGTGTATAAAATTTATATCAATAATAAAATCCTAAAATATTTAATAATAAACAGATTTAACAACGATCACCGAATCACACCATACGGTAGTGACAAGCGAATACAGTTAATAGTATCCATATTCGATGTTGAATGAAATTTGCTCAATAGGTTAAATTGGTGGTTTTAACTAAACTGTAGAAATGTTACCATCATACTATTTTCATCATTGCGATCTCTGCACAACATGTAGGTGCGAGTGTAAAACTATATGATAGTATAGAATTGTGTATAAAATTCATATCGACCATTGAATCATGCCGAACGGAAATTTTCATTAATGGTAAAATCCGAAATATATTATTTTAATAATAAACAGATCTATTATCAATTACTAATTCACACCATACGATAATAGCTGATATTAGTGTCCATTGATTGTAGAAGATCGCATTCTCGGGTGACCTTCTCAGAGGCAATGTGCTGATCAACCGACCACATCTTTTGTTTGGGAAGTAACCTAACCTCCTACTAAAAAAACGTGTAAGTCTAGAGCCCAACTGACGGAGAGCACTTTTTCACCCGCCGCAGGGCAGAGTAATGACGTCAGGTGACGTCATGACTACTAATAGCGTGACTTTATTCGATGGTTCGATACCGATGTGATGTGAGGTTCGATACCAATGGTATCGATACCGATTCTGACCTAGACCAATAATATTGCCATTTCTCAACTCAGTCGAATATTCTATGCCGAGTGATTGTTTCCTTTGATAGGAAAGTAATTAATTTTATTTGATTTTGATTGATGAATAATTAAAAGAATAATGGAATCAGAAGAAAATGCTATCACAGTGAAGTCGTTAAATGAAGCCCTTACGTTGAGGGAATATGAAGTGAAAACAACTTCGAAATTTGTTTTGACAGACTCTTGCGAGATATTTTCATCAGCAAAAAGTAAGTAATTATCAGTACGGTATTGTAATTTAAGATTTTATTGGGGATGGCTGTATCAATTTGCATCCTATTAACTTACTTAAAAGAGCTAAGTAAGTTTACTTAAGTTAAACCTTGTAATACTTGTATAGACCTACCTTACGCTTAAGGTAGGTACCGATAAGGTAAGGGTAGACCCAGCTTAGCTAGGTCTACCGTTTATCAGGAATCAAAATCGGATTTCATCACTTCAATATTAAACTATAGTTGTCAATTCAAAACCCAATCAGAAATCAATAGGCCTATTGTGAATATCAGTGGCCACCCAAAACTACAGTTGTTATCAGATGTTTAAAATGCTCAAACCAATCTCAATGTTAATATTTGAGAAAATTTCAAATTTATTTGTGGGTAGCGCACTTATTTTACGTCCAATTCTCATCATTTTTTGGCGGAAACAACTACAGACCAGGCCCTATTTAATGACACAAAAAACTTTAAAATTTGCTGAGAATTGTGAAAGGAGTTCTCTACAAAAAAACAAAAAACAAAAATAAATAAAAAAACGTAGCGTATTAAATAAGTAGTACCAGGGGGACCGAGCTTAAGCTCGGTAAAATTATTACTTTCTTTCTCACAAAGCTCGTTCGCTCCGCTCACTCGCCCTCTTCCATTTTGAAAACGAGCTCGTTCGATTCGGTCACTCGCCAGGCCGAAGGGTGCTGCACTTTGGTATAATTTTCCTTTAAAGATATAACACATTGGTTTAGGCCTATATCTACAGTTATCAAGCTGATTTTTGTTCAGTTAACAAACTCTCCATAAGGATAACATGGAAACTTTAAAGGGCTGTAGCTTGAAAACCGGATTTTTCTCAGCTATGGGACCAGCTCCAATCGATTTCAAAAAATAAAAAAAATCTTTGGAGCGAAAAATAAAAACTTTGCGCGTACAAACAGAGCTTGTTTTAGAGTATAAGATAGATAAGGCCTACTTTTCAATTTTTAGGCCTAACCTATGAAGCCTATAAGTTATTTCTGTGTGTACATTAAGAAAACCACATTATGATTAACTTTGTAGATAAACTGGCTAGCTAGCTTAGTGATAGTTAATAAGTTAGGGCATAATGCTCGCATTTGAATCAGAGCTAACTTAGTGTTCGCAAAGGTTGCCAGTTTGATCCTAAGAAAAGTTAGCATACCGTAGTTAACATAGCTTTTGTGAAGAATTTATGCTGGATCCAGTTGATAAAAAAAGTTTCAACAATCAGTTAAAAAGCATAGCTAACTTCATATGAGGCATACAGTTTCAAAACGGGTCTTGTCCACTTCATGTGATTTTGTGTTATTGTCCAAAAACTGTTGTAACATGAAATAACTGTTTAATTTAATAAGTAATATATACTGGTAGGTAATATACCCTGAAATAAATTTTTACATATTTTATAGATGAAATATGACACAGTTAGAATATATTTACATATATATTATGGACAAGACAAGACCCATTTTGACACCAAACAGTGGACAAGACCCATTTTGCATCAACAACAAGAGGACAAGACCCATTTTGAAAATAGAAAAATGTGTTTTCCCATTGGAATAATAGGGGCATAAGAAACACAAACATTGATTAAAAAGATAATTATATTTTTAAAAACTTTGAACATTAATAGTAATTGGTTTTAAACAAAAGTTTCCATGTCATCCATAGGTTCATCATCTTCTTCGTTGGCTTCTGGGGACGTCATCGTCAATTGCATGTTTATAGAAATCTAGGTCCTCTCTATTTTCCAGTCAGGCCCAAAATGATTTTCCAGAAGTTTATTAACATCCTTTAACTTTAGAGGCTTTGGTGGAATCCCAATATGTATTTCTGTAGGGAAAATAGCAGAGGGTAGTTTCCCTTTTTTTGCTACACATTTTGGTTTTCCACAGTCAGAGTTATAGGAAGTTTCTCCTCTAATCAAAATGTTGTTCTTTTTACTCCGCGTGATTATAAATCTCTTTGTTGGAGCAAACTGAAAATGCCAATCACCTGGTTTTTTAAATACCTTTTCAACCTCAGATTTCCAATCGAAAAACCTCAATCCATTCTCTGGTTTGGTTATGGTTCCGTATTCAGAAAATATTTTGTGGTACTCTTCAGGTTAAATTATTATTTCTTTCCTTTTTATAGTTTTCTCGATTCTTCCAAAAACTCGATCGGGTGGCATGTAGGAATGTCCCGGTGTAGGGAAATACACTGTTACACTTTTAATGTGTCTTGGTGCCTCTACCAGAAGCCATTTGCTAAGCATTCCCATTAACGTGCTGTTTTTATTCTGGCCGCCACAGCCATCGGCGAACAGCCTAATCCTATTGTGATTATTGGTAAAATTAGTGTTTAATAATCTGTCATGTACGCATGACACAATTTCATTAGATCCCTTTTTGCTCTGAAATTCTGTCCACGTATAGATAAAAGTGTTTTCTTTGGTTTGCTTTGAACGAGATGAACCCTCGCATATAGTAAAATTATAGACATAGAACTGTCTACTGAAGTAGCAAAGCTGGTCAGGTATTTTTGGTAAAACCAAATTTTTTTGGCAATCAAATGAATATGACACCTGAGTGTCCAAATCTTCCTTTAAAGCATTAAAGAAAGCTTTTGCCCTCAATTTATGCACCCTAAGTGAAATCATAAAATTTTTCTTTTCGTTTGGAGATTTTGCCATTTTTATCATTTCTTGTAGCTGAATACATCGAGAGCATTTATCTGTGGCTGGAGTACAACAGCTTACATTGTAGTCAGTAACAAATATATTTCTAAAGTAGCTATACTTAACCTTTAAATTTTCTTCAAGGCCGTCCTGATTATTGTAACTACGCTACAATTTACGAACAGTACAATCGCTTTGAAGATATTGGCGTTTGGATTTTTCCCTAGTATAGTGGGACTCCACTGCAATCAATTGTTCTAAGAAGTTTTTTACATTTCGTTTTTTATCTGCAAAGAGAGCGGTTTTCCGATCACCCCCTCGATTTTCTCTGGGAGAGGATCCAATGTCCTTCATTTGGTTTTGTAAAAGTCTTTGAACTCTAGACTTTGAAATGTCCAAAATTGACAAAAAGGTTTTTTGGCATACCTGAACTAAACCAGTTCCTGAAGTTTGGCGAAAGCGAGGCACAAAGTATTTTGCCGTTACTTGTTTTCGAGATTCATGTTCAGTTCTTGGTCGTGACCTCTTCGGGGTTTTGAATTGTATGTATCTTAATATGTAGCGGTCTTGCTCTACTTTAATGTTCTCTTCAGTCTTTACCAATTCATAAAACTTATCATGAAACTTACTCACATCTTGATTGTTTAGCTTAGAACACTCAAAACTATGTGTTCCTATGTGGTGGCACATCGGTTTGTTGGGTAGCTTTTTCGAAGCGTGTCTGAAACACAATACAAACATTAGTTAGCTTCCATGTAAAATAAAAATAGAGGTCTGATGTTTTTAAAACTGTGTTTTGTATTGCCAATAATTTAGGCTTTTCAAAGTAGGAAATAATTTATGTAATAAACTATTATTTATTTAGTTTTTAATTAAAACATTAAATCTGCGTGATATAAACAGGATGGAATCTTAATATTAGCTGATCATTAATGGTTAAGATTTAAATGTCTTAACTGAAAACTTAACCTAAAAACTTAACCTAAAATCTAACCCACCTTTTCATTTTCTCAATATTTCGTTTCCACATTTTAGGGTTTCTCTTCCTCAACTTTCCTTTTCCATCAGGAGCTGGTCTGATTGTATTATAAATAGTTATTTCTTCGTTTTCTTCCATTTTTTACAGATTTAATTGCCTGTCAACTCAATAAAAACAATCTAATAGCGTGTTCACGTTTACTTCAATCTCCCAGTAAACAAAATTCCAATCCCCGCTGTGTAAGACAGTGTAACAGAAAAACCAGTGTGGCCAATACAAAACACGTGATTAATATGTTTAACATGAGTTGTATCATAATAAAATATTCCATTATAATATAAGAAGTAAAATAGGACAAGAGTCACTTTTGATCTAACAGAGATGGGTAGCCATGTTGGCTAAATGGGACAAGGCTCATTTTGCAGCTACACAATACAAATGGACAAGATTCGATTTGTTGCAACTTCATAGAGGACAAGGTCCATTTTGAAAACAAACTAGGTTTTCCAATGCTAAAAACAAAGGGACAAGATTTATTTTGCGACTTAAAAAGTTCAGAAACGTATAGGGCTGTGGATGCAGAATCCATTGACATGCATAACTCAAATCTTATTTTTTTTGGACAAGACCCGATTTGAAACTGCAGGCCTCATATTTTATAGCCACATTTGCCATAATCTAGCATTTAGCTAGGTCAGGCCTAGGCCTAATCTTAATTTAGACAGAGAAAATTGTAAACCTAAGTACCATAATGAAATGATTCTTATTTATGTTTGCCCAGTGACAAGAACGTTAATACATATTTACCTTGGTTGTATTCCTTTTGTTCTTGTAGAGATTATAACCCTCTTTTTATTACAACACGTGTCATAATATTGGTTTCAGGTAACTGGATTATGTTCGAAGTATGCAAAAGAAAAAATTTCCTGCGTAATGAAGCAAAAAATAGCAAAGAATATATCTGTTGGAGAAGAAATGTATGTTATCAAATTTCCAAGCTTTAGAAATGGATATAGCTTCTAAATTGTTCTCTTCTAGATTCCACAGCGCTGATTGAATTGAATATATGGTAGCGTTTCAATCATTTACCAATTGTCTTTTTCTGCTGCCTCTCAAAGGGATATCTTTATATACTCATGGCTCTCTTGGGGGTGTGCTATTTCATTACCAAATGATGATGTTCCTTTTGCGTTTTGTTCTTCTGTAACAAGCTCCGAGTCATATGTAAACACTGGGCTGCTTAAGAGCCACGTATGGGTGTTTTGCATACTCCAATCAGGGTATTTTACCCCAACAAGAAGGATGTGTTTGCAGACTAATCTTTCTTTGACAAAATCTTGATACGTACAGCTGCACCACTTGTTTCCAGTATCAAACTCCACCCTGTAAACAATTTTGTAGAAGGGACTAAAAATATCCCTTCATTCACTTGGCTAACTTTTTCCCCATGTGATTTTTTCAGGGATGATTCCTTCATTAATATGTGGTCGATTAGCCACTTCGGCCTTCCATGGAGGTATTAATTATGGTATGATTTTTATCATATTTTCTGTATTGCGGAGTCATTAACAGGTTTTCTGAAACGTACTTGGAATACCTTTCTGGAAGGAATTTTGAAATTATCACATTGATAATTTCTGATAAGGAACAGTTCTTGAACCCTTCCAAATGACTGTACTTGAGTTCTTTGTTTAATCTTTCCACCCCGCTGTTGGTGTTTATGTGCATATAAAAAGGCTTGTACACACATGCCCATCTGCTTATTTCTTTGAACTAAGTGTTTTCGAAGTAGTTTTTGAGGTTACCGTTTTCCAAAACGTCCCAGCCTCTCAATTTCTGCAGTGCAACGTCTAACTCTTCATGAGTTGCTGCGAATGCAACTTGACGAAGCCGTGCAAGAGCTTCATTTTTAGGGATGTTTGAATTTTGTTCCTTCGAGAGCCACCGAGTCCAAGCCTGTTCTCTATGGAATGTACAGATAAAAATTTTAATGGATGGAAAAACAGCTTGTAGGCTGGCTATCTCTTTGGCAGCAAAATCTACCATTGCATACTTGGGAGAAATGTCCACATTCCAGCAGGTATTCAATTTATAGCTTAATCTTTGTTTTCACCACCGTACAGAATTAATTAGTTGACAAGTTTTCAAACTAACAACCATTAAAACTATTAATTAATTTGATTTTGATTTATTAACCAAGCAGAGGCTATTAATCTGAGCTATGGTTTAAGTGGTGAGGTCAGTTAAGAACCATATTTCTGTCTTACCATATTTCAGTTTTAGAAAACTGATTTCACGTAGCCAATTAAAACTGTGTTCCTTGTACAGTGAAATGAATGTTATTTTTACTGAGGAACAACATGTTGATGTTATTTAATGCACAAAACAGACAGTCCAGAACATACTACGAAGCAGGGAAGGCAAGGAGCCTTAACCAAAGAATTTTATAATGAATTCGATGCCCATCAGGGCTGGCAATCACCGTTTTGTTAATTGTAGGCCTACTTAAGATATTTGATTTAAATTAATTTATTCAAATACCAAAACTTTCTAAAGAAAATAAAAATCCCTTTCTCATATTATTATAGGCCTAAATAAATAGTAAACTTTATTAACAGGAAATAACAAGCAAACTTTTAAATACAAGTAAAGTTTTAAGCATAGGCTGGTTGTTAAGGGAAATATGTAAGTCAACACTACATCATTCCTTGTTTATCAAAATTAGATATTAATTTATAAAACGCTGTTTTACAGATGTGGACTTCCGGTCGAGCCAAAGCCCCCGGTAAAATGTCTTTGCCCTACAAGAAATAATCCCATTGATGACTCAGCAAATTAACCTAAGAAAAAATATAAGAAATTACTTTTAAGTACAAAAAAGAAAAACTGAAGTGGAAGAGTTGGCCATGTTGCAGGCATTATGAAGTCTGCGTCACACATCAAAGTAGTAGTCTAGAGGAGATGTACCTGGATGTGTGTACCCGTAAATTGCATTTTATAATTAAATTTAATACCATTTATTTAAAGTAACATGTTTAAACGTCATTCACCTAATCATCCTACATGCCATACATGTGACAAGAACAGTTAATTTCTGATTTCTGTTTCATTCCCGCTCTAGAGCAGCAATGTTCATTTCTGCAAACTAAATCAAATAGCAATTTAAGGTTAGTGTTGTGACAAACCATGCCACAGCTTGTTAGGCATTGTTGTTGTTTAGTAATTGCTGCTTTTTTAGTTTGAGGTTTCATAGTTAACCTTGTGTTCCAACAGGAAAAATCAAACATAACCTAAATAACATTTTGTATACAGTAAAACATTTATTTTTTTTCTAATAGGAGGTATAAAAAATCTTTTGTGTATTACTAGCACAAATAGTCATTGCCACTCTCGAAATGTTTTGCCGCACGCAGCTGACGCTTCTACAATTCTCGAGTGGCAATGACGTACTTTGCGCTCTTCATACGCAAATAGCCACCGCTTAGGCTATGTAAAAAATAAGTTAAATGTTCAAAAATTTTATATTTTGTTATTAATGATAACTTTTAGGACCTTCTAGTAATTTTAATCAACCTCATTTACATTTAACTGGATCTAATACACAAAATAGTAGAAAATAAATCAATAAACATCTTTAGAAATTTATTTTTCATACAATTTTGTATTAAGAAAAAGCATAAGATATCAGCTAAAAAGATGAAAATTATAACACTTGAAATGGAAATGTTTTCAAAGTTCTAATGTTTTCTTGATTTTTTAAATTATTAATTTAATTGAAATAATTTTACAGTATACCAGGAAACAGAAAATGCGCTTGTGTTCATGCTTATCCCTGTGACTCAATGGGTTTTACTAATTGATTATGACAACCTACGGCATGATCTTGTTTCTAAGCCGTGTTCACTGTCCAAACATGTTAGGTGAACAAAGTTTTATTAACTTTTGTTTGTTCATTGCTAACCCTTTAAAACGTAGGCTGAATCTTGTGTTCGCCAAACAATTTCGGCCAGTGCAGCCGCGGCTTTACAGAATTAAGTTGTACGGTACTTAAATGGTCTCACATTGGTATTTATATCAAATCCTTCAATTAAAACTTTTGTGAGAATTTGATTGTTGGGCAGCAGTGGCAGCACTAATAATATGTTTAGTTTGGCTATAGTTAAACGGCTGAAATAAGTGATCCTGCTCAAGAGCATATATCTGGAACATAAGGATGATTTCCTTGAGGAAGGTAGGCCTACTTAAAGATAGTGTGTGAAATATAGTTTATTGGAATTAGCGTAAAAAATACCTGAAATTAACAGGGATTTGATAATATGCTAAAATTACTTTATTTTGCTTGTACTTGTCATTGAAACACGAAGCCACCCAATGCCATTTAATAATTATGTTGGGTTAGGCCTATTATGGGCTACTTATTTTATGAGATATCGTAGCGAAAATTCAGCTGAGCCTACTATTTATGTTATTCTAAATATTTCCACATAAGGTGCAAGATGCAACTTTATAGCTGGCAAAATGGGTGTTCAGGGTTATATAGAAATGAATAAAAAGTCCCGAAACGGAATAAACAATCTAAAACATAACTTTGTTTTTATATTTATAACTTATTACTTAACAAAGGGTTTACAAACGGTATTATATGGTAAATTGAAAAAGAGATTAAAAATAACCATATGAAGATAGCCTAGCCTAATGTTACACTGAATTTAAGACTTAAGTTAATTTAGAATCACCGTAGGACTAAGTCCAGCCAAAGTTGTAAGGCCTAAAATAATTCGTTCATTTCAATAATTTTATTTTGGATCGAAGATGTGAAGGGTAGAATGTGAAGCAGTTATAACGTCAATCAAGTAAGTTATTGAATTTCTAACTTACATGTGAAAAATCACATGTGAAAACTTGAGTATCAAACAATTTATATCGGAGCATTGAGACTTAGAATTGATTGCTGAGAGAAATCAGGAGTTTCAAGAGTTAATTTTACCACGGGAATGAATATAATTCGGTCGGAAATTAACTCAAGATTAATTAGTTTTGTTGGTAAGTTTCAAGTTGTTTTGGAATCCATAACCAAAACAACACGTCGGTATACAAGCGGCCCGAAGCGGCTTTCGGCTAACACCGATTACAGTGACTACGTGGTGAATTATCGAATTTGAAGTTGTTCGATCGATATCGATAGTAATCGGTTTGACAGTGACGTTATTATTCTGCCCTGCGGCGGGTGAAAAAGTGCTCTCCCCAACTGACGCCAAAAGTGTCCGATGTCGTGGGACCCGAGTGAAGAACACCATAAAAATGGTCTACTATTAATTTTATTATGTTACTCAAAAGTAACATTGTATTCACTATTGTATTTTAAAGAAAATTATTTATATTACGTATTTTGTTGCCAGGAAATTTCAATGACTAAAATTACATTTTAAACCATTTAAAATTATTGATGCATGTCCTTTTGATTCAAATTCTAACGTTCACGTTAGTCACACTTTAACGTTATTGTATAATGTTAAAGACGAAAACTTAGAGGGTTACTTTTAATCAACTATATAATTTACATTTACCTTTATAAATGCATTCTTAATTTATTTTATTATAAATCAACCTAATGAGACGAAAATTAGTTTCAATTATGAGTATATTAGATTCTTTTAATCATTTCACTTTCATAAGTAATGTATGAGAGATTAAGTGTTACTTCTAAATTATTTCCATATTTTAATATTATAACTACTGTAAGGGTGGTTCTGTGGGGTGTCACAGAGAAACACCTGTTTATGCCTCGGATAGCTTATAGCCAGGGATCAGTGAGAAAATGAAAACTATAATTTTGTTCGGTGAGCACTCAGTGATGACCCATACCAGAATAAGTAATCAGAGGCGGGTTCCACTCATCATCATGCACACCGGTACGGGACCAATAGTTGTTTGGGGGTTTGTCTGAACAATTTCGCTCAGACTGTAAACCTAGCCTACAGATTTTAATGTTCAGATGTTTAATTTTGAATAAGCAATCTAAGTTAGAGACTGTCGGCACAATTTCGCTCCGACCCTACCGTTCAAGGCGATACAAATAATATTTTATAAGTACCTGATTAATAAAAATAATTCAATCACAATGGCTTACTATGACTAATACCTGTCACTAGCCTAAGGTAAGTACCACCACCTGACTGAAGGGCTGCCGCACGAGTGGGTACCAATCCCCACCGCGTCGAAGGTAGGATCCGGGGTCAACTCCTGGCAATCTATGGACCTGCGAAACAAACTCAACACAAGACAAGACAAAATATATTAATTAACAGGCCAACTCGGCGCCGGCTGCAAGTAGCAATAAGTTTCTAACAGTTTGTGTGAAAAGTTAGGGCCTAATGTTAATTGAACTACCGGTTAGATAGGCTATAGTAGTTGATACGGGTTAGGCCCTAATCCTACTTGGACTATAATTGATTAGGCCCTAACTTAATAATAGCCAACACAACTTCGTACTGGCGAAACTCAACAAGAAATGTAGAGATAATTATTACACGCCTATCCTATTTAGGATGACACAACTTCGATTGCTTATATTTAGTTTAACTTTTAGGCCTGAGCCTATTACTAAAATGAAAGCAAACGCTTAACAAAGCAGTAAGGTCTGTCGACCAGCTTTTAAATCACCGGGCCTAACCTAACCTGCAGCCCAACTCCGAACTGCAACTAGATCCAACTCTAACAATAGGCCTAGTGACTTTTGGTCAAAATTCTTAAGATTTAAGAGCAATCGCTCAACAGAGACGGGAAGCGTCTAATTATCACCCTAATAGCAGTCCAACTCCGAACTGCACATCACCATAGACCGACGGTAATTAGGCTACTGACGTATGTCTGCACTCGCAAGGTTAGCGCAATCGCTCGACAATAAGGAATGACTTAACGTTACCGGCCCTACTTGCAGCCCAACTCCGAGCTACACCTGACCATAAGTTAGCAATAACAAAACGAGTTATGGTCCGAATCAATTTAATAAATCTGAACTAATTTCTACACTGAAAATAACAATCAAACGGAGTGCTCAGGTAATTTAACTAAATAAATTGGCTCTAAATCAAATCAACTATAAGCCTGTGCTAAGTCAAGTCCAAAAGGGAAAATAAACACAACCTAGGCTTCCGCCGAAAGTGAAATAATAATAAACTTTAAAACGAAACTAATTAAAATCAAAACAGCTTACAATGATAGCCACTAATATTTGCTACCGCAAACTCTCAAAGTCCACGGTTTAGCTACCGCTAAGTCAGGACTCAATATTCGGAACTCTTCAGGAGCTTTAGATGAAGCAAGCACGACGCTCAGCTAACGAATGAATTTAATTTTGGGCCTCTCTGGCTCGTTGCCTTCGCCCCTAGCGGCCTTTCTACAAACTAACAAACCTAGAAACAGCTGATAGCATCAGCTGACTATGTACAGTCTGTGGGCGCGATCTGCCGACCCGACATTGATTTTTACAACTAAACTAAAAACTGTGACGGTACTCAAAAAGTGACCGTTACACTACATTAATAAGTCATGTATTAACACCAACATTTGTGTGAAAATGAGAATATTCTATTTGCATACAGAATTAACAAAAGATAAAAATTTAGTATTAGATAGTAAGAGCAGTCAATAGTTTAATTTGTTGTAAAGCGATACATGTTTTAATGATACATTCCTAATGACACAGACTACTCTTGTGTCCTGTGGATAACCCTCTAGGAGAATAAAATAACAGAGTTTAGCATGGTAGACTACCTATCTTTAACCTTATCATCCGTTTGTCATCATACTATTATTTTATAAAGTCAGACACACTGGCGGGTTTGAATATCGTTCGCCTTTGCGTTAAGTTCAAAGTCTTATATTATCGTAAGTTAATTTCAGTCATTTTTTCTTTAACAAAATTATTTCCTTGATCCAACTTAGGCAGAACATTCATTGTTGATGCATCATCAAAGATAATTCATAAATCATTGATGGTATAGCTTTATACTACCATGCACGCACGCACGCGCACACGCACATGTGTACTCGCATGCACGTGTATGCGCATGCACATGCACATACACCCGCAAATACATGCATACATACGCATACGTACATGTACGGACATGCACACATACGCATACGTACACGCGTACGCACACATAATTTGACTGTTTGTTTTTTTAAATATATATATATTTTTAATTTTATATATATTATTTTATTTTATATATATTTTTTTTAACTTAAACTAATCTAACTCCTCATCGATGAATTTCTCCACTGTCTCGATGATATCTGGAACAATAAAATGTGATTTATAATACCATACATCAACATTAACATTTCTACAGTTTAGTTAAAACCACCAATTTAACCTATTGAGCAAATTTCATTCAACATCGAATATGGATACTATTAACTGTATTCGCTTGTCACTACCGTATGGTGTGATTCGGTGATCGTTGTTAAATCTGTTTATTATTAAATATTTTAGGATTTTATTATTGATATAAATTTTATACACAATTCTATACTATCCTTTAGTTTTACACTTTGTTTATTTGTACTCACGTTCGAAATCATTTTACAGACCATAACAAAATTCAAGATGGGTTATGATTAACCCAATAAGGTAATTGGCATTAAAAATACAATAACAGAGATAAATATTTGGATTATCCTACTATGACAAACAGTACAATAACATTACTTGTAATAAATATGACAATTAATGTAGTGAATGATCATAAATAACAACAATACAATAAATGGTTGTGCATAACCTACGTGTGGTACAGAGATCCCAATGATGAAAAGAGTATGATGGTAACATTTTCTATCGTTTAGTTAAAAACCCCGATCGATAGTGGGGTAGTGGTGGGGCAACGGTGGGGAAAAAGTAGTGTGTTTTGGAGACATATAGGTCAAAAGTATAATGAACCTCTTTCATCATACGGTGGTGGGGACGATGGTGGGCCAGCGGTGGGGCAACGGTGGGGAGAAAGTAGTGTGTTTTGGAGACAAATAGGTCAAAAGTCTAATAAACCTCTTTCATCATACAGTGGTGGGGCAGTGGTGGGACAATGGTGGGGCATCGTTGGGGAAAAAGTAGTGTGTTTTGGAGACAAATAGGTCAAAAAGTCTAATAAACCTCTTTCATCATACAGTGGTGGGACAGCGGTGGGACAATGGTGGGGCATCGTTGGGGAAAAAGTAGTGTGTTTTGGAGACAAATAGGTCAAAAAGTCTAATAAACCTCTTTCATCATACGGTGGTGGGGCAGTGGTGGGACAGCGGTGGGACAATGGTGGGGCATCGTTGGGGAAAAAGTAGTGTGTTTTGGAGACAAATAGGTCAAGAAGTCTAATGAACCTCTTTCATCATAGGTGATGTGGACGATGGTGGGGCAACGGTGGAGAAAAGTAGTGTGCTTTGGAGATATAAAGGTCAAGAAGTCTAATGAACCTATATATATATATATGTATATATATATATATATATATATATATATATATATATATATATATATATATTAAACTTAAACTATTCTAACTCCTCGTCGATGAATTTCTCCACTGTCTCGATGATATCTGGAACAATAAAATGTGATTTATAATACCATACATCAACATTAAAGTTAAAAAGAATTATAGGAGAGGATTAGGGAGATGTTTTCATTTAATTTTATTAACGCACCATCAGGAGCTGGGAGAGCCAGCATCGCTCGGGGGGTTGGTGCTGGCAGCAACATCAGCATCACCATCAGCGCTGACAGCAGCTGTTGGCGCATCCAACGAGGGGCTGTCAGCGCAGGACGGTGGGGCGGTGGTGCTGGCAGTGCCAGCTCCATGCGGGGGGGTGGTGGTGCTGGGAGCGCCAACACCATGCGGGGGGGGGGGGTGTTGCCGGGCGGGGGCTGGTGGCTGTTGTTGTGGCACCGAACACGTAGGCAGGTGCCTTCTCACATGTTCTTTGCGGGAATATACTTTCCCGCACCCCCGAGGACATGGTGTCCCCGTACCATCATGAGTCCTCTGGTGCCGTAATCTTTTATCTTTGCGGAAAAAAGATTTATTACATACACGGCACGCGAACTGTTCGGGCTCCATGACGAGAATGAGTTCCCGGAGTCTGGATCTCCCAAGTGGAACATGAACAAAAAAATGACACGCCCACAGACGCCGCTCGTCCAATCCTGAGATCAACCCTGTGTTTTTTACCACTTCTGTTATATCCGAGGTTTTTTAACCAATGTGAATCTTTAGTGGACATTGCTGAGTTCAAAACATCATTATGGAATATCATTTGATAATTACTAGTATATAACAAATTAGTTCTATTCATTAAACTATAATCGAATACTTATAATAGTTTCAAATAAAAAAATAATTTCAATACATTTATCATTCCACAGAGAGGGGAGCCGGCACAATAGGCCGACCTCACCCCTGCGTGGTCTACAAGATGAAAACTAAATAACACGATCACTGTGTTATATAGTTAACATATTCTCTTATATTAATATTTGTTTTGTTTTGTTTTTGTTCGTTTTTTCTATTTATTTATTTTTTTCTTTTTATTTAATTTTTTTCGTTTTCTATTTACAATTATTTATTTACAATTAACTATTTACAATTCAAACTAAACCTAAAGCTAAACTAAAACTAAGGGAGGATGAGGAAGAAAATCTTTATTTGGTCTTCCGTGCGGCGATGGCGGCCTCCATCGCGTCGAGTTGAGGAGTGAGCATATAATATTTTGCCCACTGCTCCTCCGTCTGAGGCTGCGCGCAATATGTAGCATCAAACAGCTCCCTCATCTGGTCATTCTGCTCTTCAAGCATATGTAGGGAGAAGTCTTGAAGCGCCTCCTCCGCCGCCGCCTCAGCCATGGCCACCATGGCCGCCGCCATCGCCTCAGCCATGGCCACCATGGCCGCCGCATCCGCTGCCTCCGCCTCCTCTGCCGCTGCGATGAGGAGAGCGTCCTCCTTCGTGACGGCTTGCTCGACCTCCTCGGCCGCAGCGACGAGAGCATCATCGAACGAGACTTCAAGGAGCGACGACATGGCTGTGAATGACTGGATCGACGCAGGGTGGAAGGGAGCTAGGAGTGGGGACAACACCTGGCGTCAGCCTTTGCCTTTCACCAAACCGGTTTTTTTAGTCTATGCGACCTACGCCCAGCAATGGCGGCGTAACCCGACCCTCGGCCACCTGCGTGTAGTCCGCAGAGAGGGGAGCCTAGACATCCCACTCTGGCCTACACATCATTCGCCCTTCCTCACTCCTACCAGCAACATGTCACCTCGTGATCAGCTACGAGGAAATGTACGACGGTTCGGACATGGTGTACAGATGTGGTTTATTTATAGACAAGAATAGTGAATTGTACGAGAGCGTCAACCAGGTGGTGGACAAGTCAGAGAATTTATGGATCAATAAAGCTACAGGAGTGCCAAAGATTAATGGTTTGACGCAGACAGTAACACAATACAGCAAGATCGTTGAGAAACCGAAGAAGCAGACTGCGAGTACAAAACCCAGCAAGAAAATCAAGAAGGCATTATAGGGACAATGCGACCGATTCGAGCACCTGTGCTCATAAAAAATCCATGATGGCTGCCACCCTTCTCACGTTTCATCAGCCACCTGCGCAAACAAAAGAAGCGGGACGACCTTTGTCACGTTTCATCGACCACCTTTATAAACACCTGCGGTCATAAAAAATCCATGATGGCCGCCACCCTTCTCGACCTTTCTCACGTTTCATCAGCCACCTGCGCAAACAAAAGAAGCGGGACGAGCATTCTCACGTTTCATCGACCACCTGCACAAACAAAAAATCCAAGATGGCGTCTGGGATGATAAAAACCGAACGACGCTCCCATTATTGTTTGTAAATGGGATGCCAAAAACGTAAATGTTTGATTTAGGCATTTTTTTTATCATGCCTGATCTGCAATATGGGTAAACAATATGGGGATTGATGTATCGTACAGTAGTTTAACTGGCTTTGTAGCTGGTGGTTTTAGTGCTCTACTTTAAATAAAAAGGTTGCCGATTCGATCCTGAGAAAAGTTAGTAGCTTTTTAAAGGATCGATATTGGTCCCAGTTGTTATTTTTCATTGGGCTGTTAATTAATGATACTGGTCGATAATAGATAATGACAACACTGGGGTTTAGACCGCTCAAAAAAATTTCACTGGTGTAGATATACACAAACAAAAATAAATAATTTCACCATATCATTCTTAGTTAATAATATAGGTACTCTCCCTCATTTTTCCCAACTACTTCGACTTGTTATAGAGAACTGCCTCTTTCTTTATCCTTCTAGTTTACTAGTTGATCTATTTCTCCTTGAGGATCGGTGCATTTATTTATTTTCAGATATTCCTTAATTGAAAGGTACTTCACCAACCCGCCTTCTGTTAAAGGTGATTACATGGACTAACTTGTTATTAACTTGTTTGTTACAACTAGGTGACATAGTATATTCAACTTTCTGGAACTCAGGCATCATGTAGTTATTTTATGTTCAACAATGTATTTGTTGAGGCTCAATACATCTTTCTCGTTAGGAATCACCAATAGTGCATCAAATCGGTTCTAGTGAATGATTGATTTCGCTTTATCAGCAACCGTACGAAGACACTCATTTTGGTACAAAACATTAAAGTCTTCTAGTTTTGAACGCACCACTTTGCTATTTTTAAAGATTTCCTTTGCAGTTAAAATTTTAGCACATTTCTTAATTTTTTGTTAAATTTGTATTGTTGTGTTTGATTTTTATTCATTGTAATTTATATACGTGTACATTCTAGTTACAATTCCCAGAATGAAAGGAAAACTTCAGGCATAAAAATGTCCTTTACAGTTTTCAAATTTTTATGTTTCATATTTTCTCCAAATGTAAAGGATGTCAATTTCGTAGTTTTTGAGAAATTTCATTCACTCATTAATTTCATTAATTTTTCATTAATTCATTAAGTGTTTCATTAATTTTTTTACAAAATTAGTCTTTACATCCAGTCTCCTTTTTTATGCAACTTTTTCCATGTTTGCTGCAGTAGGTGTAAGAAGAGAAGCCATTGTTTTTATTTTAGATTTCTTCACGCAGCTTTCAGGACGTTCAGAACATTAAGATATATGGCGGAATTGTTTTTTGCTTAGCTAAAATCCATACGAAAAACTAGGCACCAGAGACCCATGTTCCTATAGTGAAATGTGTTTGTCTTGACCCAAGCAACAACACTTTATATAGTTGTACAGAGAGTTCCAGGACACCCTATATTAGGGATGGACGAGATTAGATTTTTTAATCATCTTAAAATTTCGGGACGAGATCGAGACGAGGTTTTCCTCCTCTAACATTACGAGATATTCGGGATTTTAATCTGATTTTGCAACATTGTTAAATCCTGATTTATGACATATAATTATTGAAAAATAAAAATTATAACACGCAAGAATATTTTACAACTGTTATTTTGATACATCTTTTAATTATATCAGTATAAAAAAAACAAATATTAAGAACTGTATTACAAATAACGTACCGTAATCTTAAACATAGACTAAGATTTGGTAATATGAATTAGGATGCAACACTGAAAAATGGCAAAAATGCTAAATTCAACAGTCTCAAACTCAGTCTTATTAGTGATGTAATAAATTACAATTTCAGTCTTTTAATTGTTGTGTCTTGTTTTTGCTATATTTAATCAAATATGTCTCACATACTCAGACTTAACATTACTTAAAAAAACGAATAAAAAGAATTTATAGTTAATGAAGGTCATAACCCTAACTATAAAAACCTAGAAAAAAACAATCAATAAAAACTAAAAAAAAAAAAAAAAACAAAGGAAACAAATCTGGAAACTAAAAATGCATAGAAAAGTAGCCCAATAATGAAAAAATAATTTATATAAAGATAATGTTGTTTAACAAATCCTGTTACAAATACAAAATGTTTCAGTTGGCAAAATATGATTGTAATAACTGTAAGTGACAATTCTGAGATAAAAAACAAAGCCTATAGGCCTACTAGTCTCAAGAAGTCTTGTAAACATAGGCCTAATCATACTTTAATAGCTATTTGTGTAATAAGAGCGTAAAGTACCTCATTGCCACTCGAGAATCGTAGAAGCGTCAGCTGAGTGTGGCCAAACAATTCGAGAGTGGCAATGACTATTTGCTCTCGTAATACACACATAATTTTTCCCACCAACATAATTGCTACAGATAACATGTTTTATTGTATACAAAATGTCATTTAGATTTTTGTTATTTGTTTCTGTTAAAACACACTGTTAACTATCAAACATAACCTCAAACTAAAAAAGAGGCAATTTCTAAACGACAACAATGACCAACAGCTGTGGCATGGTTTGTAATAACAGTTGACTTTAAATTGATCCAGCGTGCGGTAAAGAACACTGCCGCTCTAGAGAGGTAAAGAAAGGGAAACCGGTAATGAACTGTTGTGTATAGGATTACAGGTGTGGAAATGTGATTATTTCCATGTAGTGGTGGGAAAAGACATTTTTGAACCAACCTCGGTTTTTCGCCTTCTTTGTGTGGAAGTTGTCCTTTAAATGGCACGATTTTTTTCTTTAACTCTGTTAAGTTTGTGATCTTTCTTGGGGTTGCAATGCAATGTCTTTAATTCTGTTGTCAGCTAACATAGCATTAATGTAAGAGTCAGTTTTAACATTTGAAGGAAACCTTGACATGAGACTTTGTAGTAACTGCCATGAAATCATTGTACCTACACCAGTGTCATCTTAAATGTTGGCTCTTAATTTTTGCTCAATACACTATAGTATTGGTATCACCATTGAGGCTGTTGAAATACTTGATGAGCACATTTAAACTGTGGCTTGATAAAAGGGCTCCAAGATCTTGACATATGCTTCAACAAATCGTCATTCAGAAACCGTTAAGTTATTCATTTTTCCTGTAACAGCTAAGTCCCTAGCAACTGGTTCCTTATTTTCATATAGTCTAAAGAGAATTAGGTATTCATAATTCCACCTAGTTTCAACATCCTGTACAAGGTTGAGGGTTTCTTTTCCCTTCTCTTTTTGATATGTATGAAGACGCTCTGTGGCCGTGGAGCTATGTCTATAATGGCCTGCGGCTTTAGCCACAAGGTCACTCATGCCTGAGGTCCCTTTCTTGGCATCTCCCAAAGCCAGTTGTAAGGTTTATTAAGGTGTGAGCAAAACATCTTAGGGCAGTAAGCTGTTTGCACAAAACCATTGCTGCTGTCACATTTTTGGCGTTGTCTGTGACAGCATATGGGAATTGTCATACCATTCAGGTTCCTAGATTCTAGGAATTTATTGTCTTTGTGGGCAATATTTTGTGGGCATAATTAGTCATGTTTTGATCATCTCTATATTTATAGTTGAAAAACTCTTGCAAAAGAACACACTTCTGCTGCTCTGCTTCTCTTTCAAAAAGACTGCATATCTTGCTGTACATTGCATAAGATGTGGTTTCATTTAGAACGTGTACTAGATACTGTTAGTCTATAGACGTGACAATTAACTTCTGTGCAAGGGCGACTTTTAAAATATTTTAACAAATATTTTAAAAGTCGCCAATGTCTCGCTCGGTTGTTGTCGCTTTGTGAAGTCGCAAAGCAAATCGATTTTCATTAGTAATATTTGTTACATTTTCAAAATTTTGAGGTATGGGGGGCCTAATATAACTATTTAACTAAAAACTTACCAAATTTAAAGAAAATCGGCTGAAAAATGGCGTTCGAAACAGGGGAATATAATACCATTTTTTGCATTAAAAGCCGTATGGTTAACATTGCCGACTTTTATTACTCCTTATTACATCATAAATAATAATTCTCTGTTTTCCTTAAATTGACAATATCTCTAGATAAAAGTCAACGTACTCCAAAATCAGTTCTTTTTGCATTAAAGCAGCCTTGAATACCTATTGGTAACAGCCTCTAGTGTGGCACCGCCAGGAAAACACTGAAGGCCGGGGCCAGATACAAATTCGCCAGCGGTTGGAGGGTCGACGAAAAGATACAAATTCGCCAGTTCTTGGAACTAGCGCTTATCCCCTCGGGGAACCCAGGAATGTGGCCGGTCCAGCTCTTCCTCACTAGAGTTGAGTGTTGTTTCCGACGTTAACGAGTCCTAAGCTATATTGTAAATTGTTTTCTCCCTGAAAAATCGCATTAACAATAATATGAGATTCTAATGAAAAAGAAAAAGTCAACTGAACACTTTATGTACATACAGACAGGCCAATGTGAGATTGATTAGTTATTTAATTTCATATCATTAAATAATAATCCTACATAATGAAAATTTTATTTTAAGTGTCTAGATATGAAACGACTGAACGGATCCTAGCAATTTTTGTGTAAATACTGATTACCCATGGCCCCTAAAATCTATTGATTTTCGTGAGATATTTAGAACGCTCCCTTCGCTCGTCCTCTATTAACTTACATCTTAACTAACTCGTGGCTTAAACACTTTCATAATACAATCATTGTATAAACTACTATTAATTTACTCGTAGGTAATGCTTGAGTAACATACATTAGCTTACAACATTCACATGGCGGCATACCTACGTACGCACCCCACATCATCTATAATGATGAACTAGATTACTCAAAACTGTTTTTGAAGATTGTTTGTCGGAACTTTGGTTTCCGATCGTTGATTTTTCTCAAGGTGACGTTTGATTGGCCGATTCCGTTTAAATATTGCCAGGATAAGTCGTCACCGCCTAATAAACACGTACTTGAACCGGGGTCATCTAAAGTTTCACCGCGCCGAGGGGCTGCGGGCGGATTCCTGGAACTGGCGAATTTGAATCTTTTCGTCGACCCTCCAACCGCTGGCGAATTTGTATGCAGCCGAAGGCCGGTGCCATACTATCCGCTTTCGTGCGTTGCGGGGGGGGGGGACTACAAAGTTATCTAAATGTGGAAACATAACACACATAGTTATATCATTAACATCCCAAGTTTGAAGTTCACCTAAATCACAGACTAATAGAATTCCTATTTTGGATGATTCACAAGGATAAAAAAAGTCTTTTACCTTTGTGTATTTTTTACCAATTACCAAAATATTGCCCTCTACACTTTCAATGAAATTTGAAATGATAACAATTTCACCGTTTTCTAGCCTACAACAATTATTACCAGTATTATTGGTCAAAATAAAGTCTCTCGTTTTAATTTCATTATACTGTGCACAATGAAGATTTTCTATAAGTGGACCATCAGAGTGGTTTTTGTTTAGTACAAAAATTTCACAATCTTGGTCATCTAAAAATTTTTGTTCACCCTTTCTGTTATTTATATTGTCACTGTTCCTACAGGCAAACTGTTCTACAGGTTTCTCAGGTTTTCGAATAAACATTTTTTTTATTTGGTGTAGGTAACTTTCAAAAGAGAATGCACTGCACTCATCAAGTGGTCCGTATGTAAGTGTATCTTCCTTCAAATCGGTCAAGTTTTGAATGTTGTGAGAGATATACTCTTCGCCATAAATCTTGGCAAAATTGTTAACCCTTCAATTCAACAGACTATCTGCAAGGTCTATACAAGGAATAAAAGGTGTTACTAAACATGATTGAGTATTAACCATTAACGTTAAAAAATTAAGATAGAAACTTGGAGCTATTAAGTCTTCTAAGACTACAGGACCACAATATAAGAGAAGTGATCGAAATTCAGTTGCTTTTCAAGTTTCACTTTGGAGGTGGGGAGCGGTAAGGTGGAAAGGCAGGCTCTCCCCCCTTTAACTTCGAGTCGAAGCGGCAGTCGTACGGTGTTTCGGCGCCAGGCAGTTTTTGTGATTTCTCTCATATCCCTCGTCAAATAATATTGAGTGCACATATTCACGAACTATTTTATGTTGTAAATTGTATATTTATTAATAATATATACATTTTATTCCACAATTCAATGTGCTTTAAAAACTCGTGTTTAAAAAAGTACAAGTGAAAATAAAATTCCTTATATGAACTTTAATAATTTTTAAGTTAATTATATTTTTTTAGACATCTGTTAAGCATCGTATTAACCAGATTCCTTGGTATTAACTATGATTTAGTTAAAAAAATGTTGGAAAAATAAGTTTTGTGTCAAACTAGACTTTTAACGATTTTAAAGCTAAAAAAAAAACAAAAAAAAAACATCTGTTGGCCTAGCTTAAATACAATTATTACCAAGATCGCTCTCACTTGCACTGGTTTCACTTTCCTCGGTGTCTGGAGAGTCGCAATCTGTCGAATCATCTTCATCACTTAGGGATATTATCATTCTCTCTGCGGTTTCTTCAATCGCACTATCTTATTCCATATATTCATTCAAAAATTTTTTACATGCTCACAACAGTTTTTTTTCGCTGGGAATATTCCGCAAACAATTTGTTTTAAACTTCCATTGAGTCTGACAGACATTCCCCAACTCTGCCTGTCACATCACCCCATTCAAGTTCAATAGGGTTTAAATCTGCATGGTATGGATGTAAGCGAAGTACAGAATGGTCCTCTTCTAATAGTTATTTGTGCTTCTAGGGACTAAAGTACAATGTTTTCTCCCTGAAGGGAAAGTGTTGTCGCCCGAAGGCGAAGCCGAGGGCGACAATTTCCCTGAGGGAGAAAAGTACTTTAGTCCCTTGATGCACACAACATTTTTCCTCCACCTACACGAATAACATTTAGGTCTAATAGGCCTACCATACATAATTTAACTTTACCTTCATTTGATCCCTTGCTCCGTCAAGCTGGATCAGGCAAATCAACATAAAAAAACACACACAAGGTAGACTATATCATTTTTAAAGAACACGAAAAGAACAAAATCTAATTTAAGCCTAGTCAAAAGTTTTACACTTGTGTTTTGGACTTCTTAGGTTAATAGCCTACCCAAGCGAAATGTAAACAAACACCTACACTGCCACGGCCATCTCTAGTACTAGAGATGCTGCCCACTCACTGCTGACCATTCAGTCAGCAGTGAGTGAGCAGCAGCTGCAGCTGCTATTAGTCAACAATGAGTAACGAAACAAATACAAGCAACAGCTGACTGAGGCTCATGTTCTTTTTAATCTCTTTTAATGTTATTCTTATGTAACTAACTTTAGCCCCGTGGTACGAAAAAAACTTGAGTTTTCCCTAGGTAGAAAAATTAAGTATTCAAGTCACATGGGATAGAAATTAGTACTTTACTACTCTATTCCAAGGAGTAAAATACGGCTTTAGATAGTAGGTGGAGGAAAAATATTTTTATCGATGCTGACCTTTTTAGGCGTCGGAATAGACTTCACGAGCATCAACAGCTGTGGTTTTGTCATATTCTCCGTGAAACTTTATCCTTTTAGTTTTAATAATAATAATATCTTTATTGGTATTAACAAGTAATACATTATTATTAACCACTCTTTTTGCTATGGTGCTTAGCGTTATCCATCACTATTACACTTTTGGGTGGGATATTTGGTAACAGACAGTTTTTAACCCACTTTTTAAAGTTTTCGTAATTCATGTCATAATGATTATCCTCGGAGATTTTCTTCTTTTATTCGACTACCACATTCGCAATGCGTTCGGGACAAACCAGATTCTTCCCCCCCCCCCCCCCATATTGTATTATTATTAATCTTGCTCATTTACCAATAGGTTTTGTGTTACCAATTTCAGTGTTTGATCGCCAGCATGGAGGTGTTGTATGGCTTTGGTAGACATGTTTCGTCTACATAAACTATTGATGCTAAACATAAACTATGATTAATCTTGGTTTGTCTGCACTTTTTTATTTCTCTTAAGTAGTTTGTGCACCAAGAGGCAATCTCAGGTTTTTCAATCAAGATTTTTCTTCTAGACTGACACTTTGATCACCGAAAACCAATCCTTTTAAGGTTCTTCGTAGATGGTCAATACTACATTTCAAAACATTTTCTTCCTGTTGGACAGCATGCAGTTTTTTTTTTTTTTTTTTTTTTTTTTTAGTTGGTGGTAATTTTTCCACTGTTGAAAATTCATGAATTTTAGTCTTATGACATCTTTGGTAAAATCATCAATAACAATTTTTTTCTCTCTGGGCTGCTTTTTTCCTGTTGGTGTTGTAAATGTTAAGTGTCCTTTAGCCAAACCTTGTTTTCCCTTGGCAGCAATCCGTTTCACCAAAGATTCAGATAAACCCGTGGCTGCACTTGTCGATTCAATAAAATTAATTTTCAATTTAAATAACCTCTTTTGTTCCTTCAAATGATTGTAAACATTAAATACTATCTCGCGGGCTTGGCCACGAAGCGATCTGCCTGAAACACACGCTGATCGCGATGTTAATGCCATGGTGAGTTGGCGCAGTCAACAGCACACATGTGACGCGGCGCGGCAATAACAATAGGCGGGTCGAAACGCACGGAGTGGTGTCCAACGAGCAACTGAGAAGAGCGCTCCCCCCACCACTGCGTGCGCATCACCCCTCCAGTGTCATGCGTTGTCGGCCCGAGAATCGGCTTCTGCGCAGGTTCTTTTATAATTATTATACCTTTAACTTGACTTTTCCATTCTGTAAACATTAAATACCCCCCGTTGCAGCAGACCTGCGTACTCAGTGAATTTCCAAATTAGTAATATTAATTTAGACTAGAGGAACCTGTAAATAAAATTTTATTATGTGCTCATAAATAGAGAAATAAATGTCTATTCTCCTTATGATAAATATCGGGAAAGAGTATGCAAGTATAGGTAGGTTTTTAGCATAAAAAAATGATTTCGACCATATGAAGCCATATACTAAGTTATATTTTTTGTAAAATTTCTAACACCCAATCGGAGACTCATTACCTGTGTAGCAGTAAAAGGTTGTAAATTGTTGCAATCTTTCATGGTAAATTAAAAAAGAATAGTAATGAGTGAAATATTATTGAATGATGTTATGTAGGCTACACCTTCTGTAGGCCTACCTAACTTAGAAACTTAAGCACTAAAATAGCTTACTAGCCTATGGAATGCTGAATTTGTAAGCATCAATTCAGGCCTAGTTTATGTGAATCTATCAATGAGCCCAACTTGATGTTATAGTGACTTATTTATATAATATGCATCTTAAGTTACATCCGGCCTTTTTGTAGCAAATGGCTAGGATAAAGCCATGTAAGTTTACGCCTCAGTTTAATCAAAATATTAGTTACGATAGTAAAATGTTAACCAGTGTACGCTAGGCCTACGTACTCATTACTTTTTGTAAGTTAAAAACTTAAATAAATCAATATAGGCTTTGGCCTAACATTTTTTTAAGTAGCCTATGTAGAATATTTAAGAAAACTCTCAAATAATCCAACTTTATGGTCATTATCTTAGGCCTACCGCTGAACCTAATACAATTTTCTATAAAACTGTAGGCCTAACATTAATGTTACATTAATGTAACATTACTTCTGACTTGAAGTGATGATTTCCTCTTGTGTTATTTCTAGGACATGAATATTACTATTGCTATGAGCATTTTTGAATTCTGAGGCATTTGTTATATCATGGCTATGAAGCACCATTTTATCAGACCCCCTCTTCAATGTCCCCCTATCCCATCCATGGGATCCTTCCCATGGCCAGCTTCTGTGAAGTTCCATGTAATTTGTTAAATTTTTGGGAAGATCTCTTTCAAAATTCTCTTAAAAAGGTAAAAATTCATCCTGTTCCTGTACTGACTGCTGGGAAAGTCGGTTACAAAATGCACTCCAGTTGTATTTGGATATACAACTGCAGACTTTTGTAAAATAGGTTTGAGATGACTCCAAACGGCGTGTGATTGATGGTCTAGCTGGTCAGAAACTGTACAAAAAGATTAAACGTTCCTTTTATTAGAAAGTTTAGAGTAAACTCCCGTATGAATTGAGATCTGTTTCTTTGAAGCTCCGAATGGGGCTGACTGAATTTATGAACTATATTTACACACGTTATTTTCCAAAAAATCTAATCTAAACAGAAGTTCCATTTCCCTCAAGATTTTCAATCTTCTTCTTTATGCTTGAAGCTTGCTTAATAGCAAAGAATGCGTGTTTCTTAAACTCCCGTTGAAACATTTTTTATTTTTTTTTTTTATGAGAAGATCTAAAATCGTCTTCCCATTAGATTAACATTGGAACTTCAAGGTCCAACGGGGCGAAGCCCAGGTAAATTTTGATTATTCGGGTATTTTTCCTTGCGTCCTTGGCCCTCAAGCTTTAAAATAAGCTATCATACGTTACCCTATCTTACTTCTAACTCGAGATATTTCGTGGGGACCGATTCGCTTACGGAATTATATATCGCACATCAAATAGAAAACTGGCACAACTCAAAATCTGCAACTTTTCAGGAGAAGCAAAATAAACTTTATTTTACCTGCCTCTCGAACACTTTGACTTTAAAACTTCAGATACAGTTTAATTCTTGTAGGGTATCTATTAATATTTTTAGCTGATTGATTTTCATGTAAATTTATTGAAAGGTCAATGTGTAAAAAAATATATTTATATATTTATTTTGAGTTGTGCCAGTTTTCAACATTTAGGTGTTCAAACATTTAGATTTAGTTTGAGGGGAGGAAAAAACAAGACGCACTTGAAAATTAGTTATAAAACTGTATTTAATTGAAATGTTTACAGAATGGTCAATTTCAATAAATACAAAGTAAACTCTAACTGTAAAAATCTTAAATTTTAAAATGATATAAAGTAAAGTTAGGCTACTGTTACCATAATGTAGACATTAAAGTCCCAAACAACTAATTCTTTTAGTTTTACAATACTTTAATATCGTAATTCATTTAAAAAGATACTTAAACCTTATAAAACATCTGTTAGTTACCCTACTTACACACCCTTTGTAAGAACTAAAAAATTGTTAAAACTGTTTTAACCACATTATTGAAAAAAAGGGGTTTCACTATTTTTATTAACTGAAACTCCAATTAAAGAAAACAAAATAAGACACTATTATTTACTTTGTCATTAACTCACCAAGAGTGAACACTTTTAAAGGTTTTTATAAAAATCCTGGTAAAAACTAGGAATTACGTGAGAGTCCACCAAACTCAGTAGATCTGCTTTTTTTCAGTCACTGATTTTAGGCTTTGCTTTGAAAGCTTTTAACAGCCGGACTGAATTCAATGGCTTTTTGTTTGATTTCCTAGTCATTTGGTACGTTTTAAAGTCTTTGTCAAGGTATGAGTTCTTATTCAGTTCTTGTAAAGTATCTTTGTTGGTTTTTCTTTCTGTACACTTATTACCAGTGCTTTGCTCAACATGAATTTATCTTCAGTTTCCGTGTCACTAAAGTCACTTTCTTGCTCTGATTGCTGCTTTTCCACATTATTTGTATACGAATTCTTTTGGACACGACTGACTTTTATCCTCATTAAGCGATCAGTCGATTCTATTTTCCATTGTTCTATATTTTCATTGTTGCTGTTTTCGGTTTCCATCTCTTTTTCTTCTTCAATATTTTTTCCATATAATTTCTCTCTTGATTTTCATTTCTCTCAGTCTCGCTTTCTTCAGTAGGCTATTGCCTGATTCACTCTTTTCAACAGTATTATTTTCTTCTTTAGTCTTGTCTTCATGATCTGCCTTTTTCATTGTTGTCTATATCAATCTCATCGTCATTATTTTTGTTTTCAATAGTATTGTCTTCATCAGTCTTATTTTCATTAGTCTTGTCTTCGTCAGTCTTTATCTTTTTCATTACCAGTCTTCTCTTCATCAGTCTTGTATTCAACAGTGTTATTTTCTTTTTTAGTCTTGTCTTCATGATCTACCCTTTTCATTGTTGTCTATATCAATCTCATCGTCATTATTTTTGTTTTCAATAGTATTGTCTTCATCAGTCGTATTTTCATTAGTCTTGTCTTCATCAGTCTTATCTTTTTCATTGCCAGCCTTCTCTTCATCAGTCTTGTATTCAACAGTCAAGATTGTTTGTAATTACTATATTTAATTCATCAGTCTCGCCATTTCAATTTTTGTCTACATCCAACTTGTCTTCTTTACTTTTGTCTTCGCCGTTAGGTTCCTCTTTGTCAGTCTCGTATTTAACAGTATTTTTTGCAAAATTAATTACTTGATCAGCCATTTCACCTGCAAGTTTGCCTTCATTATTCTTGTTAGAAATAGTCTTTAATTCATCAGATATACCTTTTTTAGTTTTGTCTTTTTCGGTCTCATCTTTCATTAAAAAATCAAATTGGGTCTTATTTTCAGTAGTTTTGTCAGCAACAGTATTTTCTTCATCGGTCTTCTTCTTTAATCCTTCTAAAGCTTGACTGACAAATATTTTACCTCATGACGCCATCATCTGTAAATATAAATCACATGCTAAGTTGTAATTTTGATATTTTATGTCAACCTTTTAGTTATAAATGAAAAAAATAAGGAATGCTTGTAAAGTGTGCCTTACCTTAACATGAAAAACATTAACATGACAAAAGATAAATGTAAAAGTAATTGGGGATTTTTTATTTAGGTAAAATAAAATCATTAAAAACAAATAAAAAATCACAGTAAAATTTTATTTAAATAATATTAAAAGAATATCAACCAAACTAATTTAACTCTGGATTTCTTTTAAATAAAAATCAATCGCACAACTTGAAAATCTATAAAAAGTTTTGATAAATATTTGCAGTTTTTAACAAGAAAACTGGCACTTTTAGAAATAATTCAAGTGGACACATAAATATTTGAATTTCGTTTCTGGAACACTGGCACAACTAAAAATATTTTTCGTAAATATTAACACAACAACATCTTTCTGGAATATTTTTATGTATAAAACAGGCATAACTAAAAAAGTGTCACTGTTACAAATAAAAGCAAGTTAGTAATTAAACCTTATCCACAAATGCACACTGGCACAACTAAAAATGTGTCACTCTGGCAAATAAAAATAAGTAGTAAGTGAAACTTACCCACTATTTGAATACCGGCACAACTAAAAATGTGTCATTTTTCCAGAGCAAAAAGTCCGTTGACAGTAGATCCTCCTTCGCCTAAGTCAAAAGTGCCACTGTTCTTCATAAGCGGTCTCAAAAACTGGAGAGAAGAAAACCGACACTAGCGCTGTCACGCGGAAACTATTTACAATAGGACTATGGGAGTAGGACACAACTGTAGAGCATGTAGATGGGGTCTAGAAAACAGGCATAACTCAAAATCGGCAATTTTTGAGTTGTGCCGGTTTTCTATTTGATGTGCGATATATAGATGTGCTAATTTGGTCCGTCATGGCGGTCTGCCTGACTTTGTTGATCTGTCAAACTGTTTGGAACAAATAATTTGGTTTGGCTCTCCATTGAAGTTTCTGAAAAACTATCATCATTAAGGTAAGTGTCAATAAGACTTACTACCTCTTTTTTGGAGCTGTTTTCGGACACGTTACATGTAAGTTCCTCTATGTTAGCTCTCAGTTTTCTTTCCAACTATTGTCTGTTGTTGGGTGGTAAGATGAGAGGGACTGGGTTGGATTTAAAACTAGTCTTATATTTCCTTTTTTGATTTTACTGTTAGCAGTCTTACTCGAATATGAGTGCTCCTTTTTTTTATTTCATATCGGTGTTGTTTACTGGGGTTTCTGTATATTCTGGGCTCATTTGAATCGTCTGATGTGCATTCCTCCAAAGGTAAATGGTGGAACCTATTTCGGCTGTTCAATATGTGTTGTTTTTGTTTAAACAGTGCTGCTTTTTAGTTTAGGGTAAGTCTTAGAATCGGTCGGGTCAAAAGTAATTTTTTCCGCTTCAGAGTAAGGTTTAACTTGAGTCATCCTGTTCTGGGAATGAAATGTTTTTTTTATTTTTTTATAAGTAATTGGGTTGAGTTTACTAGCAGTTAAGTAATCTTCATTGTAAAGGCTCATCCGGGTTTTGATCTGTACCTGTCTTAGGTATTCTGGGCATGTACTAGAATTACTGCTGTGCTCGCCTTTGCAGTTAATGCATTTCAGAATTTTTGAGCAATCAGCGTCATGGTAGCTGTCTCCACAGTTTCTGCATATTCTGGATTTATTACAGGGTGAGCTAGCTACATGAGTAAAAGAAAAGCATTGGAAGCATTGCCTAACCGGTATTATATATGGATTAATTGGTATGATAACATGGTTAAATCTATTATCTTTGGGCAATGTGTCTGAGTTAAAAGAGATATTAACAAAGTAGGTATTTTTTAGTTCATTGTCAACCTTTTTTTTAATTCTAGACACACTATTTATGGGACATTCGCTAATGGCCTCGGCTTGTATTTCAGCCCCATCTACGCCTGGGACAACATATGCCACTCCTACCGTATATAACCTACGTGTAGGTATGAACACATTATGCTGTCTTAAAGAATGAATTAGGACTATATCATTAGCGGTTGAATAATTGTTACAGGTAATAGTCACATTCTTTCCTGTGAGTCTGATGTTTTCAATTCCCGTCTGGGATTTAAGGACTTTTCCTATCTGGAAATGACTTAATTTAATCTTTTCTTTGCGTTGTACCACTACTTCGAACGGGCCTTTATGGTTTTCATTATATCTAAGTTTGTTTAATGAGGTTTTAGCGAATTTCCCTTTAGGGAATACGCTATTACGGTAGTAACCATAGTAACACCTACGCCCGGGAACATGTTACTTTTTCGTTTTGAGGTCCCCAGAAGCCAAAAACACCATTCGTTCATTTTCATATAATATATGAATATATTATACAGCAATATGAATATGAAATACAGCAAACAGCAAACTTAAGAGTAGCCAATATGGCGATCCCTTCCAAGTAGGATAGATACGAACTATCGCATCGCAACAGCACAGACTGGTGGTGGTGGTATTACAACCTATCTACTTTTTTGCATTTTTGCGTGCCCTCGTTTTTAGTGTATAAAACTTTTCCGCTTTTTTCAAATGCAGTTTCAATTGAAATTCTAGCTGCTTAATCTTTTCCCCAACTGGTGCTTTTTCTTCAGGAATCACTTCTTTTAATTCAATACGAAGACACTCAAGTTTAATATTATTTTCATCGCAGAAACTGCACGTGTCAGTACGTGGAAAGCCAAAAGAAATATTAAACTCTCTATTAAAAATATTCCTGTATGATTCATACGATAGGTTCACATTAGGATGCACCTCTTTAAACATTTGGTACATTTTATTAATGTTCAGATCATCGGGAAGATACTTTTTTGATGAGTCTTTTATACTATAGTGGGCCCATTGAATGAACTGATATGAGCTTTTACTAAATTCAATGTGTCAGTGCTAAGTGTATGATTTCTGTTCAAGTGCTTTCCTCGTTTATCCTTGGGAGATTTCCCAGTCATTTTAAGACTACTTATTAAGTACTCTACCTTCTTTTTACTTACACCATGTATAGACTGAAATGATTTGCGGCAAACTTGCCACTCAGTTATTTTTCAGTCATCTAAAGCACGAACCTTGTACTTACAAGAGACGTCTTTCAATAAAGCATCACTTGGATCTTTTCTGGGGTGCCGCCGCTGAACGGGAACCATCGATAATAAGAATTAAATAAATAAGAATTTTGTTCGTCGGTGCTGTCCATTAAGTTAAAATTCTTAAGAATTTCATCTCTAGCACTTAAAGGAACTGTATCAAAACACTTAAGGCGACACTTGCAGTCTGCCCCAGCCTCATGGCTTTGAACACGGATTCGTTTTAATGTATCTCTCATCCTACCCGTCACCTTTCTCTTCTTACTTTTCTTCTCTATTACCAATCCTACATCGCTATCCTCATCACTCATATCACTCACATCACTCATCGTCTTAATAAACAAAAATAACTCTCTTAAAACATGAGTTAGCAGATCACCTAACCTCAATCATATCTCAGTGTAAACTGCAGTGGACGAACTGAGGCTGGAGCATAAACATATGACTGACCAGCTGAATTCAATACATCTTTAAATAATAAATTATAGTGCAATAATATTATTAATAATTTGATTTTCATACTTAAAAATTAAATTTAACTCCAAATACGTATTTATTGTATTTCAGAAACATTTTTGTTGCTAAAGCTCCAAAGTAAAAACTAATTTAGTCTTGGACTTGACCCCTTGTTCCCTACAATCGAAGTGATTTGGCCCCTTCTTCACTAGGTTTCAGTATCTTTCACACTGAATTTGGCTGTGACCTAGCCCGTTTTTCCCTACAGTATTTATATTCTCAGAAAGTGCAAAAAAATGCAACATTTCTGCATTTCAATCTCAATTTCGGAAAAAATGGACTTTGCCCCTTTTTCCCCTGTGCCCTTCATGTATATATATATATATCTTTATATCTATCTATATATCTATGTGTCCGTGGTACTGATAACTTTTGACAGGGACCTCCGATTTTGATGAAATTTGGTATGAAGGTGTAAGACTAGGTCTATTTTCATGAGTTCGCAAACCAGCATGATCGGGTTATGGGAACGGGGTTTTATGGGGTTTCAAAAGGGTCAAAAATAGGTTTTTTGCATTTTTGGAGCATAATTTTCAAAATTCAACAATTTTAACTAAAACCATGGGGAGTCTGTACCTTTTTACGCCTCAATGCTATTTAAACGGGACAACATGATCCGATTCAGGTACGCATAACTCAACAACCAGTTAACTATTTAAAGTGAAACTTTTGCCACATGTTCTCTATACCTCAAGTTAAATGGCTTGCAAATCAAAACTTGAATATTGAATTTTATTTTTTTAATAAAAAATAATAGTTATGACATATATTTTTTCTTAATTATTTTTATTTGGTTACCACAGAAATAAAACACAGGGCATTGTTTTAATAGAAAGTAAATATTTAGCACTACTCACCATAATGTGAAGAATACATGTGTAGAGTTTCATGTTGATATCTCATATAGTTTTTGTCTTATGCGTACCTAAATTTAAAAAAAAACACAACTTTCGGAAAAACGCACTTGAAGTTTGATATGTACACTATTTACACTTTGTAAGCATTTAAAATCCTCCTTTACAGTAATCCTCCTCCTCTGCTTCCTCCTGATCTTCCCTCTTCCTCATAGTTAGCCTTCTAATCTTCCTTTTCTTCTTGTTTTGTTCTTGGGCCTCAATTTCAGCCTTCCGAATCCTTTGTGCATCATATTTCTCCAGACCGCCAATCATAAATTTACCAGGATTAATGCCTAATCTTTCCAAAACATTGCATTTTGCATTTGAGCCATCATTAAAACATATCGCTGCATCTGTGACTCCCAGTTTTAGTGTCTCTAAACCCACAAAAACTGTTTTTGGAATTCTTTGCCAGATTGTACTATTAAAACTTTCATTTTGATTTTGGGTTTTTCCATGCGTACATTTTTCCAGTAATTCCCTTTTTGATAGGTCTCTAAACACAGGCTGTATGGCCTTCATAACAGGTTCAGGAACAACATGGTCATGCTTGTAAGTAGTGTTCAGAGCCTTAGCCTTGTTATACTTGCACCACGACTGGGGACTGGGTGGACAAAGTTTATGCCGGGGTTTATCATCACTTGAAATCCGATGAAAGTAAATAGCCCAAATGGCTTTTCTCATGGCTCTCACATCATGGACATTATTTCTGATAGCCTTGACGTAGTAATTTTGAAGCTGGTCTATTTCAACGTTGGTCAGCCGGCCTTTTCCTCCAAGAGGTTTACCGTCAGCTAATTTGATTTTTTTGGAATTTGCCTTGAGACGTCTGAGCCTTGTACCAACTCTTTTTTGAACATGGCTTATCCTCTAATACTGCAGCAAAATCCTTGGAGTCGCCGTCCCCCAAGTAGCGTGTATAACGCAGGCCAAGTTTTTCAACTGATCTTTAACATAAGGCTTTAGCTCCGGCAACCTCCATCCCACCGCTAGAACCAACATAATTACAAGAGCAGAGACCTGACTCTTTGTGCAGTAACTGTTTTTGTCGTGGTGTATTCGATTTTTGTACACAGGCAGTACAAAACTTGGATAGGCATTCGAAGTCGAGAACTTTACCAGTGTCGAATGCAGTCACTGTTACAACCCCATTCAACGAGGTGTGCCCCCGCTTCTGCCAAGTACCGTCGAAGCAGGCAGCCACATCCCTGTTACCATCATTTTCTCTTAAAGCTTCAACAGCAGCATTTCTAGTGGAAGCACCACAAACCTCAGTTGCGGCCCTAAGCAAGGACTTGGTATATTTCTTACTTCTCGTGCAAGGCGGAGCCATATTCATTACGGCTGAAAACAATTTTCCTGCTTCCAGTCCTTTGCCAATTGATCTAAGAGCATATATATACCTTGTGTTTACCTCATATGTATTACAAATAGCTCTAGAGGTTATTGTGTGGGCTTCAAACTTACAATATTTACAATTCAAGGTTAGCCTATGCGCCAAACCAGATCTGAAATTGTAGTCTACGTTCAGTTCAAGACTGTTTGTTTGGTCACACTGTTTACATTTGGAGTTCAGTTGTATAAAAGAAGACAATAGTTCTATATTTACAATCATATTTACATTTTTTTCACTACTTAGCCTTTGGGTAGGCTTGAGTTCTTTATTTTCCTCGACCTGGATGAGAGGTTAGCAGTAGGCCTAGGCCTAGCACTAGTCGGCGTATTCACATTATCACTAGTTGCTGGAGTTATTCTAGTATGTTGATTTCGTTTTAATCGATGTCTTGAATTAAATTTTCGAATTCTAGCCATATTAAATGTCACTAAAGTTTGTTTCAACTAAGAGCAATTGACCAAAACACTTTTCACAACACTGTCAACAACATTATAAACAAATAACAAATATAGCAGACAACAGCTGAATATAGAAACAAATCAGTGATGCCAATAGAACAAAGTGTAAAATAAATACAAAATTACTATGATTATATTGTATTATACACTATAATCAAGTAAGGGCTAAAATATACTTGTCAGTGCTCCAGATTCATCTCCAAATCGTCCCAAAATTTCGTGCAGCCCTAGTTGTTTATATTTTTTTTTACCGTAAATGCTTTTCCTAAGCACTAAGTGTTATATATCTTCTTAAAGAGAATGAATTGTAGAATATTTTCATGATAAAAACAGAAAATACATTTTTTTGACCCAAAAAGGTGCAGACTCCCCTAGAGCTCAAAAACAGAAACAATTTAGTATTTTGAATTTTTAACTTGGCTTAACAGGTTACGGAGAAAAGCCAAAAATAAGTTTTCCATGTTAATCTTAGGGGAAATCAACGAAACCCTGTATCTCGCTTGTTTATTGGAATTTTTGGATTTTTTTTTTTTTTTTCTTGCTGTTAATGAAATTGCGGGACAAAAGAAAAAACCAACAAACATTTCCTTGAGTATTAATGATGAATTAGTCAATGATTCAGATAAAGTGGCTAACGAGTTTAATAAATATTTTCTTTCCGTAGTTAAGGAGGTTGTCGGCAACTCTAATGTAAGTGAAACTTTTTCAAATCTGCAATATAAACACAACTTTCAGGATTATATCGAAAGATGTTCAATTATGCTTGGTCCAGTTTTGCCTGAGGATGTAGAAAACGTTATAAAGTCTTTAAAAAATGGGAAATCACCTGGACTTGATGGTATCAACTCCATGCTGATTAAGCGTATTTATCCATCAATTTTAGATGTTATAGTATTTTTAGTTAATTTAAGTTTTTGTACAGGAGTTTTTCCTGACAAATTAAAATATGCTGTGGTAATACCTATATATAAAGCTGGTTCACCTTCAATTTGCTCAAACTACAGACCTATATCCTTAATCTCCACATTTGCAAAGATTTTTGAGAAAATCATGAAAAAACAAATGTTAAGTTTTTTGAATAAAAACGAAGTTTTTTGTACAAACCAGTATGGTTTTCGAAAAGGACTAAATACAGAATTGGCATTGTTAAATTTCATGGATAAGGTCACTGACGGTATTAATAGTGGACGGTGTACTAGTGGCCTATTCCTTGATATAAAAAAGGCCTTTGACATGGTTGACCATTTAATATTGTTAAAAAAATTGAATAGTTACGGCTTTTGAGGAGTAGCTCAAAAGTGGTTTGGTAGTTATTTAAGTAAAAGGAAACAGTGTGTCAAAATTAATGGATCATTAAGCTCGATGGGAGAGATAGAATACGGGGTGCCACAAGGCTCGGTGTTAGGAGCAATTTTATTTATTATATTTATAAACGATTTTTGTAGCGCAAAGTATAATGGAAAATTAACTGCCTTCGCTGATGACACTGCTCTTTGTTATGTAGAAAATTCGTGGGATTTAGTTTATGAAAAAATGAGTCATGATTTAAATAGTATTAAATGGTGGTTCGTGAAAAATAAATTGGTTTTAAGCACAGAAAAAACAACTTTTCTAAATTTTTCTTTGAGACAAAATATTAAATTTCCACATGAAATTTTGTATAAGTGTGATTCATGTCTAAGTCAGGGTGCAAGTTGCAATAGCTGTCCAGCGATACAACCAAGTACTAATACAAAGTATTTAGGTATAATCCTGGACACAGAACTTAATTGGAAATTTCATCTCAGTAAATTGAAAAGTAAGGTAATAGCCAGTATTCGCATTTTTTACTTTCTTAGGAATATTTGTCCTGTGCAGATTTTAAGAAGTTTGTATTTTGCTTTGGTTAATAGTAAGATTGAATATGGGATTATTTTTTGGGGGGGCACTTATTTGAATAATGTGAAAGCGATAATAACGATTCAAAAGTTATTTGTTAGAATAATTCTTGGTAGAACTAAATATGATGCCTCACATCCATGTTTTTTAAAGCTAAAGATACTACCTGTAAGATCACTTTTTGTGTATAAAGTGTTAAAACTTTTCAATGCAAACTCCAAATTTGATAGCGATGAAAATAATTATAAGTTTAGGTTAAGAAATCCCAATCCATTTATTGTACCAAAGCCAAATCTAACATTCTTTACACAAACGTATTATTTTATTGCACCTAGATTATATAATAAATTGTCAGTAAATATAAAATCAGTAACGAACCGAAAAATATTTTTAAACAAAGTGAGAAGATGGCTATTTTCCTTCGAAAATGTTGATGATTTAATCCATATAACATCTTAGCTGTGAACAAATATAAATACAAATTTTCTGTAGTGTAAATTGTTTTGAATGAATGTCGTAATGTGACAAATTAATAAACTAGGATATGTCATAATTTGTGTTAAGCAAGTATTAGTTAGTCTTTATTTCTATAAATGTATTTTAGATTTTTTGTTTTTTGTTTTTTTAATTCTTAATCCAGTAGGGACCTGAAATGTATTATTACGAGCTCATTCCTATAGAGACACTCAGAGCTCCGATATGTGAAATATTTTGTCAGCAGAACTTAAAGTGTATGTTTGTTAACTTCCGTTCCTGAACTCAAAATTTTAAGTAGTATTATTAGCGAGATGGAATCCCTAAACGGACATTTCAAGTCCTAGGGACCCTATTTTTTTCTTAGCACAAATGTGTAATATAGAATATATATATATGGAATGTGTATATGTGTATATATATATATATATATATATATATATATATATATATATATATATATATATGTAATGTATATATCTGTATGTATTTTGTATATTTAGTCTACTTTAACATATATTTTGTAATACATAATTAATTATGATGTGAAATTGTATCCAATGTGTGCTAGAAAAAATAAAGATTTCTTATTCTTATTCTTATAACTCGATAAAATTTGGTATGTACATTCACTTGGTAGGGTTTCAGCTGATATTTGTCACAACACCCACATGGCGCAAACCTACATGCTCACCCCTATGGGGTTTATGGGGAAAATGAAAAGATCACCATAACTTGATAATATTTGGTATGTACATTCACTGGGTAGGATTTAACTGATATTTGCTCACAACACCCATAAATAGTTAATATTGTTAACTGACTATCAACTTAATCTGGGTGAGCTAGGCTATTTTTTATGGTGTGAAGTTTGACTATTGATTTAATGCTTGATATTGAAGAACCGGACATATAATTTTATCGGAACCATTAAAGGATAATATAAAAATGGGGGAGCTATTTGTGGTACGCCAACTTTACAAACCTCATACAACTTCCCAATAACGGGGACTACATTAAAGACATGCCCTACACTAAAAAACAAGAACCATCCTTAGCCAAGCTAGGAAAACTAAGTGAATTTTTTCATCTAGTTTTTCAGACCTAGACCATTACGACCATTTGTTGACTGTATTGAATAAATCTGAGCTGGATAATCAATCATAGTGGTAAAATCTATACAATTTGTATCATAATCGGTATAGTATTTTCAGTAATAAGCTTAGTATAATAATATCTTAAATATGAGACTATTCTTGTATACTAGGGGGCCCGTGCAGCGCAATGCGCTGCATTCATCAAGGGTACCTGGTGATCGAACCTTGCTCCATAGTAATTTACCGAGTTACTTTGAATGAAAATTAAATTGTAGTGGAAATCAGATTACACCTCATTGGTATTTTATTAATCGATCCTCATCAATAATTCTCAAACTTCCCAATGAGAGGGTTTTGAGATTTGATGATTGTTATTTTAGGTCCAAATTAGCTAGGATTAATGTAATGGTTCTTATGCCGATTTGTCTTGAACCTGTGCCTAAAAATTAAAAAAAAAACATTAGAATAAATTCACAGATAGTTCATCACACAAAAAACGTAAATGACAACAGAAGAACTATCAATATTTATGTCAACTCCCCGGTCCTGATGAGTTATGCAGCACTAACTGCGGATGTTTTTCTAGTAGTATGAGTTAGTAGTTGACATAGTGAATAAGCCAACACTATTACTAATTATAACGGACTAAATCCTCTTTAATTTAACTTCCCATGTCACTCCAAAATATAAAGAAAGAAATCATAAAAATTAACAAAATCTAGGCTACATTTTTTTTGTGTGGCCCATTTTGGCTTGATGTGGCATTCATATTTTGGTTAAATTTCTCTTTATAGAAAGCACTATATTGCACTACCACTATTTAGAAAACCATAATTGTGCATTAGATTTGTTATAGTATCACAGTAAACATTTTAATTAATTTACACCAATTTAAATTCCTTTTCCTAGCTCACAGCAGTTTGAAAACCCATGAGCAAACATTAGGTGTTTTATTTTAATTTTTGTTAACTTTCGTTTTTGTTTCAATACCAATCTGATAATCCACAAGAAGAACATAAAAAATTTCAATTTCCAATCTCGGTTTTGTACAGGAAAATCTACTTTTCTGGGGTTAAGTTTTACTAAATTTATTTTTGTGCCCAAATAAATATAAGTACAAAGTTCAAGCAAAAGCTATACATTTTGAGGAATAAGTAGAACTTACAATTTGTTCCACACATAGACATTCCTTAAAGTATGGAATTGTTTTGATATTTCAGTACCACTCATTAGTTCAATTGCTTCTTTTCACCTACAGGACTGTGGAGAAAATATAAACAAACTCGATTACATTGCAGCAGTTTTCCCCAGCCCTGATTCAGCTAACTTTTGGCATGTGTTTGTTTGTTTTACTTTCAACAGCTGGTTTATTTAGCAATTCAATATAAATTGTTTCCCATGTTAATCTTATGGACAAAAAATGAACTTTGAGGGCTTCCCGTGGGCTTCAGAATTAAAATATCAAAAATCTAAAACCTTATTGCAAAACTACGTACTCAGACCATTCTTTTGACACCTTAAACTTTAAAATTGGTTCAGAAATAAGGGAGGAGTAGTGTTAACAAAAAAAGGCCATCACGTATTATATATATATATATATACTAGGGGACCTGTGCAGCGCAATGCGCTGCATTTATTAGGGTATCTAGTGATCAAACTTTGCTCCATGGTAATACTTTGAAAAAAATTTCACTATAGTGAAAATAAGATCGATCTTCATTACCAATTCTCCAACTTCCCAATGTGATAGTGCTGAGATGTGGTGCTCGTTCTTTTAGGTCTAAATTAGCTAAGATTACATAGTTGTTCTTTTGCCGATATGTCTTAGGGCCTTTGTCTAAACCCTCCTATAAAATTTAGAATAAATTCACAGATATGTTGGACCCACATAGTTCATAAAACGTAAATGACAACAGAATAAAAATCAACATTTCATTACACCCCGGTCCTGTATGAGTTATGCAGCACTCACTGCGGCTGTTTTTGTAGTACTACTGTATGAGGTAGTCAATGACATAGTGTATGAGTCCACATTACTATTTATGCCTAAATCCTTTTTAACTTAACTTTCCATGACATTGCAACATTTAAATAAAGAAATCACATAAATTAAAAGAATTTACATCTTTGATGGTGTGGTCCATTTTGTTTTTAGTGGCATTTTATTTTGGTTAACATTTTTCTTTATAAAAACCATTTTTGTAATAAGCTTATTTTCTATACTGGAGGTAAAAAAAACTTTTAAATGTTGTCTTTTACACAGGTTTTTTAATATGTGTAGCATTCTGCATAAAACATGTTTATACTATAATATTAAATAAAAATGTTATTACACTTACAACCAACTATCCCTTTTCCTTATAGTTTATAGCAGTTTGAAAACCCATGCACACAAATTTAGTGTTCTATTTTAGTATTTGTTACCTTTCATTATTGTTTCAATACCAGTCGGACAACCAATAAGACCCATGTCAAAAATTTCAATTTAAAAAATTGTTTTCGGAAACAAAAATGAATTTTTCTAGGTTTAAGTTACAAAAATTATTTCTGTGCCCAAATACGCATGAATAAAACTTTCAAGCAAAATATACCTGCTAAATTTGGAGAAAAGGTTAAAACCTCAGATTAGACACTCCTCGTATTAAAGTATGAAATTGTGTTGATATTTCAGTACCAGTTCAATTTCCTTCTATTCAAGGAATCTAAAATAAATAAAAAGATTATTTGTCTTTATTTGTTTTAGATTACTTGCTTCTATTCAGCTTTTAACATATGTGTTTTTTTGTTTAACTAAAAACAGCTGTTTTATTTAGCAATTCAAAATAAATTGTTCCCCATGTTAATCTTATGGACAAAAAATGAACTTTGAGGGCTTCCCGTGGGCTTCAGAATTAAAATATCAAAAATCTAAAACCTTATTGCAAAACTACGTACTCAGACCATTCTTTTGACACCTTAAACTTTAAAATTGGTCCAGAAATAAGGGAGGAGTAGTGTTAACAAAAAATGGGCATCACGTATTATATATATAGATACTAGGGGGCCCGTGCAGCGCAATGCGCTGCATTTATTAGAGTATACCTAATGATCAAACCTAACTCCATGTTAATTTTTCTAGTGTCTATATGCGCCATTGGCATTTTCGAACGTTTTGATTATGGGGAACGGTCTGCCAAGCCGGTTACTATCACCGGTATAACCCCAGTCTTGTTACTATCTAACATCGACCAGTTGTTAGAAAGCATCATTAATAAAATGATGAACAGAGTTACTTTGAATAAAAATCAACCTATAGTGAAAATCAGATTAAACATTATTGTTGTTTCATCAATCGATCTTCATTACTAATTTTCCAACTTACCAATGTGATAGTGTTGAGATTTCGTGGTTGTTCTTTTAGATCTAAATTAGCTAAGATTACGTAGTTGTTCTTTTGCCGATTTTGTCTTAGGGCCTCTTAGTGTAGTAAAATTAAGCCAAAATATGGCTGGAAAATGAAAAAAATTTTGGACAGCCAATTTTTGCTGAAATGTGTTCTATGTCATCCCCTGACCTCCCTCAGAAAAATTCCCCTGAAATCCCCAGTGGGCAACATGCCTAAAAATGATGGGATGGCCCTCGTGGAGTCAGAAATAAGTCTTTCGTCAACCAATTTATGTATATCAAATTAAAGCTCTTAAGTAGTAGAATTTAATGCCGCAAACCCCATCTCAAAAGGTTGCTTGAGTCGAAAATGGCAGCCTGTCAAACTTTGAATAAAAATCCAATTTTAATCTAAACGCTTAAAAATGTAATAATATTCGAAATACTTGACCTTTTGTGGTCCGGTTTGCGGCAAACGTTTGCTTGTACAATTACCTTTGCAAATAGGGATAGTTTGACATATGCCCATCATATTACCCTTGAACCACCCTCTACATGGACGTCCCAAAGAGGGAGTTTTGAAAAATTTTTCTTAGTCCATAGCCATGTTATACATCATTTTAAAGGTCTTAGTAAAGAGAGTACATAGCCGAAAACCAGACATCAAAAGGTCAAATATGCTGGAAGTTATTGCATTTCAAAGTTTTGATAATATTATTTTATTCTAAATTTTGAACGCCTGCCATTTTCCCCCCGACCGTTATATTTAGGTCGGGTTTACGGCATTGTACTCTACATTTTAAGACCTTTAATTTGATATATATAAATATTCTGGAATGTATTCAAATTTAGTATGCTTAATATCAAAATTTATTTTAACTCCTTAAAGGCCAACCCCACATTTTTGGGCATGATCCCCACATGGGATTTCAGGGGACTTTTTGGAGGAAGGTCATGGGATGCCATAGAACACATTGCAAAAGAAATTAGCTTTCCAAAAATTATTTCATTTTTCCCGACTAATTTTACTACACTACTCTGTCTAAACACTCATATAAAATTTAGAATAAATTCACAGATGTTGGATCTACATCAAACGTAAAACGTAAATGACAACAGAATAAAAATCAACATTTCATTACAACTCCCCGGTCCTATGAGTTATGGAGCACTCCACTACTGCTGTTTTGTAGTACTGTATGAGGTACCTAGTCGTCAAAATAGTGAATGAGTCCACATTACTATTTATAAAGAACTAAATCCTCTTGAACTTAACTGTCTATGGCATTACAAAATTTAAATTAAGAAATCATAAAAATTAAGAGAATCTACATCTTTGTTGGTGTAGTCCATTTTAGTTTTATGTGCATTAAAATTTTTGTTAAAATTTCTCTTTATACAAACCTTTTTTGTAATAATAAGCTTTTTTTATATAGTGGAGGTAAAAAACATTAAAATGTCTCTTTTAAACAGGTGTTTTAATATGTGTAGCATTCTGCATTAAATTTTTTGTAGTAAACAAACAGATTATTACGCCTACAACCAACCATCCCTTTTCCTTAATTATTTTCCTGTAAATTATATAGTTCACAGCAGTTTGAAACCCCATGCACACAAATTTAGTTCTATTTTAATATTTGTCACCGTCCGTTATTGTTTCAATACTAATCGGACAACCCGCCCAGATCAAAAATTTCAATTTCCAAAATTGGTTCGTACAGAAAAATGAAATTTTCTAGGGTTAAGTTACTAATTTTATTTTTGTACCCATATAGGCCTACACGTAAATAAAATGTTCAAATAAAGTCTACCCGCTACATTTTGAGAAAAGGTTAAAACCTCAGATTAGACACTCCTCGTATTAAAGTATGAAATTGTGTTGATATTTCAGTACCAGTTCAATTTGCTTCTATTCAGCTTTTAACATATGTGTTTGTTTGTTTAACTATCAACAGCTGTTTTATTTAGCAATTCAAAATAAATTGTTCCCCATGTTAATCTTATTTACAAAAAATGAACTTTGAGGGCTTCCCGTGAGCTTCAGAAATCAAATATCAAAAATCTAAAACCTTATTGCAAAACTACGAACTGAGACCATTCTTTTTACACCTCAAACTTTAAAATTGGTCCAGAAATAAGGGAGGAGTAGTGTTAACAAAAAAAGGGCATCACGTATTATATATATAGATAGATACTAGGGGGCCTGTGCAGCGCAATGCGCTGCATTTATTAGAGTACTTGGTGATCAATCTTTGCTCCATGGCAATGAACAGAGTTGCTTTTAAAAAAATGTCATTATAGTGAACACCAGATAGAACATTATTGGTCTTTCATTGATCGATCTTCATTACCTTTTCTCCAACTTCCCAATGTGATAGTGTTGAGATGTGGTGCTCGTTCTTTTAGGTCTAAATTAGCTCAGATTATGTCTTTTGCCGATATGTCTTAGGGCCTTTGTATAAAATTTAGAATAAATTCACAGATGTTGTATCCACATAGTTCATCAAACATAAAACGTAAATGACAACAGAATAAAAATTAACATTTCATTACTCCCCGGTCCTGTATGAGGTATGCAGCACTCACTGCGGCTGTTTTTGTAGTACTAATGTATGCGGAAGTCAATGACATAGTGAATGAGTCTACATTACTATTTATGCCTAAATCCTCTTTAATTTAACTTTCCATGATATTACAAATATTAAATAAAGAAATCACAAAAATTAAGAGAATTTACATCTTTGTTGGTGTGGTCCATTTTGTTTTTAGTGGCATTTTTATTTTGGTAAAAATTTCTCTTGATAAAAACCATTTTTCTAATAAGCTTATTTTTTATACTTGAGGTAAAAAAACTTTTAAATGTAGCATTCTGCATAAAACATCTTTATACTATAATAGTAAACAAAACGGTTATTACACTTACAACTAACTATCTCTTTTCCTTATATTTTACAGCAGTTTGAAAACCCATGCACACAAATTTAGTATTATATTTTAATATTTGTTACCTTTCATTATTATTTCAATACCAGTCGGACAACCAATAAGACCCATGTCAAAAATTTCAATTTCCAAAATTGCTTTCATAAACAAAAATTAATTTTCTAGGGTTAAGTTACAAAACTTATTTTTGTAAACAAATACGCGTAGATAAAACTTTCAAGCAAAAACTACCTGCTACATTTATTTTTAAAAAAGGTTAAAACCTCAGTTTAGACACTCCTCGTATTAAAGAATGAAATTGTGTTGATATTTCAGTACCAGTTCAATTTGCTTCTATTCAGCTTTTAACATATGTGTTTGTTTAACTATCAACAGCTGTTTTATTTAGCAATTAAATATAAATAATTGTTCCCCATGTTAAACTTATGGACAAAAATGAACTTTGAAGGCTTCCCCTGGGCTTCAGAATTAAAATATCAAAAATCTAAAACCTTATTGCAAAACTACGAACTGAGACCATTCTTTTGACACCTTAAACTTTAAAATTGGTCCATAAATAAGGGAGGAGTAGTGTTAACAAAAAAAGGGCATCACGTATTATATATATAGAATATATATATATATATATATATATATATATATATATATATATATATATATATATATATATATATAGAATAGATAGATAGATAGATAGATTGATATTTGTATACTAAATTAATAAAGAAGTTTTTAATTACATTTGAATTTAATTTAATTGAACATTGTCAACTAACTACATTACTCTGAAAGGCCTGATTCCTCTTCTGTATACTGTTGTCTGAGTTTTCTTTTAGGAATTTGGCTGCTTACCCTAGCTTTCATGATATGGACTTGCCTAATTTTTAACGGACTCTCCTTATAAAGCATTTCCGAGGAGTTGGCAATACCTTGTAGCAATATGTGCTGATAAATGCTTTTTCATTGTACGGACTTCGGTCGTTGTCCATTGATTTCTTTTCTTTAGGTGGTGTTGGCGTTAAAACGCCTTGTTCAACTTCCGGACATTCTGTCACACGCTAAGTGGACGTTTTCTGAACTTCAAACCAAGCCCTTGAAGTTGACGGCTTGTCCATTGTCAGCGATGATTTAGATTTAGCTTTACTTTGTTTTGCTACACCTCCTATTGCTTTGTTCTCCTGTTGACTACAGTTCATTCTTCTTCAAGCCTGTCTTCAATATCATCAACTCGCATCCCCTTTTAATTTCCGTGGAAGAACATGTTCCACATTTCCTTTATCAAGGGCTACTATTAATTTTGACAATGTTGCGGCATGTCCTGCATAATTTGGTAATCTATCATTTTCTATGTGCGGTTTTGTTGTGTGGCTAAGATAACCACACAGGACCCGCAAATCCTCTTCAGTCAAATTCAGAGACTGAACAACTGAAGCGACGTGATTTCGAAGTCTCGTTCCTGTTAGAACCTGTAGTCCTTCAGCTCCACATTTGTAAGCCGCTTGGCGTAGAGTGGAATAAAATTGGCCCTTTCCAGGTTTCGCTAATGATAAATAATAATAAATGGAAAAAAAAAATAAAAACAAACATCTTGGTCAACTCCAGCCCCCTGCCTATGCTTTAAAGAAGATAGATTGCCTCGACCATTTCCATGCTGATTAGCAGAGGAACTAGTCTCCCCCATTTGTCTCTCATCTTCACATGGAAATACCTCTGGGCCATCGACTTTTCAGCTTCACACAGTCCCGAGTAGACCTCTCTGTTTTCTTGGACTTTCTCTTTTCGATTGTAGTCATCTACAGTCAGGTTTGATATTTCTCCTATTCTTTTTCGGTTGAAGGTCATAAGATGGGTAATAATTGATTTTGTCAATGTTATGTATGCATCGATGTCAAATTTCTTTAAATTAACACAGAAACTCGGCGCCCGCTCTCCACCTTCCATCATGGAGGGCGCCACCATGGGGAGGATCGTCGCTGCGTTGTTTCCTGAACATCCACAGCGACCGCCGGTTGACTTCGGACGGGTAGAGGACGTTCCACTCTTCACTTTCGAGGAGCTGGAAACCTCCGTTCTCTCCCTGAAGAGCAACAAGGCTCCTGGCCCGGACGGGATTCCCAGCGAGGCTTTAAAGAAAGTATTTTCAATCAACGCTGACTTGTTGTTGAAAATGTACAATGCCTGTTTGGTAGAAGGGGTGTTTCCGGCTCCCTGGAAAACAGCCAATCTTGTACTGATCAGCAAGGGCAAAGGTGATCCCGAGGTGCCGTCGTCCCACAGGCCTCTCTGCATGTTGGACACGGCTGGGAAGCTGTTCGAGAAGCTGATCCGTTCCCGCCTGACTTCTGCCGTGGAAGCTGCCGGGGACTTATGCCCCCGTCAGTACGGCTTCAGAAAGGGACGGTCAACGATCGACGCTGTCACCGAAGTTCAGAGAGCTGTGGAGAGAGCCGAGAGCCACAACCATTTCTCCCGCCGAGTAGTGCTTTTTGTTACGCTTGATGTCAAGAATGCCTTCAACTCGGCGAGGTGGGTCGATATGTTGGATGCGCTTCGCAACTTCTTTCGTATTCCTGCATATCTGTTGCGGCTCATCGAGGATTATCTACGCTCTCGAAGCCTGATTTATGACACGAGGGACGGAACGCGGACGATGGAAGTCACTTCTGGTGCCGCACAAGGTTCAATACTCGGCCCGGATCTCTGGAACGTTGCCTATGACAGCCTCCTGAGGTCCGAGATGCCTGAGGAAACCACTTTGGTTGGGTACGCCGATGACGTCGCAGCTCTCATTGCTGCACGCAACGTTGAGTTGGCCCAACTAAAGTTGAACCGAGTCATGCGTGTGGTCAACACCTGGATGTCAGATCACGGTCTCTCGCTTGCTCTCAGTAAGACGGAGATTGTGATCCTCACGAAGAAGAGGATCGACACCGTCGTCCCACTCCGAGTGGGAAGGGAGGTGGTCACATCAACTCGTGCCGCCAAATACCTTGGGGTTATGGTGGACACCAAGTTAAGCTGGAGGGATCATATCTTCCGTACGGCGGACAAGGCCGCTAAGGTAGTCACTTACCTTAGTAGGCTGATGGCCAATGTCGGGGGTCCCCGATCCAGTAGAAGACGTCTGTTGATGTCCGCGGTCCAGTCCGTGCTCCTTTACGGGGCAGAGGTGTGGGCAGACGCTCTAGATAAGGAGTGCTACAGGTTGCGACTCGCCCGGGTTCAGCGTCAAGCTGCGCTCCGGGTGTGTTCCGCCTACCGGACAGTGTCCGAGCCTGCCGTCCTGGTGGTCGCCGGAGTCATCCCTGTCAAGCTCTTGGCAGGGGAGAGGAAAGCGATTTATCAGAGACAAGGCGAGATCGGCAAGGACACGGCAAGAACAGAAGAGCGCTCCCGAACCTTCCAGCAGTGGCAACACAGCTGGGAGCACGACACCCGAGGACGATGGACTGCGCGACTTATCAAGCAGGTCCAACCATGGGTGGAACGGCGGCATGGTGAGGTGGACTACTACCTGACCCAATTTTTGACAGGTCACGGCTATTTTCGGTCGTACCTGAACCGGATGGGAAAGACCGGTTCACCGGACTGCATTTATTGCCCGGGTGTTCCCGACGATGCGGAACACACATTCTTCCGCTGTCCCGGTTGGGAAGGGCCCCGCCTGGAGGCCACACAAATCTTTGGTGCATTTTCGGTGGACTCGGTCTGCCAAAAGATTTTGGAAGATGAGGGCAACTGGGATTGTTTGTCACAGTTCGTCCGGGGCATCCTCCTGGAAAAGAAAACCGATCTGGATCGCGAAGTGGCCCAGATCCCTTGATCGAGCGGCTGGATAAGGAGCGAGCCCCACGGGCGTAAGCCAAATTTAGGCCTAGCCTGACGTAATGTGATAAACAATTCCAGGTTAGATTCCTAAATAGTAGAGGAGGTTTTTTAGTGGGTAAACCCGTTTTTAGGGGAGCCCCACACTACAGGTTGTCCACCTGTGTGCCTAATGCATTTTTCCGCCTCTCCCTCAAAAAAAAAAAATGTCTTTAAATTCAAATTTGTTTAATAAGAAAATATCATTGGCTTGCACCACAATGGTACTTTGGTTAGATCTCTTAAACAATTCTATCCACGCTTTTATCTGAACTTTTTCTTCGGATTTTGGTGGAAGACTCGCTTTTATATCTTTAGCGACACTGCTGATCAATAAACCCAAATGCCTCACAGTCGTGAGTGCTTACTTTAACTTGTCACCAAGATGTGACAAATCTGCAATTACAGTGACGAGCTTTTCCCAGTGCTTTACATTAAATACATCTAGTATACTTATCACACCAGGTACAAGTTTTGACAGTCCCAGTTTGATCTAAGTTTTGACAGTCCCAGTTTGATCTCTGATCAGATTCCTCAACTTTAATCTATGAGATTTTTCAGCGTACAGCTTCTTCATCCCGATCTTCGACAAAACCGTTGCCAAATTTATGATGTAGGGTCAGTGTTATAGCATAAAGTACTTTGTCATCACAACTCGATAGCCTGGTATTATCTGATTTTTCAATGTCTCACACATCGGTTCTATATTTTACTTAATTTGATTTTAATTTTTTTTTTTTGAGGAGAGGCGGAAAAATGCATTAGGCACACAGGTGGCCAACCTGTAGTGTGGGGCTCCCCTAAAAACGGGTTTACCCACTAAAAAACCTCCTCTACTCTTTAGGAATCTAACCTGGAATTGTTTATCACATTACGTCAGGCTAGGCCTAAATTTGGCTTACGCCCGTGGGGCTCGCTCCTTATCCAGCCGCTCGATCAAGGGATCTGGGCCACTTCGCGGTCCAGATCGGTTTTCTTTTCCAGGAGGATGCCCCGACGAACTGTGACAAACAATCCCAGTTGCCCTCATCCTCCAAAATCTTTTGGCAGACCGAGTCCACCGAAAATGCACCAAAGATTTGTGTGGCCTCCAGGCGGGGCCCTTCCCAACCGGGACAGCGGAAGAATGTGTGTTCCGCATCGTCGGGAACACCCGGGCAATAAATGCAGTCCGGTGAACCGGTCTTTCCCATCCGGTTCAGGTACGACCGAAAATAGCCGTGACCTGTCAAAAATTGGGTCAGGTAGTAGTCCACCTCCCCATGCCGCCGTTCACCCATGGTTGGACCTGCTTGATAAGTCGCGCAGTCCATCGTCCTCGGGTGTCGTGCTCCCAGCTGTGTTGCCACTGCTGGAAGGTTCGGAGCGCTCTTCTGTTCTTGCCGTGTCCTTGCCGATCTCGCCTTGTCTCTGATAAATCGCTTTCCTCTCCCCTGCCAAGAGCTTGACAGGGATGACTCCGGCGACCACCAGGACGGCAGGCTCGGACACTGTCCGGTAGGCGGAACACACCCGGAGCGCAGCTTGACGCTGAACCCGGGCGAGTCGCAACCTGTAGCACTCCTTATCTAGAGCGCCTGCCCACACCTCTGCCCCGTAAAGGAGCACGGACTGGACCGCGGACATCAACAGACGTCTTCTGCTGGATCGGGGACCCCCGACATTGGCCATCAGCCTACTAAGGTAAGTGACTACCTTAGCGGCCTTGTCCGCCGTACGGAAGATCTGATCCCTCCAGCTTAACTTGGTGTCCACCATAACCCCAAGGTATTTGGCGGCACGAGTTGATGTGACCACCTCCCTTCCACTCGGAGTGGGACGACGGTGTCGATCCTCTTTTTCGTGAGGATCACAATCTCCGTCTTACTGAGAGCAAGCGAGAGACCGTGATCTGACATCCAGGTGTTGACCACACGCATGACTCGGTTCAACTTTAGTTGGGCCAGCTCAACGTTGCGTGCAGCAATGAGAGCTGCGACGTCATCGGCGTACCCAACCAAAGTGGTTTCCTCAGGCATCTCGGACCTCAGGAGGCTGTCATAGGCAACGTTCCAGAGATCCGGGCCGAGTATTGAACCTTGTGCGGCACCAGAAGTGACTTCCACCGTCCGCGTTCCGTCCCTCGTGTCATAAATCAGGCTTCGAGAGCGTAGATAATCCTCGATGAGCCGCAACAGATATGCAGGAATACGAAAGGAGTTGCGAAGCGCATCCAACATATCGACCCACCTCGCCGAGTTGAAGGCATTCTTGACATCAAGCGTAACAAGAAGCACTACTCGGCGGGAGAAATGGTTGTGGCTCTCGGCTCTCTCCACAGCTCTCTGAACTTCGGTGACAGCGTCGATCGTTGACCGTCCCTTTCTGAAGCCGTACTGACGGGGGCATAAGTCCCCGGCAGCTTCCACGGCAGAAGTCAGGCGGGAACGGATCAGCTTCTCGAACAGCTTCCCAGCCGTGTCCAACATGCAGAGAGGCCTGTGGGACGACGGCAGCTCGGGATCTCCTTTGCCCTTGCTGATCAGTACAAGCTTGGCTGTTTTCCAGGGAGCCGGAAACACCCCTTCTACCAAACAGGCATTGTACATTCTCAACAACAAGTCAGCGTTGATTGAAAATACTTTCTTTAAAGCCTCACTGGGAATCCCGTCCGGGCCAGGAGCCTTGTTGCTCTTCAGGGAGAGAACGGAGGTTTCCAGCTCCTCGAAGTGAAGAGTGGAATGTCCTCTACCCGTCCGAAGTCAACCGGCGGTCGCTGTGGATGTTCAGGAAACAACGCAGCGACGATCCTCCCCATGGTGGCGCCCTCCATGATGGAAGGTGGAGAGCGGGCGCCGAGTTTCTGTGTTACAAGTTTGTAACCCAGGCCCCACGGGTCGGAGTCAACGTCGTCACGAAGTCTCCTCCAGCTATTCGCCTTGCTCCTGTTGATCGCCTGGCGGAGAGATTTTCTTGCAGCTTATAGGCCTCCGACTTACGAACTCTGTCTGCGGGAATTATCGCTCTTGTGGCGGCTCGTCTAGTTCTTAAACATGTTCTTCTGAGTTCCGCAATCTCTTCAGTCCACCAGTAAACGGGTTGTTTGTCGCGTCGGGGTTTCCTTCGCGGCATAGACCTGGTCGCAGGCCGAGACGATCAGTTCCATCGTGATGTTACTAGTGCCTCGGCCCCAGCCTCACCAGGATTCCCCTGCGCTCCCCGAGAGATGACTTCGGTGAACTTGACCACGTCCAGTTTGTTGGTGTTCCACCGGCGTGGCCCTTCCCGAGATGCCGAAACTCGACGATTTGCCTGATCATGCAGGTCAAAAACGATGTATTGGTGGTCGCTACCCGTGTAGTCCTCCACAACCCTCCAGCCAGAGATCCTCGGAAGGAGCGACTCAGACGCAAAGGTGACGTCGGGGATCGTGCCTCTCTGCCCGGGGCGCCGAAAAGTAGGTGTGTCACCCTGGTTAAGGACGACAAGACCGGCCCTGGCGTTGAAATCCAGGATGTATTTCCCCCGGGAGCTGGTAGAAGGCATTCCCCACTCGACGGCCCTGGCGTTGAAATCGCCACCAATGACGACATGCCCGGTGGTGCCAAGAACGCACTCCTCTAGACTATCTATCTTGTCGCGGAAGTCCTGGACGGCCTCGTTGGGGGTGAGGTAGCAACTGAAGATTGTCACGTCCCTACACCGAACCCAGACGAATCCTCGGCCGCGCCCGTGACTCCGCACCAAGACATCCTGCGTATTACGTGCCCAAAATGCAGCAGTACCGAGGCTGTCGGAGATCCAAATGTTTGGGTCTCTGTCCCGATACTGTTCGCTGATAAGGAGCGCGTCAAGCACCAAGTTCTCGGGCGAGCTGATCTAGAAGGTTATCAGCTCCCCAGGATCTGTGAAGGTTGGCCTGGAGGATGCGAATTACCGTCCGCTGCCTTTTGCCTGTTCAAGTGCGGCTCTGAAGGCACCGCACTGACCAGACCCGGGTAAGTGACCGAGGGCACTGGAGCCTGATCCTTGCAGAGGAAGCAGGAGGGGCTCGAGGAACATTCCTTGCGTTTGTGGCCCTGGCTTCCACACTGGAAGCAGTTGGCACTCCTGTCGGGCCCTTTACAGTTTCGGGAGGAGTGGCCGAAACCGAGACAGCGGAAGCATCTCGAAACTACCACCCTCCGTTTGAGCCTGCAACTGACCCAACCGACTCTAAGGTGCTGAAGGCTAAGCAGCTTATTAGCGTGCTTTTCGCCCATCTCAGCGACAGCCATCCGGAGTTGACTTCGGTTTGGCTTTGTCAGCCATACCCTCACTCCGTCAGCCGGTATCTCCGGGAGTGCCACCTGGATCGCACGGGTCACCTCATCTTCGGTGGAGAGGGCATCAAGGTCCCGAATCTCGACCGAACACTTCGGTTCTAGGGCCTTGATGGAGCCTTTGTCCCCAAGTGCAGTCTTGAGGGAAGCGGCAAAACCGATCTTGTCACTCGACTTCCCCAGTTCGAGGAGGACATCCCCGTTCTGGGTTTGCCGAATAGACTTGATAACGGTGTCGGTCTCTTCCGTTTGGCCTGCGATCTAATCTGACCCAGAACATCGGCAAAGATCGCCCCCCTAAGGGCTTGATCAAGATTGCCTCGTCCTGGGCTTCTTAGGCCTGGGTTGTTTAGGCTTTCTGACAGACTTGCCAGAGGCCTCCCCAACCGGGTTTGAGACTTGCGTCCGCTCCACCCTCGACGCACTTTTCGAAGCTGCCTCCGCTTGCTTCTGCCTCCTCCTTTCTTTCTTAGACAGGCGCGTCTTCCAGCCCCCCAAAGGTGTTGAGGCAGAGTTGCTGCGAAGGCAGGATTAGCCGCCGGAGCAGGAACCTCTGCAGGAGTAGCCGCTGGAATCAAGACAGCGCCCGGGGCGGATTGAGTAGCCTGGACAGGAGATGTCTGCGATGCCGCAGTGACAAAAACCGGTCTCGGCACTGAGTCCACCTCAACAAGCTCAGGGCTTCCCGGCGAAGAACCGCTCTGCCTCTTCTTTCGCTTTCTGCTTGAGTCTGGGACTCAGCCAGGTGAGCTTGAGGCGAAGCAGAGATGACTCGGTTCGTGACATCGCGCTCCTGCTTCACTGCCTTTAGCCTGATTTTCCGGCATTCCTCAATTTCTTCTAGAGCATCTCGAGTTTCGGGATCCCCTCTTTTATCGCCTTGTTCACGTTCCTTTGAATTAAGAGGGCCTTGGCCATCTCCTTCACAAGAGCTTTCATCTTCTTCAGACATGAGTCTTCCTCCTCGTGGGCGTCGTCTGCTGCTGCCGAAGCATTTGCAGCTCGAATGCCGCACGAAGAGGGCTCTTCCTGGGAGGAATCCCTTGGGTATTGGCTAAAGGTGTTACCGGATTGGTCACCTCCATCACTAGATTGACCTCCACTTCCTTCTTTTCAGGATCGGACGACCGATCCGGCGTCACTTACCGTCTTGAACGGCGCCGGTGGGGGGGAGGTTTTAATTCCCCCTTTCGGCGTCCCAGTCTTTGAGGTCGGAGACCTCTGCACAATAGAGCTTCGCCTAAAAGCGGCTTGCTCATTCTCCTTTAGGTTCTTCGTGTTTCGTTTAGTAGAATCCATGCTTTCATGTCACCAGCGCATCGTGCGGCAAGAGGCGGCCCTTCATCGGCCGAGAGCGGTACACCCTCGGAGGTCTACCCCCCGTAGGAGATAAGACACCCCTACCCCGGAACTCCGGGGCCCGAACCTCCGTTTGCCCAGCACCGATACACAAAATGTGCCGGACGTGCTGGGGGTCGCACCGTGGCAATGCAGAGTCCGATCCCTGCATCCATGCCGCACTCCCTGACTAAGGTCGAAGCGGCTGGCTTCTGACGACACACTGGAGGAGACCATCGGCAGTGCGAGGCACACATCAGTCCCTGCAACACAACAGGGACACTCCCAGGACCCCCCAGCATGCGCCGGTCGAAAGAGGTGGAAAGACACCCTTGATTCGGGTCGAAAACAAGAAGGTGAGCAAGGTTAGCTCAGGAAAGAATAAGACGGTGAGCTAAGACCTGAAAGATGAGAAGAAAGGCCCTAGCTCGGGAAGAACTGTGAGGAGGGTCTCACAGCTTGGCTCAGGTACCCCGGGGTCGCCAAGAAACACCCGTACAGTGGAAAGCCCACTGCCCCTGAGGGTATATTTTTTTTTTTTTTTTTTTTTTTTTTTTTTTTACTTATAATATTGACTGTTTACCAATTGCTTGCAAGTTTTTGGTGGCCTTTTCTCTGTGTGGGCATTGTAGTGTTTTGTATAACGAAGCTTTACTGTAGGATGTTCCACAGTTTTGACATGGCAAGTATTGAGTTTTTGCTCCTTTCCGTAAGTAGGGGCACTTGAGGGTCAGGGCGTCAGGTGCCGCGAAATTCCGCGACAACCCCCCCCCCCCCCCCCCCACCGAGACCACACAAGTTGCTGAGCCCCCCCCCCCTCCGAGACCACCCAAGTTGCTGAGCCCCCCCCCCCCCCCCCGAGACCACCCACGGCGTGTGCAGCTGCAGACCACCTGCCACCGTCCCTCCCGACCACATTCCACAGAGAGGGGAGTCAACAATAGGCCGACCTCACCCCAGCACATCATTCTCCACCCATTCCCACACGCAGCAACATGTCTCCCAGAAGCGGCCTCTTCGCCAACAACGCTCAGCCCGTCGAAGATATCTTCGACCACGATGAGCCTGCACCCATTGATGAAATTCAACTTCCCGAAGGAGACCTAATGCTAGGGTTCGAATGGCGAGGTTCTACCTCGACATGGATGATCCCTGGCTAATAACTGAGACTTCATTGAAGAAGCAGAACGGTGGATTGACCTCGGCTACCAAGTCGAGATCTTATCACCGGTCCGCTACAACGGCAGATCAAGATTCTCTATAGGGCAGGAGAATTTTAACGTCATCTGGGAATGGGCGGAGACATTCCACACAATGACTGAGGAGGACATTGAAAATAACAATGTCATCGAGCCATTCTTCATGGCCAGAGTGCTGTGAGGATGGTCTCACCACCAGGGTGTGCTCAATTCCACCCACAAACAGCCCTTCTAAGGGCTACCTAATACCTCAATTACGCGTATGAGTTCTCATACTCATACGTGCTGTGGCGTAACACTGCCACTTGGCCCCTTATCCACAGAGACCACCCACGTTGGTCCCCCCCCTTGCTCAAACCTCCCTACTACTTTTCATTCTTACAATTTTTTTATTGAATTCGAACATGAGTACAAGTGGGAAATAGAATAGAATAATATAGAATTGTGGTGAGTAAACATAGCAAAAGATCACACCTGAAGGGTAAAGCAATACGGGTCACATTTACTTTAAATAATAATCAAAGTTATATTAGGTGTTGATGCACACTAAAAGCAGAATTTATGTTCGATATTTTGAAACACTAGCATCTGTTCCTAACCACTTTAATTCCTTTCAAAGCAGGGAAAATATATAATTTAATAAGAATTATATCATATACCAGTATTACCGAATATTAGTGTCAACCGAATGCAGACAATAGTGACCAGCATAAAAAACGGGCACCTTCCCACCCATCCACCACAAAGGACAACATTTTACGATGCTATTATCGAACCCTCTCAAAGGCGGTAGCGTAGCGTCACATCCCCACATCATTGGATACAAGCTATAACACACTTACTGTGTTAGTCTCAATCATTAGCACATAAGACATAATTATTCATTTCACTATCATAAGTAATGTGGGAGATTAATCTTTACTTGAAAATTACTTCCAGCTAAATAAATATCATATTTTCATAAGACATAAAGAGAATAAATGATCGATTATTTTAAATATTTATGTAGTATATTTAAAGAGAGAAAAGTAGCGATATTTCAATACCTATGGAAGTGAATAAGATAAATTCTTCCAAATATAAATTTTTAGTAAAGAGACAGATTAGCATACACTTGTGAGAGAAACTTAAAGAATATATAGGTCACTTTAAAGATGTATCTTCTCTCGAAACCTTACAAAATACCCGCTCATCTAGTTTAAATTAGGTTTGCCCGACAACACGTATGGAGCTTTGTCCATACGAAAATAATCATACCTATTATACGGAAAATAATCATATTCAGCAATCGTAGTAATAATATTTATACTTTAATGTATAGACATCCATAAAGACTTTTAATTACAAAACATAAAATCTTCAAGTCATTCAATGTTTAACACTTATTATTTTATGACTTCGATGCGTCCTAGACACCATGACCTTATGTAAAAATGCTGATTATCTTAAATAAATGCATCTCTTCAGACGATGAAATGACTGAGTTGAATCAATCTTTTCTATTCAACATTGATTTCAATCTAATGGATTATTCAATACCAATTACATTTCTATGATTTTTTTTATAAATCTATTGTTATTACGATGTACATTCCTTTAAGCCTAATACCATGGAAGAGAAACAATGGAAGACTTTTAGATCACCTCACGCACCATTTGAGGAGAAGTTCGTACCCACATCTCAGGTAATTATGGATGTGATTCAAACCTCTCCCCAACAGGAGAAAAATCACTCACATCCTTTAGGCAGGGCGCGTTCTACTTCGGAATCGGCTCGGCCGAAATCGGCACGGTGAGTAAATTTGCTTTACGTGTAATGTAATGGAGATGCGCGCACTGCATCGGGACGGCACGGCACGGATCGGCATTTACCGTCGGCACTTTGACCGTTCGCTCCGGCATCCGAGCCGTTTCCGAAGTAGTGCCCTCCATGCCTTACGTGAACGGTTTCAGACATTATTGTCCCACGAAAGACAATAACGTGCTATACGTTCACAGTATCAGAGCACTGTATTTGTTTGGGGTTTGGTGTTTGTGTTTTTTTTTTTTTTTTTTATTTATTTAAACTTTAACTTAAATTCTAACTAATCTAGCTCCTCTATGTTGACGTCACGCCCTCAGCCACTTCAACAATGTCTGAAATAATACAATGAGTTTAAAATTATGACAACTCACAAAAGTTTACAAGTCAAAATTACAGGAGAGGATCAGGGGATTATTATTATTTTTTATTTTTATTAATTTTATTGTCGTACCATTTGGTGCAGGAAAGAGCTGGAAGCGGTCGAGGCGCCGCTTGATTTGCGGCGCGCCTGCGAGCCGGACACGCCGTTTGGGATCTTGCGTGCCTCAATAAGTGCTCATTTCGTGAAAAAGCACGGCGGCACGCCGGACAGTAGTATTTTATCCCTTGGTGGATTCTGGCGTGCCGCGTCAGGTGGTCACGTCTCTCTGAGCTGAAATCACAGAGATCACAGCTGTATCTCTCCATGATCGTGGCTAGAATGAACTCCAAGAGGGTGCTAGACGTTCTCGGAGAACACGAAAAAATGACACGCCCCCGTCACCTGACAGGCGTCACCTGACCAATCCCGAGCCGTCAGTCCTGTGGTTTTTGCTACTTTTGATATTTTGTAGGATTCACAACCAATGAGATTCGATTGATGAGCGTACTCAACCCGAATCGACAATAGGGAATGCGAGTGTAATAATTCCTATCATAGTACTAATGTTATATAAATGTAAGGTAATAACAAATCGCATCTATTTTAGTAAACCCCTAAACAAATCAAATTTCAACACATTTTAATAAGCAAATACTTAAATTGAAAATCTCCATTAGTTATCATGACCAAAAATTTATTACAGGAGTAATAAGTTACCCTTCGTCAACTCAATTGTATAATCTAATCCAGTGTCAGCTTAGCCGAGCCTTGTTCGGTTGGGTTTGAATCAAATTTAATATTTCCACCACCAGCCAACTATGCCTCTTCAAAG